>WBMZ01008702.1:0-38569 GCA_013400975.1 Atrichornis clamosus | reverse complement strand
GGCCGCCCTACTCCATGCTGGGCCCGCGGCGCTGCCGACTCCGGCTCCTTCCTGGGAGGGGACGGCGACGGAAGGGAGGGAGGGATGGAGAGGGGGCGTGTCACATCTCTGCAGCAGGGGGGCGGCTCCCGGGAGGGGGAAGGGGGAACAGCGGAGGAGATGGGGGGCGGACCGGCTCCCGGCTTATGTAAGGGGCGAGCGGTCGGGTAAAACCACCCCAGGCCGGTAGACCGACCGCCCTCCTCGGGGGTAGCGGTGGCGTGGCGAGAGCTCCTTCCTCCCTCCGTGCCTCCCTCCGGGCCCGCCTGGCCGCCGCCAGGTGCCGGTGCCGCACGTGCCCGCCCCGCACGTGCCCCCGCGCCGCTGCGCCCGCACGTGCGCCCGGTCCGCCGGCGGCGGCGGCTCCCAGCGGGAGCGGGGCCGGGGGGGCTTCCGCCGTGCAGCTCCTGCTGAGCTCAGCCTCTTCCTTCCCGTTTCCTGGTGCCCGGCGTTAACCGCTTCCTCGCTTGGGCTGCCGGACCCTCCTGTCCCATTCCCTACCTTCTCTCCCCTCCCGCCGTGCGCCGGTACCCCCTCGGCGCCTCCCGGCCGCCGGGCGCGGCCTCGCCGCTATCAGCGGCCCACGGGGTGGGTCGGGGAGCGTTGTCGGTTGTTTCTTTTTAATTTCTCTGGTCCCCGAGAAAGCAAGCACTTGCTGTTCTCTTAAATAAATAAATACATAAATAAAAAATAATAAAATTTCCCAAACCCCACAACTCTTAGGAAAAAAATCCTTTTCTGTAAGTGGCAGCCTCGCTAGCACAGCTTGGGATCCACGAGTCATGCTGAGAGCTGGCTTGTGCATCGGCAGCAACAATAAAGATAATGCAGCTGGAAGTTAGTTAATCATGTGTGAGTCAGAGAGGAATCCAACTTGCTCCGCAGGAATAACAGGAGCGGAAAAAAAAAAATTAGGCAACGTTTATTTTAGACACAGCTGTAAACAAACCGCTCTGAGAAGCGGAAAGCCTATCAGTCCAACGGGGAGATACCCACATCCAGCTGCTTTTTGGACTGCAGCTGGACAGCAGAGGGTATTTTTGGCTTTGCCTCTTTCCTGCTAGGCCTCTGGCCCCCAAGTGATGGCCTTAGCCCACGTCAGGAAAATCTCTTTTGTTAACTGTTGTCCCAAATAGTCTTTATACTATGAAAGTGTATTGCTTTCCTAAATCGTAATTAACTTCCCTTAGATTTATATGTTTTATGTCATATATTGCATAGGCGTGCTTAAATAAGCATCAATATTGAGAAAAGCATGACAAAAGGATGCCAGCTAACAGCAAGCAGCAAGACCTTTGTTCCTCAGATTCTCAAAGCCATTCATGACAGACGAAGGATACCCCTTGACTACCAAGGTAGCTCCAGCCATCCTAGCTCCTCTAGCACCTCCGTGAAATCCTCCTCTTATCTGGCATCATAGATTAGAAACTGTAGCAAGACTTGATTTCCAGGATGTCTAGATCAATAAAGAAGCAGGTGGATGCTGGCTATAGAAGCACTGTTGGTTTTCTGAACAGTAATATGTTTGCAGTAAGTTGCTCCATGACTTACCCATTTTGCACTGTTCGTGTTTCTCACAGTTGATTCTTTGAGCTACGCTCACCACCCCAACATCAGTACCATCCTCCTTGGCTCAAGGTTTCTATCTAGGTGACCTCAGCATCCTGTCACTATTTCATCATTCCCTTTCTTCACGTGTTCACTTGAAATTAGGATGGGATGGAATCCTGTTGCCATTTTATCAAAGTCATTTGGGGATATTATTCATAGCTGTAGGGCAGAAATGGTGTGGCTAGTTCTACTCTGTGACAAGGACAAGCTATGGAATCTTGGCTAGATGATGAAAATCCGGACTCCCTGCTTGAACCACCCCACAGCATTATTCTCTGGTTCCTATGACCCCGACAAGGAGCAGCAGCATTTTTGCTGATTGCTCCCATCCCACTCACCCAGCCATTAGGCTCTTTGGCTGGAAACTCCCCAGCAGCCCTCCTTGCTTTCCTGTGGAAGGAGACAGCAGGCAAGTCCATCCTGTCATGCCACTTTTCCACACATGTCTGGATTGCTGTGTGATGGCCCTTCAGCTCCATCCATCCCTTCTGATGGGCAACTTGGGATGCAGTGGCTCAGGTGCTGGTATTGAACATGGCCTGTCAGCCCCTCCATTTGCTGCTGTGCTTGTGTGCTGCTGTGCCGGCGTGCTAGGATGGCTCCAGTCCTTTCCTCATCAATGCTTAGCAGGTGCTTCTACAGGAACCTACCATGGAGTGAGGCTACCACTTTATTTAGCAACATGATCAATAGCCTCTTGGCACGCAGCCTCTACTTTTTTCCAAGACATCTATTTGCAAGGGAACAAAATTACCTCACTGCTGTTCAAACTGGCTCAGTGTGCCATTTTTTCCCTGCTTCCCAAGAGTAGAATTGCTTGCCACCTGTGTCTGAGCACACCTGCGTCACTCTTCTCCTTGATGCCTATTTTGGGGGCCATGTTCTTTCACAAGTCTTCTCACTCCAGAACATAGTTCATTTGTACATCTGGCTGCACTTGTATTTACCGTTTCCCTATCTGAGCAACAAAGCCACTTTAACACAGCTGCCTTTTGCAAAATCAGTAAGAATTCACTGAGCTGCAGATCTTGGAGGGACAACGAAAACATGGACTCACCACTCGAACCACCCCAAAGTATTAATAATTCTCAGGAAAGAATGACAGACTAACAAAAAGCAAGAACCAGGGGAAAAGAAACAACAGTAAAATTATTAAAAATGTATACTTAAGAAGCTTATACTTCTGACTGAAATTATCAGTAGTATGCCTATCACAAAGAAGGTAACGGGGGATTCCTGCCAAGTCCAGTGCAACAGGTGCCCCGTGACATGGTCATGTGGTTTATGGCTTTTTGCTGGGCAAACTACAAGCAACTGATTGCAATAGCCACAAAACAGAATGGATTTTCCATAAAGGATCTGAAAGCTGACAGAAACACCAAAGTTGATTTATAACTTTTATTAGGAGAAAAGCTGTAGCTACTGCATAGGATTGAAATCAGGAGATAAAGGATCTCCTCTTGTACTCACTAAAACCATGGCAAAACTTCTGGAGGCTTCATCATTTTTAAAATACCCCATCACCCAAAATTAGCTATTATGTGAAAGGCTGCTAGAGGCTCCCCTTGTTAGCAGTATTATTTTCCTGTTAATAGTATACTTCCTCTTAGAAGTGGCCTCCTCACGTTCTTGCAAGCAACATGTAGAAGTCCATCCGCTTCCCAAGGAGAGAATTACAGGTACTTCAATGAATCACTGTTACACGCTTCAAAGTTGTCAGGAGGTTTCCTTTAAGTTCATAGTCTAATTTTCAACTTCTTCCTGAGGCCCAGCCCTGGATTTTCCCCAGGGTAGAATTTACTTGGAGCTTGAAGGGGAAAGGAGAAGATGAAGTAACTTTGAAGTAACACCATTTACATATTTGGAGGGCATTTTTAATTCCTCTAACACTTTTCTGTTCCAAGGTAGTTCGGAGCATAAAAATCCAGTTTGTTTTGATGATTTTCTTTGAGGAAATCTGTCTTTTATTGTTTCAGAATAAATTAATTAGGATGTAATCAGTGCACAGGCATACGTACAGGTATTATGCTAAAACATTACAGAAGCTGTCAAGTCAAAGACACAAAAATTAAGGTACAGTATAATTAAGGCTGTGTATGCTTATTTAATATCTTCTTCATGCATTAACTTGATATGATTTTAATTAATGACATACTATTTTCTCTACAGGATGCATGCCTGTCTTGGTTTAGTCACAGGAAAGAAGATACTCAATTAATGGGCATCCAAACTGTAATGTTCTCCCTGGTCACTGTGCAGTCCCCTTGCACCTTTTAATTTGTTTTAGTCATACTTTGCTGCAGGAGCGGAATTATAAATTTCCTTGTGTGCTTTTCTGTAAAATTCAGGGCACAGCATTGGAATATTCACAAAGATGCATACATTGATATTTTCAACAAGAGCATGAGTCAAAGCTCAGGTGAGTCCAGAGTGGCCACTAACTTGGGGCACTGGATTTAATTGATGAAATTTCAGGATATAATTTTTGAGATATGCAGATTATTTCAGAGGTACATCTTCCTTCAGTTGAGCTGCAACTGGACAGAGGTGCTGAGACTTCAGTCTTGTTTGAGCCTCAGCTAGAGCACTCTGCAAACAAGAGCTACACAATTAGCACCACCGCCACCACCACCCAAGGCATGATGTAATTGCCTTACACTTTGGCACAGAGAAAACCCACAGCAGAGTGCCGAAGGCCATCCTTCCAGCCAGCACTCAACTGCTTTTCTCCTTCCCTAATCACTGACTCATTTATTACAAGCTTTCCAGCTTACAAAAGAAAAGGTCACTGTATAATTATTACTACTAAAGTCTCTGCCAGCTTAATGAATTTGCCCCAGCTGAAATAGCAATAGTGTAAATTTTTTTTTCAAGAAAGCATTTTTTCAGAAGCATTTTTGTAAGATAGTTGCAGGGTAGTGCCAGTGATGAAAAAGGTGCTAGCTAAAATCTACTGATGTTAAACATAACAAAGATCTTTTTTTTCCCCAGAAGACATGTAATACATTAATCCAGCTGCTGTGAATTGCAGGAGCTAGGACTGTTTCTGGAGATTCTCATGTCTCTTTGCAACATCCCAAAGAGGGAGATGGATCTCGTCATTTCAGTGTCACACATGTGTATTGTGTACAAAAGATGTTACTCATAACTACATCCTGCATGGGCTGATGGGAAGATTAAACAGCTTAATAATTGTCCAACAAATCATTAACACATCCTATGATGCAAAAGGAGCCAATTACAGTGTACTACCGGATTCCCTTCCAAAATAGCTTCTGAGATAAGAACTGTTAAGAAAATCCCCTTCCCTAACTACGATAACAATCAGACTTTATAGAATGAAAATGTATTAACTTTTTCAATTTATGGATTAGTTCACATTATAAGCTGTAATCTAATGAGGTGGTATTGTTCATGCTTAAGTAAAACAAACTAAAGGACAGCCCAGTGCTTATTGCTTTGCTTTTCCCTAGCATAGAATCAGGGAATTTCTTGGTTTTGTTCAGTAAGCATCAGCTTGGATTTTCAGAATAATACATAAATACTTTCCACTGTGCTGATTCACATATCTGAAGAAATATCAAGACCTGTGTTCCTCTCTGTTGCTGGCACCATCAGGGCTTTTGTCTGGCACAGGGTTGAAACAGGATGTCCTCATGGTGACTGATCTACTTCAACTCTGGATACCCGGGGTCAGTTTGCCCATTGAGTGGGAGAGGGTTCTGCAAACAAATGCGTGGTGAAATTTGGTGAAGTTACACTTGTTTGCAATCCCTATTTGAGCTGTGGCTTAGCAAAGCACCTCTCACACTCCTCTGGGCTGCTATACATGCTGAAGTGCAGCAGCACCTGACCCAGGCTGAAAGCCAATGACCAGGTGCATTTACCTGCATGGGTGGAAAGCGCTGTCGCCCTGCCTCATGTCGCACCACAGTGTCCTGAAGTTCAGTGAGATGGCACACGCGCTGGCAAGGGACTCTGCTGGCATCTGGCACTGAGCTCATTGTAAAAAGCAGGATAGCACGCTGCAGTTCATGGCATCCCAAATCCCTGCTGGTGCCAGTCATCCACACAGCTCCTCATCCAACCAGATGGTGGGCACAGCAGGTGGCATCTCCATGCGTACAGGAGACACCTGTTGGCATCTGGGGGCCTCTCCCATTTCTGCAGCCCTGCTCAAATATTCTTCAGGGAGATGATCTGCCTTGTGAATACGGTTGGGGAGAAGCATTTCTCAAGGCAGCTCTCTCCCAGTCCTGCTAGGACACCGTTATCTTCTCAGATGTTTGTCTCACCCATGTCATGCTTGACTGTTGAGTACATATGCTCTTACATTTCTCTTTTCACATGGCATTTTTTCATCTTGTTCTCTGACTATGACAATTAGTAGGAAAAGTGTCCACTGAAAAGCAGCACTTTGATCCACGTGTAAGCGATTCCCCTATAGTTTTAAGGTGCTGGTGTGACACCACACGCCAGCAAGTCTTCTCTGAGACTGTGCTCTGGAGCGAGTTTTCTAGGAGCCTGGAGAACATCCTGGTGTTGTGCTTCAGCATCCTATCTGTGGTCATGGCTTCCCATACTCTGTGAGTTGAAGCTCAGGTATTACCCTTACTAATAGAGTTGTGAGGGCTTTCATTTTGGGAGTGCTGCTTGGGAATCACCAAAGGGAAAGCTGGACCTCAAGCATGAATTTCTTGCCCAACTTTAAAATTCTTGGTCAGTGTGGCAATCTAGTATGAAGAAGGCAAATAACATCAGTTAGATGCACACATGAGATATTGTTTTTCCTGGAAGAAATTTTCTTGTCCTGTTTTGCTCGCTTCTTCGCTGTGAGTCAGCCTATGACACACTTTCATGAAAACTCCCAGACATTATGCTAACAAAATTAAATGTGGGTCAGATGGGAAAAACACTGTGAAGAGTTGACAGTATTAAGGCAGAAGAGAGATCACGTTCTTCCGGGTGGGGAGCAGTACCATGCCTTGTTTCTCCTGGAAACAGCTAATTACTTTCTTCATGACCCCACTCAAGAAATGCTCTGAAAGATCCTGCTCCAGCTATCAGTGGTGTAAAGTGTTCAGTGTGGTCCCTCATAGAGCCCTTGTCACCTTGAGCCACATTACTCTCATCAGATCAAGCATCAGAAACCTCCCAATGACATCCCTGGCCCTAGATGTCTAGCAACCCACAAAATGCATAGGCAGGTTTGATGATAAAATTTGGAAAGAACATAGCAAAACAAAAATGTATCTGTTGTTCTTTGCTGGCCAAGGGCTGACAGGCCAAGGCAAGTTTCCACCTCCTAAACAGTGTTTGGTTTTTTGAGGGTTTGGTTTTTCTTGTTTTTTTGGGTTTTTTTTTCCTGTTTTTTTTTTTGCAGGGGGCGAGGGAGAGGCAAGTATTGGAAGAAGAGCATAGTGGTTTTTCATGTTTTGATTAAAAGCTTATTTTGGGTCACCATAGCAGAGCAGACTGCTTCAGTGGAAAGGTCAGCCAACCTGTCCTATAGGGTGCAGATGAGGGGGGGAATTTCATCAGCTTGTTCAAATCAGGGAATTGCTTTTTCTGAGACAGAACCTTTGGCTTTTCCACTCAGTGGACTGTGCCGTGGAAACATGGGATCAGGGAAGATCAAAAGAGGGTCACCAGGTGAAAGAGCTGGCTCCAAGCATCTCAGCCAAGAAGGCAAACTGGACGTTTGCTGCTCCAGAAATGAAAACCCACGTGCTGCTCTCCTGCAGCAAAAGGAGGATGCTGAGCCAAGCTGAAGAGTGAGGTTACATGGTGGGTGTCAGCAGGGATGACCGCTTTGGATGGTGTGACCAAGCCAACTGGTGTGGTTGCACACATCTCGCCACACTCAGCATCAGGACAAAGGCAGGAGCACCTGCCTCCATTGCTGGGGATCGGGGAGGGCAGCAGCACCACGGCCGCATTACCCATCAGAGATATGGCCTTCAGCAAGGGAGCAGCCATTACCTCAGAAGCCAGAAAGCCCAGCAAGCAGGGCTGAACAAAGCTACGGAGGAGTCTGAGGGGGTTTCCTGCTCAGGAAGAGGTGAGGCAGTAAGATGACCTGAAGGAGAAATAAGAGAGTAACAAACAGGAAGGGAAGGAGATTTGAACAACTAACGAATAAATGGGCACCATCAGAAAAGAGGCCAGAGGTGGAGAGCAGGCAACTCAGTCATATGGGAACAGCATGGCTGAGACCAGGAAAAGAATACAGGAGTGTGAAGGCACATGAGATCTTGTTTGGAAAGCGCAGTGCAGGTAGGAAGAAAAATATTGAGACCAAACCAGAACATTAGGGTCTAACCATAGGAAACTAAGATTACAGGTCTGATTAACAAGAAGTACAACGATACAGATGTTTGTGATCAAGTGGGCTAGCGAAGGCTGGGTACCCACCAAGGGCTGTTCTGAGCATGCATCCTGTCTATGGGCAATCAGCTGTGGGCAGAAAGAAGCCAATAGCTGACTGAAGATATGTTTGGGGCTGACATCGCTCAGAGGGGCATTGGAGAGGAAAACTCTTAGGGACAGCACCCTTCTGCCTTAAGATCTGAAAAAACGGGAAGCAGGACATGATGGTCACAGCGCTTCCGTGGAGAACAGGACTGCAAAACACATCGGGTAGGACACAAGAAACATACTGGGATGACCTAAAGTAGAATTAGAGTAGCACATTGAAGGCATTTGGAGGTGAAGGGGCAGGCAGTAAGGGCAGCGCTATGTTTTGTGACAGCTGCAAGAAGTGACGTTTTCCACACAGGCTGCTAAGAAGTTGAGGGGAAAAACAAAGTAAAGGGCAAGAGAAGGCAGGAGGTGAGAGGCTCCAGTCTCTTGGGAAGGAGAGGCTGAAGAAGGCTTCTATAGCAGCAGTGCCATGGAAGGATGAAACACAACAGGCTCTTTCAAATGACTGCACTGTCTTCTCAAATGTATTTTAGCTTTGAAGAAATGAGCAAGATTCCATGCGGAGAGCATTTAGTGCAAAAAATACTGGATTCAGCCACAGGACCAGAAAGATGGAAGAAGTAGAGGAAGAAAGCCTAAAATTCTTGCTTAGTTTATTTTTTTAACCTATGTCCACAGGATTCATGCATTAATTACTGAAGAAAACAAGATCACTTAAGGGAGCTGGCAGCCAAAAATAAGGTTATGTGCATGTAGGTTGGCCCAATCACAACAAAGATAATCCTTTATGCTGCTTTATTCCCCATCCAGATTCATTGGATGTTATCCAGCTAAGACCTGATCAGTTTCAGGACTGATCCAGATCTAAGGAAGCCAATAATAAAACTTCAAAGGATTAGATCAGCCCCTTTAATGAAATATCTGAATGCAATCCTGTCTATCAACAGAACTGCACAAGCAAAAGGTAGATATTGGCTCCATCATAAACAAATGGATATTGTGAATTGCTGTCCTGGAGCAAAGAAGAACACTGAAGAGTGAGTGCCCATGTAATAATCACCATCTCCCCAGTTAAAACTAATTATTTGGAGAGAAAGAAGACAAGAAGGGAAAAACGCTCCTGTGATTAATTGCAATTGCAGTGTGTTAGCTAGCATACAAGCCAACCTTTTGTACATGAAAAGAGTACAGAAATAGGTGTAGGGAATTTGTAGCCATTTTGATTCAAAGTATTTTTTAATGAATGCAACCATGATTAGAATGAATAAAAACATATTAAGAATGTCTTCCATCAAGATATGTAGAAGGAGATCTCTGAAAGCTGTTAAGGTTTCCAGTGAAATGTACTCTGAACAGCTAGCAGGGTCATGCAGAACCAGATACAGCTTTCAAATGTGTGTGAAGCTGATATATAAAGATCATTCTTCTATTCATATGACATAAATAAAAAGTTTGTAGTTTCTCAGTTACAGAAAGGCATGGTCCTTACTTTTAAAAGTTATAGGGAAGTGTAATGGTCGTCCTTATAAAGTCCTATTATGGAATAGCCACAGCTGACCACTAAAGCTGACCATTAATTTACTGATTATTACATGAAAAATCTTATTGCAGTCTACTCTCAAGCAACATGTGCACATTACATAGTCCATACATAGTCCACCTTAATTCTCCCTGCGTATGTACACACAGCTATTTTCTGGTTTTATTAAACTAGTAATCAGCAGACTACACACCACTCTGATCTCTTCTAGCAGTTTCTTCTCTCCAGACTGCTTGGCTTAGTTCCTCTGTAAACATCATTTAAATGGTGCCTTTCAATGTCTTTATTTTTCTAGATGGGGCAGCCAGCAGATTTCACGTACCACAGAGTCAGTGCCAGCTACCCAGGTGAAGTAATACAGGTAGGTGTCACTGATGACTTACAACTATGTTCAAGGCTAATTACTTCCAAGGTGTGCCATATCTCACTAGGCAGTCAACTGTCTCACTTCAGCCTGAAATTCAAATTGGTCACTAAGAAAAAGACTCACAGAGTCGGGAAACTTAATCCTCACATCTTTGGTTTGTCAGGTCAAAGAGAACAAACAACGGTGCTGTTAAGTGTGAATAGATGCAGGTGATTTGCAGAAAGATAGAGACTGCTGCTATGCAGCTGCAAAATTAAACATCTTCTGGATACCATGCCAGGGGTTTAGATTTACATGATTTACACCATGAGGAAAGAAAAGAGCTTCTAATGCCTCTCTCTTTAATTCCTGGCTTGGTCAGCTTGATTTGATTCTAAAATCAAATTTCTGGTAACAGAGATTAAGAAACAAAACAATGGTTTTGTTTTGTTTTGTTTTTTTACATTTATCCCTTTGCATTTCTCTTGATCCCACATATCATATGACATACAAGGTCAAAGAAGTTGAAAAGCTGACAGTGCTTCTGCAGTGCATGCCAGGAACAGAGCCTTATTCCATGTGGGTTACTGGAGTGGTGACGTACCTGAGAACACATAAACCGCACTGCTACAAGTCAGTCCCACTTCTTCCCACCTCTGATGATTGTTGTGGTAAGGTGCAGTATCCTCCACCAGCATCTATGCCAGTACAGACATCACATCTAATCTGGCTGTAGTGAACTGAAGCATCCCAAGTTTGAACATATGAAGCTTGAAGGAAGTTTAGAGTAGAAATGAATAATAAATTTTTAACTGTGATGATAATGGAAGGTAATTACATGTGAAAGTAATTAAGATCTTTTACCAAGAGCTGTGATGACTTCTCCATTAATGAACCTTTGTAAATTCAGGTCAGATTTTTTCCTCCTCCCCTTTCCTAAAGGTGCACCTGTGGTCAAAATAGAGTGAATTCAGGAGTACAGTTTAATGGCTGTGTGACGTAGAAAGTCAGAAAAAATGACTACGGAGTCTCTGTACAACCTATGAACCAGTCTAGGCCAGAGATCCCTAACACAACTTTTTCGTAGCGTCTCTGAGCTCATTCTGGTTCAAAAGTCACTCTTGGAGTTGTTTGCCCATGTTCGGGTGAAGTTTCACTCAGGACTTGCACAGCAGCATTAATATTGCCCTGTCTTCACCAGAAATCCCCACATACATGCCTAAATAACAAATAGTAGGCACAGGAGTGGTGACAATGCTTGACTTGGTGCCAGAAGATCTGCGTAGGAGCATTCGCAGCAGGGCAGCTTAAGGGTATTCTGATTTAATTTAGAACTCAAGCATAATTTTTCTTAATTAACAAAAAATACTCTCTTTGTTTCTAAAGTCTGACCCTGGCCCTCCTCCCAAAACATAAAATGACCAAAACCCCCACGATAAGCCAAATAAGCAATAATGATGTAAGCTAATCATTACCCATTTACAAGGATTTTCTCCATGCACATTTCGTTACCTTCACACAAATACCTTATGGCTTCTGCAACTGTAAAAGGATTACTAAGTGGTTTCCCTTCCCACCATACACTGAACATCCCAGTTGCTATGTGGGTGTCAGGCTTCAATCAAGGCAATGCATAGCAGCCATCTGACACTTACTGTGTATCTTTGAAAGGCACGGTACATGCACAGAGCCATTCAGGTATGCCAGAGGGACTGTCCTCCAGTAAAACTGGGTCCCATAGCAGTAGTGCTCCAGGTTAAAAGCCTCCCAGTGAGTCAACAGCATGAGCTGTCAAGCCAGAGGAACTCCCTGACAAGTGAAATTGCTGTTTGTGTTCTGCTCAGCACGTCACACCCAGTCTATGTTACTTGGAAAACAGCGTGTGAGCAGGAGATCACATTGCCTGGGTACGAAGGTGCTGGTGGAAAACAAGGTAAAGAGGTCAAGAGTACAGCCAAGCACACGTTGCTTTGTTTGTGCCTCAAAGAGGAGATTTGGAATGCAAGGAATTCCACAAGGGGTCTTGCCTTCATGCCAAGGGTTTGGAGAAAATAATGTTAATGGAGAAAAAAGTCTAGCGGCAGATAAGATCACTAAATCGCTACATCCACACTTGAGGGGTTTCTATTCAGCAGGACACGTTAGGTGATCACATTAATCTGAGGAGCCCAGTTCTCATGCCCCAGCAACAAGACATTTGAACCACAGCATCAAAGAAATGACAAGAGTTTTATTTCACAGGAATGCTCTTGACCCCCACTATAACTTCTACCAAGGCATGCTCTGGACAGTCTTTGATTTCATAGCCAGCATTAATACCAGCAGCCCTGGCCTCTAGGGAAATGTGCTTGCTCGTCCTGGCTCCCTAACTTGTCACCTCACATCTATGCGTTATGCCTGGTTCTCCTCCTTCATGGCTGAGCAGCTTTTCTCTTAGTTTTGTCCTTCAGGTCATATTTATAGAACAATCCCCAGACCAAGACTGAGAACCCCCCCATCTTTTCTTTTTCCAGCTAGTAATTATTTTCTCAAAATGCCTGTGAGGTGAAGGAACCCTGGTTTATAAGTAGAGAGCTGCTGTACAAAAAGCCTAAAGAAAAAATACCAAGCCATTTTGGAGTGTCAGCTGAGGTACCTAAAACCAATGTCCTATTCAAGCTCCAGCCCTGTCTGACTTCAGTTGCAGCTTTGAACAAAGAGGGCTTGTACAAATCATAGCTGAAGGTCTGCAGTTAAAGAATGAGGAATCTGTAACCAGTGACACGATTTGTGAGAGTCAGGGTTTGGTGACGTAATTGGCATCATGCAAAAGTTTTGGGGCAACTGCTCCCAGATTATAAGGACTATAGTTTTTCTTTATTCAGTTCTCCCCTCTCTCAGTACCCACATTCTGTTTTCTGCAAGAGGTAAGAAAGCAGAACCACAGGCATTTTACTCGTCTCCAAGACATGCTCAAGCCAGGAGCCCCATTTCTCCAGTAAAATGAATGAGACATGAATTCCGTGGAAAAAAGAGCATGTGACAATACAATGACAATAACTTCTATGCTAAGAAGTATGGGCAAGGAAGTTATAGGGGAAGTCCCTAATACTGGCATTTCCCAGCCTTCTGTACCAGCTGTTGCAAACTCAGCAATTCCTGAATGCTAATTTCTAGNAAAAAAAAAAAAAAAAAAAAAAAAAAAAAAAAAAAAAAAAGCAAGTCCCATCAGCCTCAGGATCCTTCACAGGTTCTTAGTGCAAATCTTCTTGCACAGTCAATCCCTCGCTTCTACTCCACCTCCCACCCTGTTGGATTTCAGTACTATTACCCCTCCCTCCAAGCTTCCCTAAGTGTTCAGTCTCATTATTGAAGCCTACATGCAGAATTCCCCTATTATCCTTGCCTCTCCAGTCCCCAGTGTTTCAGTGGGTCAAGCACCTGAGGCTGCAGTAGCCTGCTGCAGTGAGGAGCAGTGATTGATGGAAGAGCCCTCTTCACCATGTGCAGCCCGGGACAGGATATACCCTCTACAAAGAATTTAACCACCAAGCTCTAGGACTTTTTCAAGTCCTGTGTGGCCTGTATTCTTCAAAAGTTGTCATTTTCCCTGTGGTTTTATCCCACAGACAGCAAAGGGCAAATATCAAACACCAGAGTGACTTCAACTCACTGAGTTTTAAGTCCTTCATCCCTTGCAAGAGACCAGTGTAGCACAACAAGATTTTTTTTTCCCATCAAGGGCGCACCACCACCTAAGTAACTACTTAAGGGTATTCTCAGAAATGGCATAACCATTTTAGCTCTTAGATACAGTCAGCAAAATTAGAAGTAATCAGCGGTTTACAAAGAAAGCATTTCAAACACCTAATTGCACCTGGCAGCATCAGCTCTACAGCCTGTAAAAGGAATTACCTCACCCAAATGCCCTAAACTGCTTGTAAGCTCCTCCATGTTGAAGATGGGGTGATCTAGGATCCAGTCGCCCTTTCAGAACTCACCTCAAGTAACAGGTGTTAAAACAAAGCAAAACTCAGGTAACTGCACAGAAGTCCAGACTCCCTGACGCTCTGCCCTCTCAGGTAGAGCAGAGACTACACTGCATCTTTCTGTGCCTTTAGCTCAAGTAAAGTGCCTAGCAGACTTAGTGTGTTTCAGAGTAATACTTTACAAAGAAAGCCCTCAAACATATGTTAAAGTTTCAGATGGCAAATCAAAGTATCACTCACAGTCTGGAGCATTAGGTTGCTGCACCCATTGCAAACACATACACCTCTGGTGATTTGTGTGTCAGGGAAAAATTAAAACAATGCATCAAAATAAGCTCTTGACAGTATTCTGTGTATCCTGTGTTAGCTGTAAGGACTAGCAGGCTTCATGCTAAGCTCACTCTGGATGATTGAACCCAGAGGTTACAATTCTCTTTTAAAGGTATCTGATGATAATAAACCCATAAATATTTTAGTTCTGCTCTGTCTCTTACAGGAACTTTTCACCTTTTCTAAACATGTTACAAATACCTTCAGTACTTTGCCTCATAGCAAAAGTTTTGTTTACAGGGCTCAGTCATCAATAAAGCTTATTTGGTATGCTGTCCCCCCAGCAACAGCTTCATATCTGACAATGGCAGCTCCTCGCTGCAGAAAGTGCACTTTATTCTCCTCTTCAAGGACAAGAAGGAGGAGGTGGATTGAAGGTTCATGATTCATTTTCTAGAGGAGATACCTGTTTGAGTGGGATCAGCAAAGCCTGCAGTGGTGATGCCTTGCAGAGGTCCTTCTGAGCAACGTCTGTGTGCACTGTGCCACGCTGACAGTCAAGTCAGTCTGGCCACCTAGAGATGGGATATCTGGGTTTGGAGCAGATGTCTAGTTGCAGTGTGCTGTCCAACCTCTCCCTTGGTTAGGAAGGGTGAGGGGCCAGGGATCCCAAAAACTTTAAATGAAATATTTACTCCATGAGGCTCTTTACCTCCCCGCTAGTTTCTTACCAAGTCACTTCTGTTTGTGCCAAACATCAACTCAAACATGAACAGGGGGAAGCTCTGTAAGGTCTGCACAAGAACCATAAACTTTTCACCAAAGAAAATGTCAGGGAATTGGCTCTGTGCTCTTGGCTTCTTTCAAAATTTGACATTTCTTTCATCATCTTCAAATGTGATTAAGAAGTGCTAAAGAAGTAAAGGAGGCAGGAGAGGGCAACATCTCCCCAGATATATAATCCATTTCATGGCATACAAGACTGAGCTGAATGTATGTGGCTGTGCGAGGTTGGCCCCACTTGCCTCTGCAGCTCCTTCTCCTCCCAGTCAGATTACCCAGCACTCACACACCAGCCCCGCTCTGCTGTCCTTGCAGCCACAGCTCTCTGGGCTGAGGGAAGTGATGGGACCTGGATGATCAGCTGGGAGCTGGGGTTGTCAGGGGAGACCTTCTTGCTCTCTACAATTACCTGAAAGGACGTTGTAGCCAGGTGTGTGCTGGTCCCTTCTCACAGGTAACAAGTGACAGGACAAGAGAAAATGGCCTCAAGTTGTGACAGGGGAGGTTTAGAATGAATTTTAGGAAAAAATTCTTCACTGAAAGGGTTGTCAAGCACTGGAACAGGCTGCCCGGGGAAATGGTGGAGTCACCATCCCTAGAGCTATTTAAAAGCTGTGTAGCTACGGCACTCTTGGACATGGTTTAGTGATGACCTGGCAGTGTTAGGTTAATGGTTGGACTTGATGACCTTAGAGGTCTTTTCCAACCTAAATGAGTCTACAAAGTCAAGGCCTCTGCTGCTTGAACAGGCAGTGGCATAGCAGCCTGTTATTATTTTGCTCCCTTTGTATATACCAAAATGACAGCACAGAGCCTCAGGGTAGGAAACCTCCTCCTATTTTCCAGCCTCAGCTGGCTCCTGGCCAACTCAGACTGGTTTGTCTTTGTGACTGCATTGTCTTCTGGCTCCCCTCCTTCTTTGGATGTGAGATTTTCTTGCTACTTCGTTTGTCCCAGTACAGGTTTGGACACCTATTATACTCCCTCTCCTTTCTTAGGCTGAATGAGTTCTGGTTGTTCTGCTCAAACACCAGCAGCTCTGCAACTCTGCCAACTCCTCCCAGTCACAGCTGACGGGAACTGGAAATGGGGTCAAGGCAAGGCCTCTCCACAGCCTTAGATATTTATTGGCCACTACTGCAAATATTTATCTGGATGCATGCAGAATCAGGTGGTAGCTTTCTCACAGCCACATTATGCTGCTGGCTTGTACTTCATGAAAGCCTTCACACTGTCCTTCTGGTGTACCCACAGTCCAATTACATACTTTCCAATTCAAAGTGTTTAAATCTGAAACAATTCCAATTAGAAGCTGCAGAAAAGAGGCCCCAACATAACAAAAGTATGAAACCTCTGTCAATACTACTTTAGGACAGGAGAGGAGAGCACAAGACAAATCTACCATGCTGTATTTTAAGACCCAAATCCACAAGTAAGAGGATTACAATAAAAAAGTATCGCTACCTAATGAAGTAATTTTTCTCTGACTGGCAAGCAATCATATGACAGACCCTTACATGGAGACAGAAGCAATGCACATGAGTTGTTTTCCACCAGAATGGCATTTCCGATGATTAAGTCAACCCTAAACCCACAAAACCCAATTACAATTTACTGCAGTACCTTTCTGTCACACAGAGATGTATTTAAACAGTGTTCTAAGATTAAAACCTGATTAAAACACTGTTGTCATCACTGGTAATCTTCCAGAAAAGTGAAATTATGTTTATACTGTCCAGGAGTCAAGAGAAGTAAAGGAACACACTGCTACAGCTCAGAAACAAAAGAAATAACACCTTTGCTCCATCTTTTCTATGCAGTACTGTAACACTTGATGAGACAAAGGTCTCGCCCATGAGTCTCTCCTGATTCTGTCAGAGAAGAGCAAGTGTGTGCAAGCGTGCAACTGAAACCAGCTACAGCACACACCACACTTGACCATAAGGCCAAGAACCTAGGTCCTAAAAGCTGTCAAACAAGAGTATACAAGATAGAGCAAAAGGTGTGGAACTATGAAAGGGAGTGTGAAAGCCCCTTCTTCATGCTGCTTCTTTCTTTCTTGCTGCAACACTGTTCCTAATCCTTTTCCTCTCACACATTTCTACATCTGTAGCTTTAACCACAAATACATACCCAATGGGTTTTACAGCAAAGAGTTAGACTGCAAAGATAATGAGAGGAAAGCAGATGCTGTAGATGGAAGCAGCATACAAATAAAGGTCTGCTTTGGAGTCCTGTTCTCTCCAGAGCATTTGCTGAGTCTTCTTGCTCACTGCCTTTTCACAAGTACAAGTGCTACAGCACTGCAAAGAACAGTCTGAAATCAAAGAAACTGAGTAAGTGCAAAGTCGAGTCTTACTCTACAAAATACTTACAGTAGAATGAGAGCAAAATAAGTGGATCCAAAGTGAAGCTTTGAGGTATGGCAGACTTCAAATTTTACTCGCTGTAAAAGCTTACTGGGAGTTATTCAAAATGTAAGAACAAAGATGACAAATACGGAATAGCGATAATTTTTCCTTAAGTGAATTCCTGCCCAACACATGACACATCTAAGAAGTAACTCATGCACTCTTAATGTTTCGATCACCACAACACATTCATGATTGATTAAAAACTCCCTGAATTTTCTCTTTGTCAAAATTACAGAGAACATTTTGTATTTCCTACAGGCTCTTCTGCCCTTCTGACAACAGAAGAATGGTGTGTCCTACTGTGGTGTATCATCTAAAGACCTCCCAGGACATGGGAAAGAGAACTGAGTAAAACAGAAGAGCTGCAGACAAGAGGAAAAAAAAGATGTTTAAGACAAAATGTTCCTATTTCTTAAATCACAGCAGGTGCATAACACTTGGTTGTTGAGAGCTAATTATCCCACAAGAGCTTTTTCCTCTCCTTGTATGCTTCCAGCATGGTTATGCATTTTTCCTAGATGAGATGCATTTACTTAGGCACAATTGGGAGCCTTGGCTAGCTTTGCAGTATCAAATCACTTTCCAGAACATGTACAGATGCCCTATCATCCCTGTTTACCCTCCCATGTGCAGATTTGCTTTGGTCCAGCAAACTGCTCAGTAATTATTTGTACACATCCAGGGCAGTCAGTGTTTCTGGCAGTTAAGAGTGGGTACTGCATTTCCAAGGGTGCAACCTTCAGGATTGTTTTTTCATTAATTCCTTCCCACCTCTTTTTTTTTCCTCCTTTCTGTGATTTCAAACAGACACCCGCAGCAGACACTTGATGCTTTCAGCCTGCCATGTGCATGCTGTCCCATCAGCATCTGCTCCTCTCACATGGACATACATCCTATGGGGGAGCATGCTTACTCCTCTGACACCTCCCATAAAGCTTGAGCAACTCTCCTTCAACACATCCAGCATCTCTGGGAACTTTAAAACAACTGCCCATGGCTTTTTTCAGCTTTGCTCTCCCCAACTTTGCCTTGCTTGGGTTTACCAGTCTGGAATTTCTAACAGCATGGCTCCTTTTTATGGCTCAAAGCAAACACACATCTTTTTTTCCCTTTCACTCCTGCCTGGATTAAAAGGGAAAATGATGATTTTACAGCAGGAAGGCCCAGCAGCACCATTTTTGTGCTTACACCAGCCAGCTGCCACCAGCTGCATTGCTGGAGGCTTAATGCTGCTCTCTTCATAAGGGAAATGTCTCCTGCTGCATAGCAAAACAGGCTGCAGGCCTTGCAAAGCTGCTCTGGTGGCGAAGAGATGAGTCACCTCAGGCTGCTGCCACACGCAGGAAACCAAGCTGACAGCTCAGCTGCACACAATTGCATTAAAAGCACAAAAATAGAGATTTATACAAGGCAGCACCAAAGCTGGCTGTACACATCAGCGTGAGCTAAACTCACTCCTCCTCCAAGAGGGAGGCACTCTACTCACCAGCCCAAGCACTGCAGGCTTTCCTGCTAATAGGATCATTTCCTTCTAAAACCTTCCCCACGGCAGCGGCCCAGGAACACGCACAGCTAACTTAGGCTGAAAGGGAATTTTCCACCCCCCACAAGGCTCTTTCTACCTTGCATAAATCTTCTCAAGCACAGGCCACAAGAAACCACACCAGCCTCTGCAGATGATATGTAACAAGTAATTGGTCACAATAAATCTTCAGGCATGAACTCCCATGTCAAGTTTCCTTTACACCCTCACATTTAAAATAAACACACGTTGAATTTACACCTCCTTCCAGGTCCCTTCATGTTGCTGTGAAAATACGACGGGGGCTTAGCATAAATCACTACAAGGCCATTAAGCAGAAAGATCATTCCCCCTCTCTCTGTCAATTAAGGGATATCAGATCAGGCAGATACAGGCAGATACACTGACAAGACATCCTTTTTCATCTGAGAAAATAAGCTTAAGCAATCCCTATACAATCACTCTTTTTCTCAGCAAACTTTCTGGAGCACAGATAAGATCAAAGGCAGCCTTCCCAGCCAGCAAAGTTATTAACACCTCAAGGAAAAAGTAATGTTGCACAAAAGCCAGAGCTGTCTGATGGCTTCCTTAATCTGGGGGTGGAGACACACAGAGCAGCAGGGAGCCTTATCCCCAGTACAAACAGGGCAGCATTGGTGCATGAATCAGAAACCAACATGCTTTTTGGAAAAAAATACGTATTTTCAAGACATTTTTGAATTTCTACTTCTTTGACAGAACGGTTCCCAAAATAAAAAAACCCCTGCACATGTATTTTTAACTACAGAAAACCATCTTCATGGCATGCAATCAGAAAACACACCAGTGATAATGCCCTGTGTGTTGAAGTTAAAAGGAAAGGGGACAGGCATTACCATAAAGTTGTTTCACAAGCAAGTGAATTCTGGATCCATTTTCACCAGAAGACAAAATCTCTTAGCCCAAAGATCTCAAAAAAACCCAGTCAGCTCGATTTTATTAGGAATATGAAGATAACAGATCCATAGAATGTTTTAATTTTTGTCTTTGTTAGCTAAGAGGCCAAATTCTAGGGAGCACTAGGGAAGGGAGTCCATTAGGAACTAGGAGCTCCATATGAGCAGACACAGTAAAACTCTTTCCTGTCTGTAGTTTCGCTAAAGCTAACATGCAGCATTGAACTCTGATGTACAAACAATGTTTTCTCTCCTATTTTAAAGAAAATTACTGCAACTCACTACCCTTCAACTTTTCTTTGTGAAATGTGGTTAAAATGGGTCAAAGGATTCAAAAGCTGCTGAGAAGAGACAGAGATGCACAAAGTAAGAATTTGTTTTCTGAAGCTGTAACAACAATAAGAGAAAGAATAATCTGGGCCAGCAGTTCCAAAAATATGACGTATCATCTGCAGTTTGAAAGTGGTATGCTAATGACACCTGAATAGCCAAAGGACATTTGTGCATCCCACTGAGACTATACTTGTAAAGCCTTGTGTAGAGTACAATCAAGGTAAAACAAACCACAAGCATTTAAATCATTGTCACCAGCATGGCAAGAGCCTCCTCCCCAACACAGCACGCTCTGACACCCTACCTGCACTGCACCGACCTAAGGAGAACCCCACCACACCTTGCCAAGAACCTTCCTGGTATCCAAGTTTCTTCACGAGACATGCCAAAATTGCACCATCGTTATATCAGCCATGTAAGGAAAAAGAACCCGATGCTTCTAGAAAGAAAATATAGCTCAGGAACACATCACCAAAAGGAGAAACTTTGATGAAATGATAACGTGCATTCCAGTTCCAGCCTGAAAAGCGTGGGAACACAGAGATTGGAGAGGATTATGCACCTCTGCCTAGGTCACTCCATAGTTCTCTTCACAGATGCCCGAGAGAACTCAATGCAGAGAAAGCTATTAGGAAAAAAATGTTACTTAATATTTATGTAGCAGTTTCCACCTGGCAATTTTTAAGCAAGCAATACATTAAGTAATTTATCAAGAAAAAGAAAAACATACATTGGCCTTCTGTGTGATCAGTAGCTTATGCTTTCACAGGAAAACAATTCTACTTTATCTTTATTAAACATTAAGGCCCGAATTTACTATACATTATTCACTGTTACATTTTAAATCGGCAGCGAGGTAATCAATCAGGTTATTAGCTCCAAAATGCATTTAACACTGCATTTTGATAAATTCCCATATTAAGAAAACCACAGAAAATCCTGGAGCTGTTAACATCTTTTTATCATTGGTTAAGAACTATCAAGTTAGGGCACTGTAACTGTTGTTTAAAAAAACCCAAAAAACAAAACACCAAACAAACATGAAAAATATCCCACCTTCCAGCTTTGCCACCCTGGACTATTCTCTTACTAATGATGCCCAGTTAATGATTCTCCCTTATTTCAAATCATCTGTTGAGATCCTTCTGAAATAATTTCCAGCTACAACAGGGCTTCTTTTTTGTGAGTAGCAGCACATGTCAACTTGGCACAGCTTTCCTTTTACACAAGTGCAAGATGCTTCCTTGTGTTAGACAAAAAGCTATCAAAAACATACAGTGGCTGCATTTAAAAGCAGATTCCACAGCACTGGCTGTCATTAGCATTTCTAGCCGGCAACATTATCCTGATTTGAAAATAAATCTTTTGGGACTATGATTTAAAAAATACAGTTCACATGCTCACTGTGACAGAGCAATTCCTGTATTTCAGATATTTGGTCTATCTCTCTACCATGGCCTGCGGGATGAGGTGGTAGCACATCGATTTTTATTGCTGGTGAACTCAAACAAGAGACTGCTCTTTATAAGACACAATACAAGTACAGGCAAATATGATGGCTGCATCCACTCAGTTCTGGTCTTTTTTTTTTTAAATGCATAAAACAGGTACACAAATTTAAGTGACATTCAAACTCCTGGCACGTAGCCAACTCACCACATTGGTAACACAAATGTTGGTCATTTTTGAGTTGAGACACCATGGCAGTGAATCACTGGAAAAATCAGGGATTCATTCTGTCTCCTTCTCTCCTTTAGCAGTAGGGAGATGAATTTTCAGAGGGGGATAAACTTTCTTTTCTTTGAGGTACTGAACTGAGCAAGGCTAGATATAAGAAAAAGGTGGATCGTTAATCCACGTAAGCAGCTCTTCAATATGACATCTTGTTTTTGTAACTTCTTTATTAATCTTAACTGTTAGAAGAAAAAAAAAATTGCATGAGAGCATCTCGTGATTATTATATGTGCTCCCACAAATACAACTGATACTTTAAATTAATTTTCCTTAAAATTACCCTAGCAGTTTCATATTTCTGCTATGCTCCATTTGCATTTGGTGTTCTCAGATAACTTACATAGCCAGGAGTTAAATAGTATCTTGAAAATCCAAAGTAGAATTATGAGGCTCAATACATCAGTAGTAAATACAGTAAACACTTGACAAAAATACAGAGACAACTGGGGTCTGGAACCAGTTCATTTTTTTACATCTCTAAAAGCTTCTGTCTAATAAGCTTCATTTTTTGACAAACAAGAATGGATTAGATCAGCATTATTGTTATTATAGCAGCCACATGACAGAACCTAGACAAGTGTATTTGTCAAGCATTTAATCAATTTTTAGTCCTGTATTGGCCTCTCATTTACAAAGCTCATGGGAGACTGCATGACTTTCTCATGAGCAGGAATCATCATGTTTACCCACAAGTCAGAGTTAACCTACAGTGAAATTGCCATCTTTATAAATACTTCATAACATTTCAAAAATGGCATTCTGTCTGGGAGAAGGAGAGGAAAATCATAACCCATTTGTTCTCCCTCTTTTTTCCTGGAGGGAAGAGGAGAGAGGTGGAATTTTGTATTGCAGACAACAGAGACATCATTCCTAACAGATTGCAATGTCATGTACTGAAAACATGGTCAGGAAACAACAACTATAAGCGCCTACTTGTTCATATGACAAATATTTCACTGAAAAATGGAGCAACATCCAAAAGCTAGAAAACAAATGGTCATTCTCAGCTCTGTCAATGTTGCAGCTGGTATTCACGCAGGTTTGGATTAATCCATGAGTTACTTTTTCAGATCTTATCCCAGATGTCAGTTAAGCAAGAAATCAGGCTCACGATAACCAAAGAGTTTAAAATCGCCTTCAAATCGTGCATAGAGGCGTCTTATGTCTCTCTTGCTAATTCCTGAAAAATACCGCTCTACTTTTGTTTTGTTGTACACTGTTATGCCTGGTGGGATTGTGGGGTACGATACCAGGTGGTCTATGCCAGCTGCTTTCAAGATATACGGAGCATCATCCTCCAGGGTTTCGTGGTGTCCAATCACACTGTATGTGATTTCACAGGGAGCGCAAAGTTCCACATACGTTACCCAGTGAATGATGTGGTCACCAAACTGAACATCCAGCCATCGGTGATTAGGATCACCCAGATAGCGCACAAAATCCTCAAACTGTAGCCCTTTGGTCTCTGTGCGATTCTTTCTGTATTTACGAATGATGCCGGGAGCAATTTCATGCCGGTACCAAGGTTCAAAGCGAGGATTGTGCACAAACTTGTCTTTAAATGCAGATATAAGTCTTTCAAATGGATCTCTAACAATAAAAAACTTGAAGTATAAATTCAGTCTAAACAGAGGAAGAAAAGAAAAATTAAAGAGTTAAGGAAAGGGTTTAGCATATACTTACAAAATGTACATAAACTCTGACGACAGACACAGCAATGTGAATCTTATAGCACTTGCATAGACTATCAATATAATCAATTTCTGTCTTCTTACTAAGAGTTTTAGCATACAGTACGAAGAGGATATAGTTTATCCTAGTTTTCCCATTTTATTCAAACTGGAGGAGTTTATCTTATCTAAATCCATATAAACAGGAGACAAAAGACAGTGAAAGCTCCAAGTCAAAGATATTTGTAATGCCATGTGATCAAGCTCAAAAAGCAAAATACGTAACGACATACAGGAAAGTGCATTGGTGCAGCTAAATGCATACAGAGGGCTGCATTTTTCACTGGCAGGCAGTTAGACAAAGTGCTGCTTAAGTAAAAAAAATTTTTTTAATGGTATTTTATTTGATGTTTCATCATGCTATTGATATGGCTGAGAACACAACTGAGACCACAGTCTTCAACAGAATTTCATGCATTAACTGTGATATTGTAATATGTAATTATTCTGTAGTCAGATTATCTGTAGGAGGAGTAAATTGAAAACAATAAACAGCTGAGAAAAGAGACTGAGAGCCCAATCCTCACTGAAATAAGTGGATGGACTCTTTCTAGCCTCTACAGCACTTAAATCATACTCCAGATTCTCCTGACTTACTCCTACCCAGGTAGGGCTAGTGGTCAGCAAACTAAAACAACAGATCTACACCATCCCCCTTTCTACACTTAAATCTCTTGTAATTTCAGAATTCTCAACCAAACCCATGTTCTGCACCTCCAGCACAGCTTCTGTGGTGAGGAGAATGCAGTAAACCAAGCAATAATGGCATTCAACTTCAACTATCCTAACTAGGGCTGACCCCTAGGTGAACAGTTACTTTCTGCAGGGCTGTTCACCCAGAGGGAGAACAGATCCACATTCTCAAGAACATAGTGACAGTATTTTCTTTTGCACAATATCAACACAATCAAGTGACCTCAATTCCACAGGCATAGTTGTGATAAATGTCCTTCTGCCACTGCATGCAACAAACCTTGGGCTGAGCTCTACTGACACATGTATAAGGGGCTGACTCTTAAGAATGGCTTAATGCACACAAACCACATGCAAGCACATGCTTACAAGTGTCCACTGTCATCTTATGTCCTGTTCTCTCTATGTTGCCACCCCTCACATGGATTATATATGGCACAGGCTCTAACAGAGATGAGAGCAGACACCGTTAAAAAACTAGCCAAAGTAATGTAGAAGTTCTATTGCAGGTTATTTTTTGGCTCTGAAAATAACCAGAAGCACTTAAACAGGAAGACAAAGTAGCTCAGCTGAAGGGAAAATACTCTGGGGCTAAGAACCACTAGCATCTAAACCTAACCAGTTCAATCCCAGTAATTAAGTCTGCTGACAATCTTACCTGTAGGCAGTAAGGTTTACCATACAAGGCATCAGGATGGGCCATCCAACTAAACCTTCAGTTCTGAGGGTAAACTATCTAACAACTAGGTATGCATTGAACTACAGAAACCCTAAAACCAGGGGGAGTTGGTTGGCTCACCTAACTATATCACAAATTACATTGGTGTTCTCCTTCGAAGCCAGTAGGAAGGCAGATGCAGCAGTATCTGGGACGATAACAGAATAGTGCCTTAATACAAGTGGTGGAGCAGAAACCCTGCTGTCCTCAGTCCCAGATGCAGACTTCAGCTGCACCCTTGATTGCTCATTACACCACTGACTCCAAACCCCTCCCACACTCGCTGGAAGACCGCTTACCGTTTCTTAATCTCAGAGTCACTGAAAGAGGACAAACGTGGAAGGCCGTTCTTCTCATGATCATGTACAATATTTTCTGGGATTTCTTCTATCGAGGAAAATGCTCCTAGACAAATCAAAAGGAGAGAGCAAGTGATTCTTTCAAGGGAAAAAACAGTGAGTATAAGCAAGTGTGTATGCCTTTGGCTGACAGCTTTGTGTCTTTCTCTGTTCTGTATTTTTACCACTTAAAGTTACTATATTTAAAACTGTTAAATTATCAGAGATTCTGACTGTGAAGCTGAAAACTGTTAAAATTCTTTATAGAGTATGTGACATCAAGACCAAATGGCCCCAAAACTCTCAGAAAAGCACATTATGAAAATTTCATCAGCAATTATGTCTAAGCCTGTAACTCACGTCAGTGTCCCCATTCTCTTTCCCTTTGCCTGCACATACAAATGGAGAAAGACTTTAAGAATTAACTCAGAAGAAGGAACCAGCTTTTTGGCTGAGCTTCAACCACCAACAAAAAATAAATGCTATGGGCTGCTTTTCGAACTGCTTCAACACAAAAGTACTTTGCTGTCAAGATCCATGAAGTTCTTTTAACAACTATGCTGTGCTGAAACAAAAATTCCAGTCATAGAATACTACACAGATTAAAAGGCACTAAAATTAACAACAAAAAGTTTCCAGATACTCATTTCTGCAAGCACATAAGATGACAAGAAAAATAACGTCACTAAACTCTGCAGTGTTTATTTTAAGATCCTGATCCTGGAAGGTTTTATGACCTTGAGAAACATCTCATGTGGCTCCCTTGGGCTACAGGCATAAGCCTTCACGTAACAGCATCATTTCAGAGTACCAACCTGCAATAAGCACAGGGTGCTACAGAATGTGCCCTTTAGGTGAAAGCCTCTACAGCCTTCTCATTTCCAGAACTGAAGTGGATAATAAACATCATTCAGCTGCTCAGTTTTCCAATTTTTTTTTTTGGAGGGGTGGGGACTGGGGTTGTATTTTATCAATTTCAGGTTTTCAATTGTATTTTTTGGTACTGTAGGTTATTTACATGTGGACAATAGATGTCAGATTAGACAGCCTCAGAAAGTGACACCTTGCGTTCATCCAGAGGACATATTCAGTACAAGCAGTAGCAGAGTTAGCTCCCACACAGTGCCACAGCTGTGTTTCCCCACCCTGAACCACCAAATACCACTTAGCTATTTGAACATAAATTATTCTGAAACTACTCAAAGAAGAGAAAGTTAGGTCAACTGCAGCAGTAGCCTTCAGCAGCAGATACTAGCACACCGGCAGCTTAAGGCAGAAGAGACCAGTGTTTATGTGGAAACAATTTTCTTTCATTGTCCAACATGACAGAACTAGGAAACTCAAGGTGAAAAGTTCCCTGCTGTTAAGACATGAGTTATCCTCCACACCATGCAGCCAATACATCCTTGCCTGTCCTGAGGCATTCCTTGCATGTTATCTCTCATATGCTGATAAGAGCAGTAACTTCTAATGCACTCATATAGTTCCATATTTAGTACTTTGGGTGTGGCTTTCATAGGTATTAAGACACATGCACACACATAGGTATGGGCCTATCTCTGCTGGATTTTTAGCTCCCATTCATATATCAAGGATGAAACTAACATTAAAGTTTTTAAAGGCATATGGCTTGCTAGGGAAATTTTGCTGAGGCACACAGTTCATTTGCCAATTTTTCAAACACACTAGTCTTTTGTAACATACCTTTGTTGACTAAACTATTGCATTAAGCACCTCAGAATCTTCATAACGCTTACAGTGGTTCACTGATAGAACATACACAAGATTTCAGCATTACAGACCAAGAGCAGCTGCCAAGTTTTAGCTGGTTTTCTTCAAGTCTGAAATCTCTAGTTAAAAGTCAGTGGCCTACAGTCAGGAATTTCATATTATTGTTACTTAGGAATTATCATACCTTGTAACATACTTTCAAATTCTATACATTAGTTCCAGTCCTTCAAAGACAAGAAACCTACCTACCACATGCCTATGGGTAATGTGTCATAACTCAAATCACTTTTGAGCCAAGGAATAACAATATTTATTTCTACAGAAAGAACAGATCTAATTTTAAAGGGATGTTTTGAAAGGACTAGAAGCAACTGTGATAAACGAAAGGCTGAAATTAACTATCAGTGTACAGAAATGCAGAAAGAATCCATTTTAGTGTTGCCCTAGTTAGAACAATTCTGTTCCCTCCTCCTCCAAGAAACTCACACACCCACAGAAGAGTAGATACCATTTAAAACGATCAAGACTTTTTTCCACTGAGTGTTGCCCACTTTTGGCGTCTGACAAAACAGGATCTTGTGCTTGTCACACACAAATATTCGGTCCAAGACGAATTTGGAAACTGCAGTGTGAGAAAGATCTCTCAATGCAGTGTCTCTGCAGACATTCCTGAGAAGCTCAAGTCTTTCCATATGAACCAGAGGTTGGCGGATCAGATTTCCAGAAAAAGCTTTTCCAGTCGGCTTTATGAAATGCAGAGGGGAAAGAAAAAACAAAAGCGGAAGGATTTAGTTTTCAGATCAAATTCTAAAGTATAAAAATCACCAACTGTGCATCCTAATGACTCCCAGATTGATGATTAAAACATTGTATTAACTAAAGGAGTAGCCCAGTTTCCTTCCTGTGCTGCTGCTGTACACATTGGTTCAACCCTTATGCCATTACGTAGTAGTACAGAGCATTTCCAAACAACTTAAGTTTGCTGCAAAGCAGCAGGGTCTTGTCTGTGTGGATAAAACATCCCTTGACCAAATACTGAAACTCCCACAAAGCTTCAACAGCCTGTAAGAAAGTTTCTGAGTGGTTGGGACAGGAATTTCAACATAAATTATGCTCTAAACTCTGAGAAGATAGGGCTGATCCATGTTGTGATTCTTGGGGATGTCCTGTGCGGGGCTAAGGGTTGGACTCAGTGATCCTTGTGGGTCCCTTCCAACTCGGAATATTCTGTGACCTACCTGGCTGGGAAAGAACTTAGGATAAAAGTTCTGCGTTGTCTTCTAGCACCTGTAGGCATACAGTGTTTCCATTTATCCAAGTTGAAATAAAAGTAGGTGGACAAAACTGCAAACAATGAGCATCAGTGCTTGCTGTGATAAATAAAAGTAGGCAGGATACTGCTCCCCAAAAAGTGGATGAGCTGTTTCACATGTCTCATTTTTCTGAGACTAAGACAGGAACCACAAGCACCTCTTGCCTCATGACTAGTGGAGCTTCTCTGATTAAGAGGTGATGGGAAATTTTAAATTTCTATTGACAAATTTTCACCCTTCCACTAACTGAATGGCAATTCCCAGTATCAATACAGACCAGGGAATGAACTGATTGAGACCAACCCTACCGAGAACTTGGGGATACTGAGGAAAGAAAATGAAATGGATATCCGATGGGTATGTGCCAGCAATGTGTACTTGCAGCCCAGAAAGCCAAGTGCATCCCGGGCTGCATAAAAAAGCACCAAGGCCAGCAGGTCGAAGGAGACAATCCTCCCCCTCTACTCTGCTCTACTGCCAGCTGGAGTGCTGCGTCCAGCCCTGGGGCCCCAGCACAGGAAGGGCATAGATATGTTAAAGAGAAGGTCCAGAGGAGGCTATGAAGATGGACAGAGGCCTGCAGCATCTCTCCTACAAAGACAGGCTGAGAGAGCTGGGGCTGTTCAGTCTGGAGAAGAAAGGGCTCCAGGAAAACCTCACTGCAGCCTTTCAGTGCTCACAAGGGCTTGTAAGAAAGACAGAGGACCTTTTACCAGGGCCTGTAGTGACAAGACAAGGGGTAATGATTTTCAACTGAAAGAAGATAGGTTTAGATTAGACATTAGGAAGGAATTTTTTCCTATGAGGTGGTGAGACACTGTAACAGGTTGCCCAGAGAAGCTGTGGATGGCCCATCCCTGGACATGTTCAAGGCTAGGTTGGATTGGGCATGAGCGACCTGGTCTAACAGAAGGGTCCCTGTCCATGGCAGAGGGGTTGGAACTGGAAGATTTTCAAAGCTCCCTTCCAACCCAAACCGTTTTGTGATTCTATGATTTTAGGTACTGTGTCCAAGCTACAAATAAAAAAAGAATTATTCTACTTTTGGTCCCAAACTTCCATAAGGAAAAACAAAAAAATCATTCTACTTTTTCTGTTTGTTACTCTTCTCCAATATTCCCTGGTCAGAATGTAATTTGAACAGTCTGTCAGATTATTTTAACTGTCCAAATAATTCTTTCTGCATGCAACCAAAATTAATGTTGTTATTCTATATTTCATGCTGTCAGGAAGTCAAGAGGGAATTGTTTTAGATCCAGAAACCTTATTATCCTCTTCCATATGAGTAAAAGAAGCTATTAAAACTCACTACGCAGATCTGCCAGCCTTCCACTGAAGAAAGTATTCCCAGGTGTTTTGAAGGTAACTTACATGTCATGTTTTTGAAAAATGAAAACAAAAAGTATCGCATTTATACAGCTAACCTACCATCCACGCTGCATCACAAAAATACTTTAAACATAAGACAATTTACATACTAACGCAAAAAAAAATTGGATTTAGTCCACTCTGCAAGTCATCTCAAATTTACATTTGTATACAGGATTTTCAGAGTTTCCTTGTCAGTTAGCAAGTACCACTTTTATTGTTGAAAGCACAGAACTATGCATCTAAAGGACTGACTGGTATTGACTACTATTGTGTTCACATTCTACTTTGGAAAAATGCTGAAATGTGATGCACAAAGAGCACAGAACATGAAAAAGAAATTGACACTGACAAAAAGAAACAGAGAAATTGGGGAGACATCTAAGAGAATAGACCAGACACAAGCTGGCCCTCAACAACCACAAACCTGATCGCTGTGGCAAGACAGAATAAAAGTAATCCAAAACTGGGCCATTATATTAAAAAAGCTAACAAAAATGACTGTCCTAACTTGACAAAGGAGTATTGTAACAATTTTCTCCTAGAAATGGAAACACATTAAATTGAATCATTCAGATGAAACAAGACAGCAGGTTACCGTAACAAACTAGCTTTGTGAAATTAAAATGAATTCTGTCAGCTCTATCTAAATAGAACAGTCTGAATAAAGAATTCCCATCTAACAATTCATTTTAACAACAGGAAGGTCTTTCTTAATCTCTTATTTTCTTCCAGTCTTAATACATGTAACCCTTATCTCAACCGTGCACACCTGGAATTCTTCAGGCCAATGTTTTTCCTCTGGCACATGCACCTCCTCCACTTTTGTCACAGCTGTCAGTATCAATGGCTCTTGCTTGGCACCGTAGCCTAAAGAAGGAAGAGAGATAACAGCATTACAGAAGGTGGGGGGAAGGCAACTATTTCTGCTTTACAACTGAAACAAATGAACTTTACTTTCTGTATTACGCTTACAAAACATTAGGACTTGTTTCTATATGGAAAGGTATGAGTCAAAACAGACACAGAGTATGTTTTAAAGGATGTACTCTGTGAGAATTTTGGATGCAACTTCATTTGAGTTTTATCAAGGAAACATGTCCATTACAATTTACTTGGTTTTTTGGTTGTTCGTTTTGCTTTCTTCTAAAAACTGTGCAAAGAGACATAAAAATATTGAATCTAAGTATCACAATTGATACACAATTTGGTGTAACTATACAGACTTGTGTGGAGATTTTTATTTTTCAATAAACTTCCCAAAGCATGTCCAAACAAAAAACTTAATCTGTCAGGTTTCTCTCTTCCCTTCTGCTAGTAGAAATGTTTCTTCTTTAGGAGACTATTAAACTTACCAGAAGACAAGTGTCGTTATTTCTATGGTGCTCTAAGTAAGCACCTATAACCAGCAATAAATAAAGACCCCCTCTTCCTTTATTAGTGGACTGACAGCCTTCCTCAGAGACTCTCACAACAAAAACAAACTCAGCTGATACTCTTGTTCTTTTTTAGTGATTTTAGGGCAGCTAATAGCTTGAGACGAAATTAAAGCATGTGAGGGAAGAATGTGTTCTTTGAGTAGTTCTTTCTATCAAAATTTTTCAGGAATATTAAAATGTAGTTTAAAAAAACCCACTCAATCTGTTGCATTTGGTATGGTACAAAAAACCTGAAAAATAACACAAGGCTGTAGCTTTAGTCTACACAGTAGAGAAAGATCAAAAATAATTTGAAGCAGCTTTCCCTAACTATAAAGCAAAAAGAGCATGATTTCTCCCTGAAAATTTATTTCCATCCACATTGGACTACTTTTCCCTTCATATAGTTTCTTCTATGAATAAAGTTTCTTCATCTGCATCCACAGGGGCTTAATGGGCTTACTGTTTTATGGTTAAGAAAATGTGTGTACTGCCTATGTCCTTTTCTTAAGGGAGTACTCTACTCTGCCTACACTGGATTTTAACAAAGGGCACACATGGAAAAGCAAGTTAAACCTGAAGGCAACATAAGCGTCCAAGCAATCAGATACTGTAATTGCTGTGTGCAAACTTACTTCATGGGATTCTCCTGTAAAATAGAACTAATCTGATTCAGTGAAATAGCAGCTAAACTATCTCTCACTATCACTGTGTAAAAGCATGCCTGCAGATGCTACTAGAGATGATGGACAGAAGCTTGCTCCTTCTTATTAAGAAGTTCCTATTGTTCATGTACCCAAGATATCAGTGAAAGGTTTAAACAAAAGAACATTGATTCATTGAGCATCTGCTGGTTTTATTCTATTTGCTAAGAAGACACATCCAAGTAAGAAAAATTTCTGACAAGCCATATTTTATTAAGTCTAGAAGAGCTTCTCCAGGATTTGCCATCCTGTTTGGATTTCCTCCACAATTTGGTTGGTATCTTCAAAGTACTTCCCTTCATTAGTTCTATTACAAACACTGGTATCTCCAACACATACATACACTTAGCCACAGTCATGCCTTTGCAGGACAAGCTTGAATTAATATATCATCCGCTCAGATAACTGTTCACAAGGGGAGGAAGATTCAGCATAGAACATAAAAAAGAGATAAAACTTGGCAACCAGAGATAATGAAAGGCAAGTAAATGCAGAGGGTATGCTCTAGCAATTTTTTTTTTAAACTACATTTTAATCTTCCTGACAAATTTTGATAGAAAGAACCACTCAAAGAACACCTGAGGTGGGAAACAAGATTTGGCATAAAATAAAATACTGGAAGATAGAACTACCTAACAAGACCAGCTGGTTTGCAGATATACTGGGACAGAAAAGCTGGGTCCAAGGAAAGCTAAGTTAGCCTACAGCTCTCCTCTTTAAGACTTGATGAATACATCTCCGCATAGAGGCATACTATTTATAAAGGTACACCTAATATATTTATATATTGTCAAGTTATTGAAACATATGGTACTAGTGTCAACACTTCAAAAGTTATATATTTTTTGTGTATCTTAGGAAGATGCAGAAACACAGATCTTCTAAGACTCTAAGTCATATCATCACCTTCACGCAAAACTCTCTGTAGGATGGCTTACAGCAGCCTCACAGCAGACAGAAAAGTAACATGCTGTATGGTGTCATCAAATGGCTTAAATTCCTCATCAACTTAACATCTGGGCTATTTAAGCTAAGTAAAAGCCTATAAGCTGTTTGCAAGTCAAACAGCAGGGGATAAAACTGAATGCAAGAAGCAGGGCAGAGGTGGCTAGGCAAAGTGCATTGCAAACGAAATAAAACTTTCCAGAAATTTTACATAATATCTCAGCCATAAGACAAGAAGTCACAAAAGGACAGAAACTAGTATCTTGTTAAATGAACTCTTCAGTACTTTGTGAGTCTCCTTTGACTTTAAACAGGTAATTGTACTCTGTTGTTCTGCACATGACTTCTACCCCTAGTAGATCAAGATACCGTAACTAAATGTATTTGAAAAAGTGGACCTACCAAGACAGTACCTCCAAACATGAGCCCTTCTGTTCTTAACCATCAAAAAAAAGACATGATGTTCGTTTTGCAGACTCCTAGCAGGAAAAGAAGGAGCTGAATATCAGTACTGTCACTTCTAGAAATTTAGTTGTTCTGTTCTCAGTCCTACTGAAGAAGTGGTAACATGCTGAGAACTACTCTTCATAAAAAAGAGTATTTGTGTGAAGCACTATTCCATTTTTTGTTTCACATCAAACATTAAAGCTGAACTTACCATCTGGGTCTTTAAAGGTCAATGTGATAAACTTGCTAGCAACCATGAACATGAATATCACCCAAAAGCATGCAGCTAGCAGCAGCCACTGGTGGTGCATGTTGTCAGACGTGAGCCATACAAAGCTGGCGCTTCCTGTTTGAAAGAGGAAAGATTGATGCATTAATTATTTTTGCTACAGTTTAGAAAAATACTTCCCATAACCAAAATTTAAAAACTCTAGTATGTATGTGTGTCATAAAACATAGCAGTAGATTTCACTTTTTACTTTTTGTCAATTCAGCCATATTTTTAATCACTGTTAAGGCTGAGGCAATGTAACCACTGGCTGCTATCAAAGGGAGGCTTTGCTCCTCCTTCACCCCTGCACACACATTCCCAGACCTGTCCTTGTGCTGGGAATAGCATTGTCTGTCTGACAGCTTGAGGAGACAGATCAGCAAAACCGCCAATTTTTTTAAAGCATAGTTTATTTTTCGATCCAGCTTAGCAAGATGGCTCATTGTAGGGAAGGAAGGGAGAATGAAGAAAGCTGCATCACACTAAGCACCATCCACATAAATAGTAAAAAGGGCTTCCTTGCAGTAGTGCCTACTACCTGTAGCTGTATCCCTGCAGGTAAGCCTCAAAGCCAGGACTTTCCCAGGAGTGCAGGAAGGGTTACCCAAACAATTGAGACTGCAGTTTTAATGTGCAAAGAAACCACCCACAGGAACTGACAGAATACAAGCAGAGTGAGGATGAGGATACCGCACAGCATTACAAACATATGGTGTCTGCCCTACCTCACAGTTTTTAAGTTTGCTGGAATGCTCTGAGCACTTCTATCCTGATTTTTGAAACTGCAGTCCTAATACATTTCTTATAACGGGAAGTTGAGATTAAATATAAGGAAACCAATGACAAAAAAGACTGAAGTCCCCAGTCACTAAGATAAATGGAAAATTTTAAGCTACATCTTTTGCTGAATTTCCAGCTTCTGATGGGCAATACACACAGATGTATCTGTGAAAGCTCTACTGGAAAAAAAAGAAAAGAAAAAGAAAACAAGCCACAAACAAAACCTACAAAAATACAGTGCCATTGTCTCTACTGTTGCTGGAGAGAGAAGACAACTGAAGGGCTGAACTCAGGTGCTGGGCAGTTCAAACATGAGTGAATGCTTCCTTTTGTGGACACATGCAACACAGTATCAGAACACTTAACCAAAAAGGATCTAATACAAAAAATTCAAATAGTGACATCCTCACAACAATCCTGTAACTAGCTATAGGATCAAACTAAGTCCTAAAGTAGCCACATGCAACTTCAATGAGAGTCACAATGAGAACATGTGCATGGTTTGTGATCACAGTTTCTATACAGCCACTTGAGTAAATTGCTAAGGAATATGAGAAATGCCCTCATTCCCAATTAAGACGCTAAAAACATACTAGTTAATACTTCTAAGGAAATATTACTTGAATTTTTCAGTCATATACCAGTATTTCACCTTCTTCATTCCCACAAAGCTTCAACAACAGAAGTAAACCTGGTTTTGATGTTATTTCAGCATGTTCACCTGCAACATCACTACTACTGCTACAGGTGGCAATTGCTTTTCCAACTAGCTTTTGCCTTCCGGCAATGCAAATGTTTCCAGGAAGGGTTCTCACCGTATCTGACAGAAGTGAAACATCTTCAGGGTATGTTGAAAGCCTGGGCAGGCAGTCAAGCAGTTCAAAACAGATTTGGGACCCAAATGATGTATGCAAAAGGGGCAGGAGGAGGAATAGAACAGAATATCTCCAATTAAAGAAAAAAAAGACATAATTTTTAGCTAGGGTGGCAGTGTTCAGGCCTGTTTTAATTTTCTCAGTGCAGTATTTTTCAGTTAGGCTTCTGAAAGTTCCTTCTTTTTCCCCCTTCTTTTATGGTTTCATTTTTAAGTTCTCCTAAAAACACCACACTGAAGTAAAAAGATGCATTAACTGTCTTTTGGACAATTACAGGTGATGTGACCTCCGTAAAGGCAATATTTGTCATCTCTTGTTTTCAGCTGCAATTCCCTGGCTGGCAACTGAGCATGCAATGTCCAAAACACGTTTATTCATGATCTTGAAAACTGTTGGCCAGGAAAGGCAAATAATACGGTATGAATTCCAGCAGATTGACCTCTTTTCAACTAAGTAGTTCAGAAGTTATTCCCATCCTACTACTGCAGTAGTGCAAAGCTTGCCTTAAGTTTCATGCTGAAAACCACCAGATATCAAAGGTTCTAATTTGTCAGTCTGCCATGACAACCACCATCTTCCACTTGAGCACTGAGATTTATCACCTTTACTTTCAGACCTCACAATCATTTCCAGCTCTCACAGATGAGAGAAATCCAGACTGGATATCAAGACACAAAAATGTAGCAATGACATTTTCTACTTTTTAGGTAGCTCTGCTAAAACCACGAGAACCATTCAACATTTAAAATACAACTGAACTCAGTGCAATGCAGCAGACTGACAGAAGCTTGCAGAGAACACTCTGCAGGAGGAAAATCTCTAACCATCAGCTATGGGCTTTTCAGAGATATAACAAAAGGTCTGGGGCAGTCCTTAATGTCCAACTCAGTATATTTGTTCTACATAAAGAAGGGTAGAAATGGCCTCCAACATTTATAGCATTCCTGCTAGTCTGCCCACTTTTATAATGGTGATGGATGCACACCATTCAGTAAGGACTATTGATCTACATCCCCTTATGTAATTTATGTATTGGATTTCTAAGAAATTGTGTTAAATCACAAGGGAAATGCAGTTTCCATGTGCTCTGACCTGACACGCAGTTAGCGTACAGAGGACCCTGCTGCCAGGTCCTGTGCTGTAGGGACAGGAGAACATTTCAGCAAAGTCAGCTACAAGCAGTACACTGCTCACCTCAAGGACTGGACTCAGAGAGCAGCAAGGGGGCAGAATTGCAATCACAACCTTGCCCATAATAACCACCACTACTACCCTTCAATATGGGTATGGTTGAAGCTGAGAGGAAAATGTTAAGCAGTTTGGTCTACACTTTTTTTTTTAATGTGCACAACAAATCTGCAACCATACTCATGAATGTAAGAGTCTTGTCAGAGGATCCATCATAATGTAATTACAATGTTACTGCACTGTTACTCACTTCTAGCATCCTAAACTACATCTCTATCTGCAGCTTATCATAGATCTCAAGAAAATTCAAAGTTACAGACATGAGTATCTCAACCATTATGATAACTCAAATGCAATGATCAGTAATTTTTTTAAAAAAGAAGTCTTTATGTTGTTTCTCTGTCTCTACCTTAGTATTTTTATTGTTTTCACATAGGGCAATCATATTTCCTGTTTTATTTCCAATCTTACAGAATTTCTGTTGCCTCTCCTGTACTTATTTTCTAATGAATACATGTACTAGCTTCTGTTTTTTCTCTTAAATAGTTTCCTTCAGCTTCCAAAACTCTTTTACTTCTTGTTGTCTAAAACATGATTTTTCTTTACAACTAGAAAAGGAAGATGTTGAAGGTTTAGTCCATTTTCTCACAATGAAACACACAAGGAGTCTTCAGATTACTCTTTCTCCCTCTTATTGCAATTCTGTATTTTTTAGGAGTATGAGATCTCAAAATTCCTGTTGCCACCCATTCCTCTGTCCTTCCCTTGGGGCTACTTACAGCAAAGACAAACTGTCACATAACCTTCAGATTAGCCAGATGCCAGTTTTGCATGAGAAAAAATCACTAACACACACACAAACATGAAGCAAAGATGAAGGCACGGTGTTGCAGGCTTGACCCACGGCCCGTGAGTAACCTGCTACCTCGAACAAACTCTCATTCTTTGCGGAAGACTGTTGTCCTCATGTGAATGATGGACAAAGGGCGGAAGATTTAAGCGGCATTAAACCTCAGTGCACCGTCTCTGCTCTGCAGCTTATGCTGCCTGCACAGGGGCTCCTTGGCAGGACAGTCCCTGCACGCATCGTGAATGGCAGTGACATGCCAGGCGTCTCAAACTCCCAACTGCTTGCCCATCCGCACATGACAAATGACGTACTTTGAAATGGACCTGGTAAGGAAGGCCAAACAACAGCTAAATCAGGATACCTAACCCATTTTCATCAATGCTTCTTTTGTGCTACCTTAGAGATAAGAAATCTAGGCAATTTATTACACTTAAAAAAAATTTCGGACTAACATCTATCACACCCGCTCCTTTGGCAAATTGCAAGGTGCTACTAAAGGTTGTAATGTACATCATAACAGGCTGGTTCTTTCCTAAGGCTTTCATCCTCTCGACGGCACGAACAGGCCTGTGTGTCTGCTCTTCCAGCTCCTGCTGGATAGCGGAGCGCTGCCTGCGCGCGCAGTTCACCTGTCAGCGGGATGGGAAGCAAGGACCGAAGCAGCAGCGCCTACACCTGCTGCGTGACCCACCTCAGCCCGGCCCAGGCCCGGCGTGCGCCTGTCCCACGGCCCGGGCTGGGACCCTGCCTGCTCTCCAGCCCACCGCGCCCTGTCTGACACACGCCAGCTCCCCCTCCAGCGGGCACCCCACGCTCTTCACAGCTGGCAACGGCAGCGGTTCCTCTTTCCCCAGCGTCCGGGCTTCCTGGGTGCTCCATGCATTCATAAAAACAGAGGGGTCCCCGCCAGAAAGACGGCACAGGGCCGTGCTCTGGCCGGCAGGGGACGAGTCGAGGCAGTATCTACCTCCAGCCTCAGCCCCGGCTCCGGGCGCAAGGACCTGGGCTGAACAGGCGTAAACTTTTCCCGTTCTGGAGAAGGAGGAGGAAGCTGGGCGGGCTCGCCCTCACTCCCAACAGGGACGGACAACACATGCCCGCAGCGCTCGCTGGCCTCGACCCGGGTGCCGGAGGAGCCTCTTCCCGGGGCTGCCGACAGCGAGGCCTCCCCCCGGCCCTCCTCGGCCCCTCCCCGGCTTACCGGCCCTCCAGCGCCGCTCCCCGCAGCCCCGGACCGCGGCGGGGTCCCGCCTCACTCGGCGGCGCGGCCGGCCCGCTCGGG
>WBMZ01008701.1:457-13998 GCA_013400975.1 Atrichornis clamosus | reverse complement strand
GTGCCGCCCGGGACCCGCCCTGCGCTCCCTCGGCGCTCGCTCGGCCGCCGCTTCCGCACGGCGAGGCGCTGCCGCCAGCCCTGGGCGCCGCGGCCGCAGCCCGCCGAGCTTTTGGCCCGCTATCCCGCTCGTGCAGGTCTTGGATCCGTTATCCCATTTGGGCACGGCCTGCGGTGCCCCCTTGGCACCCTGCAGGTGGCTGGGAGCCGGCGCCAGTGAAGCGTGCACGGCTGCTTCCTGCACACTTGGAACAGGTCTGAGAGCGGGGGCCCTTTGCTTCGGCCGTGTCGTTCTGTCCCTGCCGCCGCTTGTTCCTTATTCCGGTGTGAGCCCCGTTATTCGTCCTGTGGGTTTGCCCACAATTGTCCACAGCTCTGGCCTAAAGTGTTTGCCTGGCCGAGAAGCACGAAATGTGCCGCGTGCCCCAAAACGCGGAGACAACAAAAACAAAACAAAACGAAAAGTTGTTTGGAAGTACTTCAGTGTTCTCTGGCCGTATTTCATAGTGGTGCTGGGTGCAGCCGAGGGTAAGGCTGCCCAGTCACCGGCGCTGCAGCACTTCTAGATTTCCTCTCCAGCCCTATCCCGATGGCGGGATGCAGGCCAGTGTGGGACACCCCGTGGGAGCCGTGAGCTGCTCCAGGACTGCTCAGCCGGAGGTTAACGAGCCGCTCCACTGCAACGGGAGAGGGCACTGTTGGTCCAGCGGGACAGACCCCATTAGTGTTTCCACGTTTCCTCCTCGAGTGAGGGGAATATCCGAATTTACTTCGTGTAAGAGCCAGTACAGTGGGTTTATCGTGGGAGCAGACGTCAGCTTGCCTAGGCTGAAAAGTTTAGTTCGTGGTATTTAATCTTTTTCTTTTTTGGGTGAAGATGAGGCGTCTGCTAATGGGGAGAGCTGGGAAACTTGCTGTTATCCTATATAAAAGACCCCAAGAGAGCCTTTTACAGCAGGAGTAGCGTTGGGACAACATCTGAAACCCAGCCACAGATTCTGAAGTTAACAGCTCATTGATAGAAACATCTCCTGATCCTTTACTCTTGCAAGTCTCATCCTCTCCCATGTTAGTCTGGGAAAGCTGTTTTTGAAACTAAACTGAAGGTCCTAGTGTATCTGATATTGGTTGGCTCTGCTAACAGTCTTTCTGTGTTAAAAGAGGTACTGTGCTGAATTTTCCACGTACCAGTGAGGAGCGTACAAAAGTGAAGGTTGCTTATTTGTCAGCAGCTGTTGCTGTGTGTGTTGTGGTCATTCCTCTGATGTATACCCAGAATAATAATTAATTGATCCCCCCCCCCCGAAATCTGTTATCGAGAAATTGTCATATAGCTCTTGAAGTGGTTTGAGTGCTGCCTTCCCAAAGGGAACAGGGCAGCTGTTGCATATCTTACTGGTGCAAACCTACAAAGGCTTTTTCATGTTTTCTTATATGAAAGGGAAGAAATAGTGCCAGCATTTCTGACCCGGTTCTACCATAACCAAGAGAAAGGCTGGATAGATTGAGACTTTGCTCGGATTGTCAAAATACTCAAGTTATTTAATATATTTGTAGTTGTTACCTAGGGAGATAAATGAGCGTGCTGACTGCCAAAGATCTGTGGATAGCAGTGTTCCTTTTCACTGAGAAAAGTGCAAGGTTACACCAAGGTGCCTGGAGTGGGTGGATATGATATGAAATGTGCTGGAGAGCATGCAGCATGAGTTGTGGGTTGTATGTGGGTTTTCAGAGTATGATGGCTTTATGAGTAAGTCTTAATTAAAACTAATGTAGTAAAACTGTAGATTAGGAAAAGATCTTACTCGATCCACTTAGTGGATGTGTTGTCATTGTGGTTTTAAGGTAACAATATTTGACTGAGATTGACGTAAAAAAAGAAGCTGGACTGGTTAGATTGCTGGCTTCTGCTGTGACGTTATATGAATAGATGGACTTTTTTTTCTGCTTTCCTTTTTAGGCATGTGTACATTAATTTCTCCAGGTTCTTGTCTTTATTTCCCATACTTTGATTGCTTTCTACTGTAGGGTTATTTATAGCTGGCTGTATTACCTAAAGGAAAAATGTAATTGAAAAGAAACATGGACTTTTCATCTGAGATTTCAGAACAGTTCAATGAACTTCTGCAAAATTAATTTCGTGGACTTTGGTATCTTCACTAGAGTAGTATATCCTCTATTATCTGAGTTTACTGTAGGTAGAGGTTGCATGAGGCAAAGGATGGTGTACATGTGGGGTGTGGTTTCAGAGTGTCAGTAGTATCTGGAGGAAAATGTATTTATTTCTTGTCAAAAGCATTCATAAGTTGTAGCTTTCAGTTGCAGTTTGTTCAGTGAAAAGGACTGTGCCTTAACGTGGGAGATACACATATGGGAGTGTACAGATCTAAGATTTGTTTCTGTGGGAGAAGTTGCTCTTTTGACAGTGGTAATTTTCTTCTAATCAATTTTTTTTTTTTCTTTTAGCCGTCTGTGGAAACTTTTCTGATTGCAATTCCTGTACTGAATATAACACAAGTTTGGGAGCCTGCAAGTGGATTAAATGTGAAGGTAAGGAGGACTGTGCAGTGCAGATCCTTACTGTGCCATTGTTAAGGAAGCTTCCCTGTCTGACCATTCAGGAGACTCTGGCAGTCACACTCACACACCAGAGACTTTCACTGCCAGGACCAAGGCCCTTCTGCGGTGGGCAGCTCCAGTGACCTGACAGGTGCCTGGCTTGACTCCCTACACATCCCCTCACACATAGTCAGACCATGTTTCCTTGCCAGTTTGGCCCCAGGTTTCCCATTGCCGAGTCTCTGATGTCTTGTTCTATAAAGCAATTTATTCATGGCACAGTAAACACAGAAACAGCTCAAGCTGGTGCCTCCAGGGAGGACCCCTAGCAGAAAGGAATCCATGGGCTTTTATACCTTCACAGTCTAAGTCGGTGAGCATCTGGGGTCATCAGCCCCTGCCGTGTCTCCCAGTGTCCGGTCACCTGGCTGGGCCACAGGTCCCCGTGTCCTTTGGTATGCAGAGAGTCTTCAGATCCCGCCCTTTTTCCTCTCCAGAGCTTAACCTGCAGCTTGGAACTGCAGCTGCACACCAAGCTACCTGCACTGAATGGATTCCTCAACACCATGCAGAATCTTAAACCCAGCAGCTAGACCTGCTTCATCTCTCTTGATGTTCATTACTCAAATACACTGTTCTGTTTGATAACCTAATGAAGCATTAATGCAAGTTCTATCTATTCTGCTGTCTTCACCTGAGAACTTGAAACGTTTAACAGGTTCAAAACATTCCCAGGTTTTTAAGGCTCCTGATTTCAATCTGTGCTGTTAATAAGCTGATGTTTTCCAGGTGATTCAGAATGCTTTCAGGAGAAACTGATCCCTTGTGTTTGCTGTTGGGGAGTCACGAGTGGATTCCGACATGCAGGCACAGCTCTGTGCTTCAGTCCCTTCTGAGGTTTTGTCATGGACCTGGCAGTCACAGCCACTACTGCTTAACTGAAGTGCAGCAGGGGGAGAGGAGTCCATTAAATAAGAGTAGTTAATAGCAGTGTTCATAAAACTAAGGATTGCAGCCCTTTTGATTGAAGGGAATGTGATAGAGCCAAAGAAGCATTAGCTGGTCTCAGTTAGAGCCTTGTTTTTTCTCGTTGCAACTGAGTTGGGTGTAACTACATTTAGGTGACCTCTGGTACTCAGTCCTGGAGGAGATGAAGTTGCTATTGACAAAGTCATACAAAGACTACATTAGTAGTCCTCAGGTGGATTATTAGTACTTCTTACGCGAGGAAGAAACAGAATAAGAGGACACAATGGCTTCACTGTAGTAGTGGGTTTGGTTTTTTTTTAGCACTTGATTGTAGAGGATCAAGAAAGGTTATATGAAGGCTGTGATGCTTTGGAACTAATGAAATCAATTTTGCATGCAACTTGTCCTTCAAGAAGCTATTTTTCTAATTCTGCGTGTGCTCTTGGACCAACTGGCACATCCTACAAACACCCAAGAGATCTGTGTAACTTTCTTAAGGGAGAGGTTGAAATATGAGTCAAGGGAGAAAGATGTGCAGGCAGAGAATAAGAAACTGATGTCTTCATCAGTTTCAAGGTCAAGGACCAGTTTGAAAAGCTGGAACAAAGTTTTGCTTGAATGTAGAATTTTCTAAGACAGTAAAATTTTTTTTACTATGCTGCCATAGACATACAAAGTGTTTAACTTGCAAAATGCCACAAATAGTAGAAACATTGTTTCATTTTATCAGCTATGAAGGAAAAACATCAAGGTATACTGATACAGCAAAATGGTGCATAATCATATGTAAGTATTGCCTAAGTGTTGAGTGGTGGAGTAACTGTAGTGAAAGAAAACACTAAAATTTCTCATATTATAATATAATATTGGAGTCCTGTATACTAAGTGGCTTTAATGTTATCTTGGCTAGCAGGTGGTGTTTAGTTTGTCCTGTGAACAGCTTGCTAGTATTTAGGAACAATGTCTGAAAACACTTGACTTCAGCTACTGTAAATATCTTCTCTTCTTTTCTGACAGATGATTATATGTGTGTAAATCAAACAGAAGCTACGAAATCTGGAGAATGTAAAACTGAACAGTGTTCCTGTAAGTGTTTAGTACTCAGCTTTCGCATAGTGTAATGTGAAGCAGTTGTATTTGGAACTCCTTTGTCTGCTGGCCTTTTGTTGATATGCCTTCTACAATTTACATAAGCGTGTACAAGTATGTAAATAAGCCCTTAGTTTCCTGCTTAAAGGCATGATATGTAATACTAAAATACACAGTTTCATTTGGAATTCAGTTAACAGCTGACTGTTGCCATTTCAAGAAGTCTGACATATTTTAGTACGTCTCTGGCTAATGTCTCAGTTTCTTAGATTAAAATGGGTGTTTTCCATTACATAAAGTATATCCCAAGGAATTTGCCAGTGTCCTCAAGGCAGGCTGCATATTGAACGAAATAAGTCACCTGCTAAGTCATCTGAGATGCAGTACATAGAAAGAACTTGCATACCTTCCAGTTTTAATTGCTCACTGGCACAACTCTATATGCAGTTCAGAAATACAGGATCTGGGATATAGAACTGCCTAAGATAAATCCTTCATGCTGGGAACGCGCGCAGTTGCATACCTACTTCAGACTTCTGCACTTGCTGTGCAAAGCAGTTTAGCAGGATATGAATAATTTAGATTAAGATCTTAAATTTCACTTTTGTGAAAGCCCCCCAATTTTAGTTTTTTTGAAAGCTGATGAAAAATGGACTTCAAAATAGGATTTTCTGGTATTAAGCTCTAGAACAGCAAATGAAAATTCTGAATAATCTTGTCTGGATTAATTCTATGGTGCTGCTAAACGGGCTGGCTCACACCAACAGAGATGAAGCTTCCATGCTGCTCTGGGCTATCTTGTGGTGGTGACAGCCAGTCAGAAATAATTCCTTTTGACTTGGCCTTGTGTATTGTTTCTAAAATTGTAACAATCACCTTTTAGTCAAGAGTGCTAAAGAACCATTTTTTAGTGCTTTCCAAAGACAGCATGCAGTTACAGTGCCTTGTTCTCCATCTAAGATAAGTGTTTCTACAGTCTGCTCCTGTTAAATTTTTAGTGTCATTATCAGGTTGTTGTGTTTGCATATTCAAGGTAATAAATTGTCACCCTTTGTAGGGGGTCTGTGTAAGTGTGAGAGAAGCCTGTATACCTTATTGACTCCTACTTGTTTTGGCTCAACAGTGTATTAAGGGATTGACACTGGAAAATGTGGACTGCTTTTTTAGGTGTCCCTAAACTGACTAGCTGCAAGTGGGACCCAAGAGAACGTAGATTCTGATCCGTCCAGCCTATCTGTGTAGAAACAGTCGGCTGTAGTTTCCAGCTGTGCTGAATTATGTTCAAGATGTAAATAACCACACTTGAATGAGCCTGAGCATTAAAGGCTTCTGGACATCACGGAGGCTTGCTGATGTGTCAGCTGAGAGAAGCTATATGTCATTAACTTGGATAATACACTAAGTTGCAGAAGGCTTCACAGTTCTGTGATTTAGGGGTTGTGGGGGTTTTTTTGTACAAGATGAGGTGAAGCTGAGAGGACCTACATCCAGCAACAGCTCTCAGAACAGGAAGCTTTAGCTAAACTTAAATTCTTGGTTGGTTTTCCCTCCATTCTGATTCAATTGTCTAACCACTGTGATGTGTAGCTGAACTTCATAGCTCAGGTTCAGTCTCAGTTGCAGTGAGGTTGGGAAGCAGTGCTCTGTACCTGGTTTCCTGCTGTGTAAAGCATGCCCAGTTTCTGCTTGTACAATAGGGCTCTTCTCACTTGGGTTTGCTGTGAGGAATCTTGAGTTGCCAGTTGAACACTGGCCTAATTGGGCTGCCTGTGATAAGATTTTTCATGCATTTACTCGTGCAACTTTTGATGCTAATATGGTGGATTCAAAAGCTTTGTAATTTCAAACTCAAACTACAGTAGAACTCAGTCCTATATAAAATTCCTAAAACTGTGCCTGCTGATGTTGTTTTGTTGGGGTTTTTTTTAAGTTAAATACCATCATTAATCTCTCTAATGAAACTCTTCATTTTTTCTTAGCTTCTGCCGTTTCTCCTCTTCCCAGTGTTCCTATATCACCTTCCAGTGCTACTGTAACACCTTCCAGTGCCACCACAGCGTCTTCCAGTGCCACCACAGCATCTTCCAATGCCACCACAGCATCTTCCAATGCCACCACAGCGTCTTCCAATGCCACTACAGAATCTTCCAATGCCACCACACCTCATACTCCTATAGGTAATACAGTAGCACTGAATGTAGAATGGCAGTAAACTATGAACTGGTGAATAAAATAAAAGACAGGGTGTCTTCCACACTTCGCTGTAGTAGCTTGACTACCAAACATCTGATGTACGGAATACATAAATGGTTCCAAGGTTTGGAAGAAGTGGATTTTATAAAACTCCTAATTATGTTGGCAAGAAACATTTTCTCTGTTGATAATTGGCTCAGTGGTAATTGATTTAGTCATTTCCACTAACCATGAATTCTTAGGAGTTCGATTTTTTTTTGTTGTTGCTGTTCAGAAATTTCTCTGCCCTCTCAATAGGGAAAGTTTTTTAAAAAATCATCTAATCTTTAAAAACTTGCTGATCACGGGAGCTGTGAGGTAACAAGTTGGTACCTGATTACATTCAGAACAACTTAATGTACAGTAGGATGATGCTTAGCTTTGAGTAAACCTACAAGTGTTGGCACTTTTCCCAGGCACACAGTGGAATATGGATTAATTTTTAGTAATACTAATCTGTAGGGAAGGCGGGGAGAGATCAGAGACCCAATGTTCTGGCTTAATAATGACATTTTTTAGGAGGCAGTTTAGCTAGGGGAGTGATTTTATTCCAGTGATGGCATTCACAGTTAGTGTTTTGGGGACAGGAGGGGAAAGAATGTGTATCTTCTGTCTAGGGGTATTACATTAAGTACTTTTTAGTACAATTAATCCTAACTGATTCTAAGGGCTGTTTAATGGAAGTCCTTTGCCTTGATGCAGATTCTCAGTTGTCTTGAAGCAGCTGTCTTGATTCTTGCTCAAATACCAGCATTTACGTTAGTACTTGGAAGAAAAGTGATTTTGTCTGAATGAAGAGTCCCTGTCTGATCTGTGGAGGACCTTGAAGTATTTGGGTAACAATAGTATGCAAGTTTGAATAGAATCCTTATTGCAGAAACTTACCTTAATGTCATGCAGCCCAACAACTGAATTGTGTAGGATGCAGTCTGAGGGCAAAGCTTATCCTTGTTAAAGCAAAACAAGAAAAATCATTTGAATAGGAACTTCAGTGCTTGCAAACTTTGCTATTGAAGTTTATGGTGTGCACTTGCTATCTTCTCCCAAACAGCCAACGTCACCAATGCAACTACACATGCTCCTCTGCCTAGAACGACCATTACTTCACCTACCACAACACGTACTACTCCAGGTAACTGCTACTGCCACTACTATTAAAGCATGAAATGCTTCGAAATCAGTGTTGCTTTAAAAATGTTACCTTGAAAGACTTACCAAGGGACAACATTAAAGTAGTATTGGTGTATCCTCTGTTGTCGTTTCTAACTTTATGACCAGTCTAATTTTGTTAAGGGGATGGATGTATGTATGTAGCAGGGTTAATGGCCTGAGAAATAGAACTAGTTGGTGAGATATTAAAAGTCAGAAACACGTTGGTTAAACGAAATCAGCTGGATGATTTTAATAGTATGTCTGGAAGTCACTTGTTAACTCCCCTGTCTTTGGGAGGTAATGCTTTATTTTTGCAGCGTAATAATGGGATGCATTTTTTTTTCTTTTTGTTAAATTGTGCTATAGTGATGGGAATAAGCTGAAGTATTTTATTTGCAGGTCGGTCCTAAATATGCTATTTCATGAAAAGCTCTCACAAAGTAAAGTTCTTTAAAACTAGCCGTCAGCAGATGGCTGTTACTTCCAGGCTCATATTTGTTGTGACTTCAGCTGGTTTTTTAAGCCCAGCTCTTAGGGCAAAGTACAGTAGATGGAAGATAACAATTTATTTTGAGTTTAAGCAAAATAAACTGAGCAAGGAACAGTGACTGGAAAATGTGTCTTGAATGTGAGGATATCAATAATACACTATGTAAAGAAGGAAGGCTTTGGCTTTTTGAAGTACAAATAAAGTCCATCTGGATATTGCTCAGTATTGAGGACCAGAGCAGTTTGTCTAAAAATAGCTCTAGCCTTGTACAAACAGCGTTTAATCAGAATTCAGTGTCACTAATCTAAATGCAGATGCTGGCATGTCTTTACTTTTGATTATTTTTTGTTTCCTTATTGGTGTTTTGATGTTTTGAGTAATCTTAATACGAAGAATTGAGCACTAAAATATGTAAAACTGTTGTGAGCATTGTGCACTTAAAATTTCCAATGTGTTTATTAACAGGTTCAAATACTACTGTGACTCCTGTACCTGCTTCACGCAAATCTACATTTGATGCTGCGAGTTTCATAGGTGGAATTGTCCTTGTTCTGGGTCTGCAGGCTGTTATTTTCTTTCTGTATAAATTCTGCAAGTCAAAAGACCGAAATTATCACACACTTTAGGACCTGCCACTTTATAATGGACTAGTAGCCCAACACCTGTAGTTCACTGAACCAAAATATTTTCTGTTTCTCATGGAAGACAGCAGTCCGTAATATCCTTTAAATCTCTAAAAGAAGACTTTAAGTGAATATTTTTGCAACATTATACTTGGCAAGAGGTGATACGACTCTCTTCAACAGGATTACTTGCAATATGCTGCATGGGTTGTAATGGCTGTTTTATTTTCCTTTAGTGGCTGCTGATGTGGGACTTTTCTTGATATGCCAAATGTAGACATTCAGAGGTTCTTATTCAGTGGCAACACTGTTGAGTAGACAATCTCATGATGACTTATTGTGAAGGCTAACTTAACCAACATCTGATACAGTATCCCTTCAGTTTTACCAATATACGAATTACTGGTGACTGACTTCAGGGAGTGAAATACCATCTGTAGTAGCTTATGGCTCTTAGAGCATGTTGCTAGAAAGATGGACAAAAATTTAGAATTAGATAATGTCTTAACAGAATAACATAACCCTTTTTTTTTTTTAATCAAGAATAAAAGTTGCCTCATAAAATGCTTCATTCCAAACAGAATTCCTATGCCATTTCCAATTAATGTTGAGGGTGGATGTAGAGATAATCCTTCTAATGGGGAAATAAATATTAGTGCCTTAAAAGACTAAATTCAGTAGGCTGAATATGTCCCAGCTATCTCAAACATAAACAAAATTTAAGTACTAGCTTTACATAGGAAAATAGAATACATGTGACTTGAGCCTTTCAGTTTAAAAAAAATTTCCCTAGAATAAGTGTCCCTCATTAATTTTGTTTTAGAATAAGGGGTATGGCACAGTGATGTTCAGCTACAAAGAGAAGCTTTGACTTGCTTACCTTTTGTTCTAGCCTACAAAGACCAACCATATAATCATAAAACTAGTGATAAAATTCAGTTCACTCCCTGTATAAAAAGGCAACAGCTCACATTTATACTTGAAATACTGATGTTTGGGAAATCCTGAGGTTTTTATTATTCAAATGATTCTTAAACTTCTTGCAGTTAATTTCGGGGGTTTGGGCTGTTGTTTTTTTCTTTTTTACCCTCCTGTATGTTTGCTTGCTGAAGAAGCAGTTAAGGGTAGTTCAGAGGATCTGCTGATTTGATCCTGGTCAGGATTGCTGTAGTCCTGGGGTTGCAGACTACACCTTTTTTCTTTGCCCCTGCCCCCTTTCCTGGCTTTAGGTTTGTGTCACCCTGCAGTGAACTGGTTAAGGAAATCTATTCAGCCAAATACTTTTGGTTTGGTTTGGTTTTTTTTCCTTGGTTGGATCAGCCATTTGATCTGAGTATCAAAGGTACGTCATCTCCAATGCAGACTGACTTGATCACCTGTGAAAATAAACCCACAGGAAAAATGGAAGTAAAAATAAAATCAAGTGGTGGATGTAGCACATAATGCATAGCTTCTGATTATATCCCTTGGTTATCAATTTTGGGGTAATCTGTAATACTGTCTTACTAGCTCTGACTTGACTGGAATTTGGCACCCAACACAAAAATAGCATTAATAGAAGATAATAGTCATGGCAGTGGAACTTGAATTATGATGCAAATTAAGTGCACTTCAGTTGGAAACTTAGAGTGTAGAGTGTTGCTTTCTTGTGTTCTTTTAGTTTGAATGGCACTGTTTCTATTGTGCTGCATAGAGAACTCAAATTGCTACAAAATGCAGAGGTTACTCACCAGTACTGTATCTTTGAGTTCATTAGCTTTTGGTTTTCTAAACAAAACTAAGACAATCAGCTCAGGTTTATGAAAACAGCAGTGAGCAGCCAGTTTTCAGCAACAGTATGTGTGTGAGTTAGATGGTATATCCTTGGCCTTATTGTGAAAACACTTAAATCTGTCCTTTCCCTGTCTAAGAACTGTTCTGCTCTGTTTATTTGTTGAAAAAAATAACCATGAACTTGTATTCTGTGCTTTGAAGTGAACAAAATACTCTTGTAAAGTATGTCGTTTGCAAACTATGCCTGGTATACAATTTTTGGCCTCAAAGAACTCTCTTTCGGGAAACGTGCAGAGAAGTCCTATAGAACACTTCATAGCATGGAAAACATTGCCATAAAAGTTGCTCTGTAAAATGTTGCTGAAATGCTTATTCATGAGCTTTGCTAATCCTGATTTAGGTTGCTGATAAAGTATGCTGGTAAAGCAAACTAAAAATAATGTTTAAAGTGCCTTAAAATTGCTTACTTGTTTGCCTCAAATTTTGTTCCAAAGGGTAGAAGGGATACCTTGCCTTAGTTACTAAATTTTTTGTAGTGCCAGCAATTGCTATTTTCCAAGACTTTAGGAAACCCAGGATGTCTGGCTTGTACAGATACCTATCTGAAAAACACAAGTTTGTGCAGTATCACTTCAGTCACGTTCCGGAAGGTCTGCACTACGCACCTCTTGCTCATTAGCCTTGCCAGCAAGGTGTAATTCCACACTTTAGAGCTGTGGCTTCAGTTGTTTCCTTTTTAGTTGTTTGGGGGGAGGGGAGGCGGGGTTATACATCTTCACCATGTGCTTGGCTGCCTCACTGTCGAAAGTAATTACTCCTCTGTGAAATGGCAGTATCAGCTGATGTGTGCTGTGTACTAGCAAAAAACCTGAAGTAACAACTTGCAGTTTTTCTCAGCCTTGTGTTTTGAAGTGGAAGGTAGCTCATAGATCTGTAGTTGTACTTGCCCCTAAATCAGTTTTAGGCACTGAATTGTAGTGACTCTTCAAGTTACCTGGCTTTTTCTTGAAGCCAAATTGTGCAAATATCAAGCTGTTACCTTATGAATGTTCTCCGCAAATGTTGCTGTAAAAGTTTGTATTTTGTCTTCAGTGGAAGAAAACTGAAGCAGTTGTAATCGCAAAACCAAATTGATAAATAAAATCTGTTGAATGGAATTTTACCTGTAAACTGTCTTTAATGTGGGCAATCCCCGAGAGGACTGTCTGCTTGCTGACTTTCTGGAGATGAGCTGTTTCCCATGGGAATTGAGAAATACGAAGGGAAAGGGGAAGAAGTAAAGGTTTGAAGAGTTGTTAGCTCTCCTAAATACAGTATTAACTTCGCATTTAACAATACTGATTCAGATTTAGGATCATCTCCAAAAGAATTTCCATTTAGGTTGTGTTAGCTTAGCTCTGGTTTTGACTTAAAAGCCAAGGAGCAGCAAGTTGCAACAACTTGTGAGACTTAATACTCTCCTTTCTAATAGCAAAGTTCGTAATAGTGGATGTCAGCTGAAAGAGGGGTTGGTGTCTGTGTTTCCAGAGAGGTTCTTAGAACTTTCATGAAAAAGTTACTGCTCCGAGGCTTATTTATATTCTGATTGCATAGAATCATAGAATGGTTGTGGTTGGAAGGGACTTTAAGGATCATCCAGTATCAACTCCCTTACTCTGGGCAGGGACAATTTCCACTAGACCAGGTTGCTCCAAGGCCAGGTTGGATGGAGCTTTAACACTTCCAGGAGTGGTGCATCCACAGCTGCTCTGGGCACCTCTGCACTCGCTCCAACAGGTCTGATGGATGCAGTTCTCCAGGTGGGTTCTCACAAGAGCAGGGTGGAGAGCAAGAATCGCTTTCCGTGAGTTGCTGATCACACCTCTTGACGTGGCCCAGGACACAGTTGTCATTCTGAGCTATGCGTCCACGTTCCTGGGTCCTGTTGAGCTTCTCATTGACCAAAACCTTGAAGTCCTTCTCCTCAGGGTTACTCTCAATGCATTCCCTGTCTGGCTTGCATTTGTGTTTGGGATTGCCCTGACCCAGGTGCAGGACCTTACACTTGGCCTTGTTGAACGTCACAAGGTTTGAACAGTCCCACCTCTCAAGCCTGTCCAGGTCCCTCTGGATGACATCCCTTCCCTCCAGCGTGTCGGCTGCACCACACAGCTTGGTGTCAGCAAACTTGGTGCACTCGGTCCCGCTGTCTGTGTCACTGACAAGGACGTTAGAAAGTGCCAGTGCCAATACTGAGCCCTGAGGACACCACTTGTCACTGGTCCCCACTTGGACACTGAGCCATTGACTGCTACTGTGCGTGAGGCCACTCAGCCAATTCCTTATCCACCAAGTGGGCCATCTGTCAAATCCATGTCCCTCCAGTTTAGAGACAAGGATGTCATGCAGGACAGTGTCAAATACTTTGCACAGGTTAAGGTAGGTGATGTCTGTCCGTCTGATTTCCTCATCTACCAATGCTGTAACCCCATTGTGGAAAGCCACCAGATTGGTCAGGTGTGATTTGCCCTTAGTGAAGCTGTGTTGGCTGTCACCAATTGCCTCCTTGTCTTATGTGTGCTTTAGCACAGATTCTAGGAGGATCTGCTCCATCTTCTTGGCAGGCACCAAGGTGACACCTACCAGCCTGGGTCTTCCTTTTTTTTTTTTTTTTTT
>WBMZ01008699.1:0-17152 GCA_013400975.1 Atrichornis clamosus | reverse complement strand
CCTGCAGTTTCCCGGATCCTCCTCCCAGCCCATCTTATGGATGGGTGTCACACTGGCACCACCTCCAGTCCTCTGGGACCTCCCTGCTGAGCCAGGACTGTTGGTAACAAATGGAGAGAGGCTTGGTGAGCTCATCTGCCAGCTCCCTCAGCACCCTGGGGTGGATCCCATCTGGTCCCAGAGACTTGTGAGCATCTCAGTGGCTCAGCAGGTCTCTGACTGCTTCCTCCTGCATAACAGGGGCAATTCTGCTCCCTGACTCCATCTACCAGCCCAGCAGGACAGCTGTCCTGAGGATGACTTGTCTTACTGTTGAAAATTGAGCCAAAGAAGGTATTAAGTACCTCTGCCTTTTCCTCTCCTTTAGTTACTAAATTCCCTCCTGCATCTAGTAAAGAATGGAGATTGTCCTTGCCCCTCCTGTTGCCATTAATGTATTTATAAAAATATTTTTTATTGTCCTTCACAGAAGTGGCCTGATTGAGTTCTAACTGGTATTTTGCCTCTCTAGTTTTTTTCCTACATGACCTAGCAACTCCCTTAAGCATTTCCTGAGATACCTGTCCCTCCTTCCAAAGGAGATACACCCTTCTTTTTTTTCCTTAGTTCCTTCAAGAGGTCCTTGCCCATCCAGGCCAGTCATTTTCCTCGTTGGCTCATCTTTCGGCACACAGGGACAAGGCTGCTCCTGCACCTCCAAGATTTCTGTTTTGAAGCACACCCATCCTTTCTGGACACCTTTAAGGGCTGCTTCCCAAGGTACTCTCCAAATAAGTCTCTTGAATAGGCCAAAGTCTGCCCTCCAGAAATCCAGCATGGAAGTTTTGTTGATGCCTCTCCTTGTTTCACCAAATATTGAGAACTCTTATTTCATGGTCACTGTGCCCCAGCCAGCCTCCAACCACCACATCTCCCACCAGCCCTCCTCTGTCTGTGAACAGCTGCTCTGGCAGAGCCCCACCCCTGGTAGGCTCGCTCACCAGCTGTGACAAGAAGCTCCTCCAGACACTCCAAGAACCTCCTGGACTGCCTCTTCTCTGCTGTGCTGAGTTCCCAGCAGATAGCTGGCAGGTTGAAGTCTCCTACAAGAACAAGGGCTGGTGATCTTGAAACATCCTCCAGTTGCTTGTAGAGTAAGTTATCCACCTCTTCATTCTGCTTGGGTGGTCTAGAACAGACTCCCACCACGCCGTCAGCCTTGTTGGCCCTCCCCCTGATTCTTACCCACAGGCCCTCGACCTTACCATCATTAATCTCATGTTCCGTGGCGTTGAGAGCCTTCCCAATATACAGAGCACCCCTCCTCCAGCTCTGCTCCCTCTCCTGCCTCCTCTGCAGAGCTTGTAGCCATCCATCGCAGCACTCCAGTCCTGCGAGTCATCCCAGCACACCTCCGTGATGGCGACTATGCCACAGCTTTCTTGCCGTACCATGGCTTGCAGCTCCTCTGGTTTGTTGCCCATGCTGCGTGCACTGGTGTACATTTATCCTGCCCTTCACCTCACTGAACAAGCCACCAGCAGAGTCTCCTTCCTTGGCTGTCCATTGTCCTTCCCACAGAGAACCTCTGAGGTCTCTACCTTTGATTATGCTCTCTAAAAATGTACGCATCCTATTCCAAAGGTACTCTGGGAAGTAAGTATGATCTTACTTTTATTAAATTTATTTGTTAAACTCACCCCCAGAGTCAGAAGTACAACTGACCCATTGCTCACGTTGCAGGTAACCTCTGAGTGCCAGGTGACACCTCGGGGTTGGTGACAGGTGACAGCAGGCACAGCCTGGGGCTGGTGACAGGTACAGTAACTCATGCTCACCCAGGAAGTAGTGTGAGACTGGCTAAAAAATGACACTGAACAGTTGAGGGTTGAAACTTGCAAAGGTATTGAAAACCTGCCTCTTCTTTTACAGTGTCCGTACAAGGCTAAGCACCTTGGTGTCACAAAAATCCACAGGATTCTCAGGAGAAAACCACCAGCAGTCTCAAAGGATTATTTAAGTACCAGAAGAACCAGAGCTGAGGAATCACAGTTATCTCAACAGTCACTTTTCTGAGAAGGGGGCTCAGTCACGCTCACAACTTTTAGGGATTGTGGTTCAGTACCTTTTTTTTCTTCAGCAAAAGGAGGAAGCTACAGAGCAAGGAGACATTTAGGACTTTCTCAGGTGAATGAAGCAAAAAGTACCACTACAGTAAGCAGCCAGCAGCAATAAAAATACATTTCCTTTCCAGGTTCAGGTATTTTGTAAAATTTGTGCACTGCAGTGTTAGATTTCGGGTTAATTTAAAAAGCTTTATTTACTGTCCAAATGAAAAGACATCTAGTTGCAATCACTGGAAGAGGAGTTTCCGACCACCAGGCTCACCCGGCAGCAGGAGACAACCATGCCTACCCAAACTGCAACAGGCTATCCCATGGCATCCCTACAGACCACACTGCAGGAACATTTCCTGATTTTCAGTTGTTTAACCATAGGTAAAGTACCCTCACAAGTCCCCGATGTGGTAGGGAATAGCCACATTCTTTCCTTCACACTGGGGGCAAGGGAGGGAAGGTTGTGAGCCTCAGTGAGCTTCATTCATAAAAAAAACTAGGAGGAAGTCCAGGCTTGCTCCAGCAGCAGAGCAATGCCCCGGCTGGAGCAGTGCAGGAGGGAAGCAGCACCCACAGATGGTCACTTGCCCCCTGACCCCGGGCCCCCTTCCAGGCTGGAGGCAATCCCAGTGCTCCCAGACTGTGGCTTGCTCTGTGCAGCCCTTGGCTTCTCCCACCTGGAAAGGTGATGCAACCCTTGCAGAGAATTGTTCACTTCTCCAGGGATGTTTGTTGTTAGACACCTCCACATGGACACACCAGCTGCAGCTCATTACCCCTCTGTCTCCTCTGCTGAGCTCACTGCTACATCCTGAACTCGGAGTGCCACGGGAGCCTCCTGTAAAACACCCTCACACTGCTCTTTTATGCACCCCTCAAGACCTGGCTGCAAAGTTAGGCTGCACTTGTTGGGAATAACACTGTACTCATTTATAACGTATTCACAAATGAATTATTTTGTTTTTCTATCAACACTAAAAGCTACATGATACAGCAGAAATTTCCTGTTCTCCCATCTTTAAGCGATGAGTGGAAAGAAATACATTTCCAAGAGTATTTCTTATGCAAACCAAAATATTGACCATTATTCAGGTCAAAGATATTTCTGACTAATATGTTTAATTACACAGCCACCTAGGCAGCTCTTCTGAAATAGCCAAGGTGATTTCCTGGGGCTGGGCTGTCTTTCTACGGCATTCCCATATAAATGCTAAAAGTTGCACCTAGCGATCCATACAGAAGGAAGATTCCTCCATGAGACACCTCCTACCCTTCCTTCTGTGAATGTTCCTTAAAAGTGAGAAATTTATGCCTGTGCTTAGCAAAGAAAACCAATCTGTGCTAAAAAAAATCCACCTCCAAGTTTATTTTGGTTTACACTAACTTCAATCCTAGAAACCACGCTAGGCTCCATGTTCCAGTGATCCTGTGCTCTGACTCCACACCCTCTCTGATCAAAAGGCTCCCATCAGTCTGAGCATCCAGCAAGCACCTTGGAGCCAATCACCCTGGAAATACAGGGGCAGGGATAAAGATCCTGCTTCCCATCAACACACTGCTCCAAGGCACTGTGAGTTAACACCTCACCCAGTTCCACAGCTAAGGAAAGCACGACGGGAAGGACAGTCACACACGAGCAAACCTGTGGTCAAGGGTGCCACCAAGAGGCAAACACAGCCACCAGAGCAGGGAGCAAGAACAAAGAGCAGCAGCAGCGTGCAAAATATCTGGGAATCCCTGGAGGGATGTGCAGTGTGGGGGCCATAAAATATCCCGGAAATCCTGGAGGGATGTGCAGTGTGGGGCTGTAACTCCGTGCAGTGTTGAACTGCAAGGAGTGTGACTGGTGTGAGTGAAATGGCAGTGGAACAAGCTCTTCATTCCTCTCAGGTGACAGAGAATGGCAAAAAGAGGATTTCCCACTACATTTCCATTTTTTCCCTGTCTGTGCTTTAGAAATGGCAGATACTAATTTTTAAATTTTTTTTTCGAAGTTGCAGCAGCAGCCAGGACTCCTAGGATTTTATCAGAAAAACCTCTTGCCTTTCTATTCTTATCTATTTAAAGGGAATATTTTCCAAACACTCTAACTTTGCAGAAGGGGAGCTGAGGGGCAAGAGTCTGGTAACAATTCATTATTTCTCTCTTCCATGTCAGAAATAACCAAACCTGTCCAGTTTCCTAAAGGCACCAGCAATAACTCCCAGGATATCCTGAGGAGTCCCTGTGCCCTCTGCTGCCACCCCTAGCATAGCCCCAGCCCTTGCTCTCATTCCTAAAAGACATGGAAATAGTTTATTTTGTCTGAAGAGCATTTTCTTACAGTTTTTATGAGCACCGAGCTGTTTCTGTGGGCCAGTAACCACCTGACAGCTCAGTTAAGGCTTTTCCTGCCCTCCCCCTGAACACTTTATCTGCCAGGCCACCCCGGGACAGGGGGACCTGAGACGATGTTTATGCACGGAAGCAGAGTGTGGCACGGGGCACCCAGAAGGGCACGCAGGGAGCAGGAACACGTCAAGCAAAGCCTGTACCTGGTCGTCACTGGTCAGGCCCAGGCGCATCACGAAGTAGAAGTGCACCAGGAAGTCGGAGTTGGGCAGGAGGTCCTGGCGCCGGGACATCATGGCACAGAGCAGCCGGAACGCCTGCAGCTTCCCCTCCTTGAACTCACTGGGCAGCGTGGCTGCCTGCAACACAGAGCCCTCCGTCACTGCTGGCTGGCCCTGCCAGCTGCATCTGCAGCAGCTCTCCCATCAAGCACATTTAGCACTCGTATTTATTAACATATATTCAGGCCCACAGAGCCTTTGAGGATGTTTGCTGTCTCAGACAGCAGTGATCGTAAAAATTAAAAATAAGGCAATTAAATACACACCAACTCAGTTCCGATATAGAAGAAAATACCTGTGAGAATTTCAGAACTAACGTACCTTGAACAGCCATGATGCAAATATCCTGAGAGGAGGGATTAGGACAGGAGGAGAGGGAGTGGACTGATTGTCCACACTGATAGCGAGGTTGTCCCGTATCTAATGGTTTAAAAAAAGAGTGTTAAAACCAGTAGCTTTCCTTTTGAATGCTCTTCATTTTGCATGATTCTGTTTGAATTTTACTTTATTTGCATTCAGGCACTACACCCTGTGCTGTACAGAGTTCCCACTTCAGCCAGAGCCACCAGGAAAGCTTGTTCTATACTGCTGCTCCCTGGCCAAAGCAAACATTACCAGTTTGAGTCACACTGTGGGCCTTTACACAAATACCAATGTCTATAATTCTTTTTTCTTTGCTACTGTTTCCTCATCCCATTTAAATTCTTTTGTCACTGGACAAGATTCTCAATTGGGGATCATTCTCTGTTGGGGACAGCTACTGGAAACCAAACAGGATAAGCTCCCTTTATGACAGAACTCTCCCATGCTGTGCTGATGCTCCAGGTGCTAACACTGAATCATTTTTAATAATAATTTCTACAACAAAAAAAAAGTTATCATTGGCTGTAAGTACCACGTACCTTTGCAAGTTTATACCATAGCTCATAAAGGTAGCCAAAAACTTTTGCATGGATTTTAGGTGACTGTATGTTGTTTACATCTCCAAGAATTCCCAGGATCCTCCTCCACAACACAGCAGCAGAATCAGGATGCCAGCCAATAAGGCTTCCACCAGCAATTATACTGCAGTCATCAGCAAGGAACTCACTACTGTCTGTAAATTTAAAAAGTGTTCACTTTAGAATTAGAAATGCAGTGTTAAGTATGAATTCGGTCAACAAAATCCAGTCACTACTCTTTCTGTTCACTCTCCATCTCAAAGGATTTCTCCCTCCCAAATCCCCTTTTCATTGCTCAAGCTGCTCGTGAGCCAAAGGAAAACACAGGTAGGCAAAGGGGCTCCCACACCCCAGTGCCCCGGAGCACAGCACTGCCAGACCACGCTGCCCCCACCCCTGGGGGGTTTCAGCAGGGAGGCAAACGCAGTCAGACGGGACATCCGTGTGCCTCAGAGATGGATTCAATCAGTAACTGGCTTTTACAGGTAATATTCCTATTTCTAAAGATCACACAGTACAGCATGATCTGGAAATGCAAGTGGACAGAGGAATAAAAACACACAGCTGAGGAATCTTGAGGAATGTGCTCAGGCATCACCACTCACACAGAGCAGCTCCTCAGAGAGCAGAGTGCACAGAGAGAGAGCAGGGGCTGGAGAAGTCTCTCAGGATAATGGAATTAACATTCTTAAACGGTAAAAAAACCAATCCTATGTTGAATGCACATTTTAATGACAAGAGCTGGTAGCTGCTCTCCTGTCCACAGGCAGGAGCACATCTGGGCTCCAGCTGTACCTGCAGCAGCCATGGTGTGGAGGAAAGTTGCAGAAAACCTCTACACAGGCAGAAGAAAATAATTCATGTCCTCCCAGGTGAGCAAATTAAAAGGCATTTTAGATGCTTTTATGTTTGCTTGAATTTATTTAAAAAACAACCGGGGATTCTCCCCTTTTTCTGTTGTGGCATTACAAGAAACCTGGCTAAGCCAGATTTATTAAGCATATTAGAATGATGTTCTACAGATCTGTCCTCAGGGCAATGGCATCTCTGCTGCTCAGGGGTGGTGTCAGTGTTGTCCTGCCTTACACCGGCGGGTTTCCCCAGCAAAGCCAAGTTGTGTGAGTTGGGTGGGAAGTAGGAATGCAGTGAAGGGCACTTTGGCTCTGCTGGGCAATGACATATCTGTTACCCCGCCTCTCCTTTTACTCCACATTAGCTTCCAGGTTACTGTACATAATTTCTCTCCTTGTACCCCCGAAGGAGCAATTCTTGTGTCACAGCCATAAAGGAAACAATGCAATTATCATACATGCTCATCCTTACCATGGACAGTATTACCTTTTTATATAAAAGGACTCTGAGCTGTTGATCTGGGTGTGTTGGTTCATTAAAGCAGAGATATTTCAAAGGAAAAGTGGATATGAAAAATGATCCTTGAAACTGTATCTGTTAGGCAACCAGCCTGTAAGGTATTTCTATGTTACCGCATTAAGTTTCTGACATAACATCTGACTCATCACTAGATGAAAGGTACCTTTACAAATAGCAAAGAATGAGCCAGTTATTTCCTATCAGTCAAAAAATCTAGTAAGAAATTTCCTTAGACCATTCCGCTATGAAATGAAACCTATTAACTTGAAACATAAATTAAATGTATGGTACTTGAACACTGGGGCAGGCCCATGAGTGACCAGCTACCACAGCCCAGCTGGGCAGCCGTGGCCTGGCACAGTAAGAAGCCCAGTTATTTTCAGCTAGGTGGCTGTTTTCTGGATCATCATTTATTGGCAAATAAATCAACGATCCAAATTCTGTCAACTCTGGGCATGCAAACCTCGGTTTGGAATGAGCATTATTATGAAGGACACTCGGTGCTACACGCCCAGGGAAATACAAGTCAAGTGAAGAGCACAGGCTCTTTCTGGAGACACAAACGTGAGCTGGCACGCGTGTGGGGGCTGCAGTACCTGTGAGGTTAGCAGGCTCCGAGGGGCTGAGCTGCAGCCAGCGCGGAGCCGCGGGATCCACGCACATCCCCGCGGGATCCACGCACATCCCCGCGGCCGCTCCGGCCTCGGCGTCGTCCTCGGCCGCCTGCCAGGCCACGAGCGCGATGTCCACGTCGGCTCCGCAGCCCAGGGACGCGTCACTGCTCAGGCTCTCACCTGCGGCCACACACAGCACAGCCTGGGTCAGCCCGGGGCTCCGGCTGCAGCAGCACAGCTCCGTGAGAAAAGTGTCTCATCTGTCTGACAAGGCAAAATTCCAACACTGATCTCAGCTGAGCTTCAGAAAAAGCACTGTGTTTCCTGGAACTCACTTTTTTCTCTCTCTCTGTAATATCCACGTGATTGCTGCAAGTCTGCTCTCAGATCTAATTCAGCTGTACTACTGCTCCTCCGCATTAGCACCTGCAGGGAAAAAAGAAGTGCTGCTTATTACAGTTTTGAGAACTGCATCCCATTTTAGCAAATCTCACACACATGCAGTTACTAGAAATTAACCACAACCCAGTCAAGACATTCTCATGAATATTCAGACTACCCAAGTGTCTGTCAATGTCTTTAGGAAAAGATCAGGCTTTCCATTTCAGTCGTTATTCTCCCTTTCATTACCTCAGCTTTCACACCAACAAGCAGGACTTTTTACCTATGTTTTTCAAACACATCTGAAATAATCTTTTTTCAGTATCAAAAAATCTTTCAGCCTTCCTATTTCACAAAGATGGTCAGCCCGAGTCATTTATTGTTTCTACTGTTCATTCAAAAGTTGCCATTAAAAATGTATGAAGTTTGCCTGTGCTAACGTCAACTCACACTAACATCTGCCATGCACGGCTGGTGATGGGAGCTGTGCTGAAGAGAAGCATTTTCCTCACTACTTTAAACCATCAAACATTTATTCCAGTGTACTGTAGCTCTGTAGCCATGCATTATTTATCTTTTAAAAGTTCGGAACTTCTTGTTGATGTTTAATATTTAAAAAAAGAGACAAAAGTCTCGTGTAAGACCGGACCAGAGATACACCTGCAGCAGCAGCTGACGAGATCAGGAGACACAAACTGATCACACCCAGCAGTACAATAACCAGCCGCAGCCCAGGTCCAGATTCCATGCTAGAAATGGGATTAATCATTTTTCACACTTACACTCCTTACAGTTTCTAAAGGTTAAAAGGCATCTGATTAAAAGAAAACACTGTTAGAAACTTATCAGTAATGACTTTTGGGTTTGCCTTACTTGCTCAGCTTCATGCTCCTTGGCATATCCCTTATTTTCCTGAACTGACTTGGAGTCTGAAGTTGAATTTCCAGCCTTTTTACCTAGAAATTTTCAAAAGGAAACAAGAACTATAGACATTTCTGGGACCAAAGTACACAGCAAGTCATATGAAAATTTCAGTGACATTTACACGGGTAATTTACGGCTAAGGGAGGCAATACAACATTCAAATGGGATACAAGATGTTTTGAAAAATCCTTCAAAAGCATAACATACTCACAGGAGAGGAACTGAACTCCAACTGCAGCTTGAACACACAAAATTTAAATGCAAGTCAGGTGAAAAGAGTGGGAGACCTACATATAAAATGCACACATTTCAGGTTTCATTTTCAGCCTCCCTGCTTTACGAAAGGTCATGTCCTGCAGTCATGGTCTCTAACTTCCTAAAACCAGTTCTTTCAACAACTTACCAACTAAGAAAATGAGATTAAAACCATTTACAGGAGGGCTGGAAACCAAAATAAATAAGAGCAGCATTTATGAGGCTGAACAAGTCTCAACACTTTCTCTTCAGAAGTACAGTACTGCTGCATTTTACCAATATTACCTTGAAAAAAATCAGATGGAATCTGATCTGCAATATCTGAAGTGCTGCTGCTTCGAGTTAGCTGCTGCTCTTGGTCTGCAAACAGGCCTGCAGCTTCTGTTCCTTCTGAATTTTCCAGCTGCTGAGATTCTTCAACTTCTGTTGATTTAATTAAAACACAAAATATTTGCAGGAGCTCATGTATACACGTGTGAACTCCTTGCCTAAGAAAGCTCTCTGGAAAAGCGACCCTTGCAAATGTTTGAAATCCCCAAGGTACAAGTCATAATTTAAGTTCTATAAAAATATCCTTAGGAAAACTGTAAAGTTTGGAGAGAGATGCACGAGCAGTGTAAGTGGTAAGAGGTCTGGGAAAGGACAGAAGTGACTCTGGGGGTTGACAGGAGTGAGGGAGGGCGGATGTCCCATGAACAAAGCTGGGTCTCAGTGCTGGAGACCCAGACTGGCCCCTGTTCTTCTGGAGACAGAAAGAACAGAGCAGAGGCAGCAAAACTCCTGTAAACGCAGCGTGGGGAGAAGGTGGCTGTGCCCCCTGAATTGTCTCCAGAAAGAGGGGAAAGGGGGAATAAAAAAAGCAAAAACTCACAGAGGGGGGGGGAAAAAAAAAGCTCTGAGCTACATGTGACTTGGGTTTCATTCGTCAGGACAAACCCAATCAGGCAGCTTTTGGTGTGGCTATAACTGCAATTGAGAAACAAAAAAAGGAGAAAAGGCATGAAAATTCCAAAGAGAAAGTAAACTGACATGCTGGGGAAGGAGCAACAGCAACTCTTGAGATTAGGGAGAAACACAGTGCTTTTAGAAATGCATTTTTCTTAGCATTAGGGGAAAAAAAACCCCCACAAAAAACCAAAAAACTAGTAACACTCTAGTAGTTTCCACCCAGCAGTGTGCAAGCTTAAATATTGCTTTACTACTTAATAAACATTGCAGGCATTTCAGAAAGTTTTCTCAGGAGGCACATGCACAAAAAGCAACACTTCTGGTATTTACTGACTTCAGCTGACTTCCAATGTCTTACAGAAAGCAATAAAGTAAAACAATCGACGCAATTCACAAACTGGAACATTTTCAGTGTTTCCCCTAAGATAACTCAAGATGGAAACACACCAACGATTTTTCACAGAGCAGGAATCCCTACAGAGCCATAAAGCACCACGTACAAAACTCTCCTCCTCTCGCTATTGCAGCTGGTGAGTGTGGGTAGGACTCAGGAGTCACAAATCGCTCCAAAGAGGTGAAACTGGGGAATTCTTACATTAGTTACTAGCAATAGAGATCTAATTGTAATTGATGGCAATCTTAAATATTAAAATGCACAAAGACTGCTTTACTTGCAGTGCTACAAACACTCTGAGAGGAACCAACTGGACAGAAAGGGAACAGACAGACAGCAGTTCAAAAATACAAAGAACATTGATATAAAAGGTGACTTTAAAGTACAGTACCTGACAGTCTGTGAGAGCAAGAAGTGTAAGAGATACCAGGGAAGAGAGAGCTCACAGTGTGAAGCAGAAGAGGTACACTTTTAGTAGCTGGCAAAGCCTCATAGAGATGGACACAGTTGCTGATAGACTGGCTTCGCTTAGCTTACAGGAGAAAATAGAGCAATAATTACGTCAGGCAAAATAATGAAATATTTCAGTTCCGAGTGTCACAATACAACAAAACCCAGTGTTTTGGGATAAAGTTTTACAACAGTAAGCCCAGCAGTTTTTCCCATGAGATATAAGTTAATAATGTGCAACTCTATCTCTCAAACTGCAAGGGCAATAATCAGGGATTTCTGACCCACAGCAAGTGTGGAAATGCCTTTAATTTGAACACACAAACAGGAGAAGTCCTGGATCAACACTTCCATGTTATCCCTACTGCTCTGGCAGGGTGTCAGGGAGAAATGCTGCAGCAGTAGAAATCTCCCACTGGAGCACAAACAGGGACTCGCTGAACGGAGAAATAAAACAGACTCAGAGACTGAACTGACTCCACTGCCAGGGTGTTCTGTGATCCAAGCTGGAGGCTGTGGCTCAGCTATGGAGCCTGCAGCCACAGATCACACTGAGTGTGCTCCCAGCTCTCTGGGAGGGAACACAAGCAGTCTGGTCAGGACCAGGGAGGGAGCTGTGCAGCCAAACAGCTCCTGCTCAGGGAGGGGATTTCTCTGGGAGTCCAGATCCACAGCCCAGTGAACTGGCACGTGGAAACATGCTGCCATGAAATAGAGAGAGGCCAGGTTTGGACTGCTGAAATGCTGGAACAAACAGGGATCTGTTCCATGGCTGGGGTCTCAGTCATTCCCCCAGCATTCCTCATCCCAGCCTCCCTTCTCCTGCTTTCCTCTTTACAGAAGTAAGCACGAGATGAAAACCTCATCATGCCAAGAAAAAGAGAGCAAATAAAGCAACTACAAAAGAATAAGATTATTTATTAAGCACCTGGTTTACCTTGTGCTCCCAGAAAACAGCTATATCAATATCTGTTACCTGCCTGACAGTAATAAGTGATTTCTTGTGTATTGATAAATATAGCAATGCACTTCTCTATAAAAACACTTAATGTGCACAGGCCTAACTTGCAATTCAAAGTCCTGTAGCTAAAAGCTTACGTAGAATTCCCCAAAATACTGACTGTGATTCACACTGGCCAGGACACCTGGACACAGACACACAACATCTCTCCTGGGGCAGTTAATTATTAGGTTGCTGCTGGCAGCAGCCACCCTCAAAGGCAGCTTTAGAAGGTGAGTGCTCTGGCACCCAAACACCCAGCAGCTCTCAGCTGTGGCCTGACCTGTGGCTCTCTGACGGACAATATTTCTGGCCTTCTCCACTCCCGGGGCTCCAGAGGTCGTAGCACTTCTGAATCTCATCGGCTCCACAACTTCAGGGTGACTTTTCCAGCTTAGTGAAAAAGATCTTCCCACTACAGCTGTCTTCTGAGGCTCTAAACCACCACCTTAGGATGAAGAACACAACATTTTCTGGCACTGAATGCTTTGGCATATATTTTTGCTGAAGTGTGAATGGACTCAGACATGGCAAATATTAATACTTCAAAACAACACAGACTAACTTTTACGATTAATAAAAACCAACTGGTACAACAACTATGTGCATCAGTTTCAAGGTAGCATGTAAATGCAGCTAAAATACTGTAAATTAGCAAGTTCAATAAAAACGCATGGAAAGGAGTTTTTGCAGACATGCCTGTGCCAGCCTACAGCACAGGAAACCACACTTCATTTCTGCTGCCCAGAAAGCACTGACTGTAGGCACGCACTCAATCCTGCCAAACAGCTATGTTCCTGACCCCAGCTACCTCTCCTCCCCAGTGAAGGATGACAACACAGAAATCCAAAGTGCTTCACGTTTCTGGTTCTTACACCAGATTAAGTAGTATTTAAGGTTAGATTAAATTGAATTAATTTTTAAGATTAAACATCAATATTTAACTGGTCTGATACAAAAAGCACTGAAGCACAAAGACTAACCTTTGCCCCGCTGCTTTTTTTCCTTCTGTTCACTGAGCTTATCCAAGGGCAGGTTTGTCATTTCCACGCCGTACACGGTCCTGGCCAGCACGGCGGTCAGCGAGTCCATGATGTTGGCCCACTCGTTGATGAGCTCCTCCCAGTCGGTCAGGGCAGACAGAACGCTGAGCAGCTCATCCCACAGCTCCCGAGAGATGTACACGCTCAGGTTTGCTCTGACCCAAGCCACAATGAGGGTCTGAGGGAAGACACACAGGTCTGACAGGAGGAGTCCAGCACTCCAACCCCCACCCCCCATCGAAGTCAGCTCTGACCTGCACATCAGCACGGACTGCGGCTGAGGCACAGCTGCTGTGCATCCCTGCCTTCCCCTCAAAACACTCCCAGAAATAATGGTGAAGGAAATCTAGAAATACTTCAGGCTGCCCAGCTGTTCTCTGGCAGCTGAAACAACACACTGTACAGCAGAACAGAGGACTGTCCTACACCCACAGAACAACTGCAGCGACTGAGCTCTGCTGGCAGCACACACTCAGCTACAGTATCCAGACCTAGAAGTACATTTGTATGTACAGAAATGCTTCTCTCCTTCAATGACTCAGTTTTGACAGCTGAACTTTTAGGAAAACAGTTACTTGAATCTTACACTTCAGAGATCCTCACAGAAAATACCCCCCCAGAGGCTGTGTGACCTCCCGTGCTCCCACAGTTTGTAACAGAGCCCTGAAGAACAGACCAAATCCATCTCTCTCCCTCTGTTAGGAACAGTTTACAGAAAAATGATTAGCAAAACATGAAAAACCCCTCCTTCACAGCAACACAAATAGGTTTTATAGTACTTAACTAAAACTACAGGCAATCATGATGAGCAAACACAAACCAACCAGCCGCACTCACTCACTCTGAACAGCAGCCCTGCCATGCTCTGAGCAAACATGTCCTTCGCCTGGTTCTCTTTTGGCTTCTGCATCACAGCTTCTGTTATTCTGAGGAGTATCTGTAGCATCTGTTCCCTGGTTCCAAAACAAAATGAGTTCTATTAATTGTACTTGTTTTGAGAAGGTGAAGTCAGGAACAGAAATATCAGCCAGAACCTTGAGGTGAAGCAGTAAAATGATAAAGGTCTGCTCCTGAGAAAGCCAGGCTGTTCCCTACCCAGAAAGTTTAAGTGTTCATAACTTTCTCTTAGATGATGCTGTATTAAGCTTACCACGTCTTTCTATTCATTGACAGTTCCATGATCATGCGCCTGAAGATACTGAGAACAGCTTTGCAGGCATCCACTTGCTCCTTCAGCAGCACAGGGACCTCAGTGCACGGCTCCAGCAGGAAAACATTCGCCGAGTTCGTCAGGAATACCTTCAACAGGGGCACGGACAGTCCATTTACACAGTGTCAGGACGGTGTAACAAAATCAAGACTTAGCATCAAATACTTGTCCTTCCACGCAGTTAAACCTTCCCCATTCCTTAGAGGAAGTTCCACGTTCTACCCACCACTTTATCATTCTACATCACTCCAGCGAGGAGCCAGGTGGCATCACAGACCCACCAAGGCAGGCATGGCTCAGTGTGAGGTTTGTGGGTGTCTCTTCGGTTTGGGCAGGCAAGAGGACATCTCTCCAGCCACTCATTTCCTGCCATTATACACTTAAGAACCAGTATTTTCAATAAATGAACTTCAGCAAAGTAAATGCATGGTTGTGATTAATTCTTAGTGCTCACAGTAGGAAAAAAAAATTAGCCTTCTGTCTTAAAATACAGCTATCTGGCTCTAAAACATGGTCTGTGGTTTAATATACGTGTTTTGGAGTTCCACACTAAGTCCAAAGTGTGTGTTACAAAACCAACCAACCGCTGGTAGTTCTTGTCCTCCAGCTGAGAGATCGTAACCGTTTGCAGTGTAAGTTACGCGATCAGGCAGGTTACAGCCACGTCCCCTTCCCACACACACCTGCAGCGCAGCCTGAGCACCAGCTTTCACGTCCCTGTCCTCATCTTCCAGCACGCAGCCCCTGCTGACGGCGCTGGTGAAGGAGTAGGTCCTGCCCCAGCTGGAGGAGCGCTTGTGTCCGGAGGGCTCCGAGGAAAGCTGCCAAACACAGCCCGGTTAGCGGCACAGCAGGAAGGAGCGTCTCCAACAGCAAACAGGGCAACTGTCACGGCAGGCACTCGTTTCCACAGAGAACCCCTGTCTGTTAATTCTTAACTTCTGAACTTAGAATTTAAAGGGTCAGAAAAGTTTCAAGGAGGCATGGTATTTAAAATATTTCACACCACATTTTGTAGTCACTGATTGTAGTAACACTTGAATTATCAAAACCCTGTAGTTACCACTGTTTTCTAAATCAAACCTCTTCTTCAGGACAATAAAACTTCCCTTTAAACAGTGCCACAGTGTCAATGATGTCAAACAATGTTTACTGATGGTTCAAAACAGGCTACTAAAAGGATGATGCACAAAAACTGTATTTCTGCTTTAACTTCCTAGATTAAGGTGCCCAGTTCATATCCAAATATTTCATTCAGTATGTACAAATTAGTACATATTGTCAAGTTTATAAGTACCACCAAAATGAACTAGTTCTCCATGCCCTGGGCCAGCAGACAATTTTAGCTCTGCAGAACCCATCAGTGTTTCTTCCATGCAGTTCCTGCTGTCATATTTGTACGTGCAGGGAATAACCACAAATGATGTTTCTCAAAGCAGCTGCCATCCTTCCCTGCACACCGTAAGTGCTACTGGACACTCAGCAACCATTTAAACTGTGAGTCCTTAAACAAAAGCATTTTAATCCCCACAGATTTTTTAACTGCTACTCCTCTACAAAGAGAGGTGAAAGCTTAAGTCCAATATTGCAGGTGGACAGAGCAAAGTAAGGAACAGGGATACCATACATGTTTACCATCTGTTTGCACTGAGGAGTCTTCCAAGGGAACAACGGCATCCTGGCTGTCCTCCTTTTTGTCTGGCTCCTCCATGAATACGGGTTTCTCTTGCAGTATCCACTTCTGATACACCTTAACCACCCTCCGTGTTGCGGATATATCAGAAGGCGGCAACAAAAAAGCCTAAAATGGAAAGTTCACAGATTTTACTCTCTGTGAGACACACACACAATGCATATAAACACACCCACCACCACCCACACTGCTGTTTGATCCCTGCTCACTGCCATTTCAGAAATCAAGACAATGAGTTTATTTTTGATGTGCTAGTCAAGATGTGTACTTGGGAATTGGTCTGGGAAGACGTTCTCTGCAAAGGAGGGGATGTCCTCTCCACAGGCCAGGCTGGCTGCTCCCCCACACCTCTGCAGGTGCTAGGAGACCACCACGGCCTCTCTCACAACCGCGACATTCCCTTCAGGAATAAGAACTACAGCGGCAAGCAGCCACGGCACGCACTTGCCGGAAGACCTCGTTGACGAAGTTGACGTATCCCCGCGTGGACAGCAGGATCCTCTGCACCATCTCGTAGACGCCGCGGTGCTGCTCCTCGATGCTGCAGAGGCTGGAGTTGCTGAGCCTCCTGTCGGACAGGGTGCTGCTGTTGGAGTGGCTCCCGTCCTGCTCGGCCGCGGGCGCCGCGCCGCTCTCCAGCTCGGCGCTTTTGTCCTGGGTCACAGCCGCGGTCTGCACAGAGCAGCGCACACCCGTCACACCGCTGCACACCCGGTCACACCCCAGTCACACCGCTGCACACCCGGTCACACAGCGGTCACCCCGCTGCACACCCAGTCACACACCCGTCACACCGCTGCACACCACTGCACACCGTCACACAGCTGCACACCCGGTCACACCCCAGTCACACAGCTGCACACAGTCACACGACCTGCAGCGCACACCGGTCCCACAGCTGCACCCCCGGTCACACACCGGTCACACTGCGGCACACCCAGTCACACCCCAGTCACACCACTGCACACTGCTGCACACCGCCACACACCTGCAGTGCACACACTAGTCACACAGCTACATACCACTGCACACCTGGTCACACCCCAGTCACACAGCTGCACACAGTCACACGACCTGCAGCGCACACCAGTCACACAGCTGCACACCCNCAGCGCACACCAGTCACACAGCTGCACACACAGTCACACACCTGCAGCGCACACCGGTCACACACCTGCACACCCAGTCACACCCCAATCACACACCTGCAGCACACACTG
>WBMZ01008698.1:1376-63844 GCA_013400975.1 Atrichornis clamosus | reverse complement strand
CCCGCACGCCCCGGCCCCACCGACCCGCTGCGCTGCCCGGGTACGGCTCCCCGCAGCAGCCCCGGTCACACGGCTGCCCGTGATCTCCTCTGTCCCCTCGGCTCCCTCCCACTCTGGGAGTCCCAGTGTCCCCCCAGCCTGGGCAGTGCTCTCACTGCAGGCCCCCACTCAGCCTGTGCCCAGTCTCTTGTACCATCTCACTGCCCCTTGTTCCCCAGCCCCCTATAGCACCCAAAGCCCCTCTCAGCATCCCAACTCTGCTCAGCATCCCACCCCCTGCACCCAAAGCCCCTCTCAGCACTCCAAGCCCTCCTGAAGCCCAGCCGTACCCTCACTCCCTCCTCTCTGGCTCCCCAAAAGCAGCCTGTGAATGGGGCACTGTGGGAAGGCTGATAGAGGCCCCAAGCCCCCTTGGGATCACGGATGCACAGGGGCTTTGGGTCCTGCTGCTGGAGCCAGCAAAGCCTGGCTTGGAGGGCCCTGCACGTTGTGGCTGCCTGACCTCGGTGGGGTGGGGGCACTGGGCAGACAAAAGCTCACAGTTTGTGGGTGCTGCTCAGGGCTCCCCATACTGTGGGGCTGGCACCATGGCCACGGGAGAGCACAGGAGCATCCTCAGCCCTGTGACAAAGGAAGCAGCACACGGACAGTCCCTGCTCAGCACCTGGCCCCAGAGCTCCCAACCTCCTTCCCTACAGGGGGATCATGGCCCGGATGGCTCCCAGGAAACCCCTGCCTGGTCTGGTCCTGCTCGTCCCCCTGCTCAGGCCACCAGCAGTGAGCCCAGGGCTCCCAGCAGGCCCCTCCTGAGCCCGTAGAACACATGGTGCAATTCTACTGACTTTGAGAAGAACAGAGGCAGAGGCTTCGTTCTCTTGAACTCCCAAATTCTGCCCTGAAATGTTTACTGTAAATCACCTCCCGGTGGGAGCTCCCTGGACCTCCCGGCCACTCTGCTGTCACCTCAAATAGCCAGAACAACGTCATGAAGCACAACACGAGTGTCAAACAGCACGAGACAGAGCCCAGCCTCTCCCCTAAAGAGCCAGTTTGTTGATGCTGCCATCTGAGAAGTCCCTGCTACCTCTGAGAGAGCAATTACAGCGATCCCGTTACCTCAGCAACAACCATCACACCCGGGTGTCACTACCAATGCCACCACGCAGAGCACAGCGAGCCAGGGAACCGTCCAAACAAGGGGACTGATCCCGCTGCCGTTTTCCCTGCCAGGCTCTGCTGAGCCCCCTCCTGCCCCGGGGCCGCGGGGATGCTGGGCAGCGGCCACAGGGCATCTGCATTCCCGGTGCCACTCCAAGCCGCGGCCAGCTGGGAGCAGTTGGGCAGCAGGCGCGAGAAGAACAGAATAAGAAAGAGAGAGAGAAATCACCGAGAGGTGCAGCGTGTTATTTAACACTGTCACTCTCATCTCCAATTGGGACTCGCCTGCTCAGAGGTTTAATTTGGTCGAACAAAGCTCTCTGTGGCACAGCCAGCGCAGCCTGCGCCGCTCCCGCTCCACTCCAGCCCCGCTTCCCTCCCGACCTGCCGGTACTGAAGATAAGAGTTGGCTCTCATTTAGCAGTTTTCCTTGAGTGATTTTTATGGTGCTCATCTGCATTATAGTAAACTCCTAAGATAGCCAGATAATAACAGCAGTGCCATGGAAACAGGCAGGAAAAGAGACCAAACACTGTATTTGTGATGCAGAAATGCCCACGAAGTGGCAAAAGTTGTTAGTGATGGAGAGGGAATGGTGAGACTCCAGCATCGGCTCCTCAGTCTGGTTTAGGGGGTGCAGGTGGGCCCAGCTCCCATGACACAACACCCCATGACTCCAGGGCATCACACCAGGGAAAAGGGACCTACTGCTGGGAACGGTGCTGCCTGGGGCCTCACAGCAGCGCTGGGGTCCTCCTGTCCCTCCAACAGCTTTGTTGGGCACTCAGGTGAGCTGGGAGCCAGGAGTGTGTGCGGGGAGATGGACTGGGATGGACCACGGGATGCACCGTGGGATGCACTCCCCGGAGATGGGGTGATTTGAATAATTTCCCTCCCACAGCCAGCGCTGAGGCCTAATGGGCTGTGAAATCTCACCCGGAGAAACAGCAGGATGTGTGAGGTGGGAGAGCAGCAGCCTCGGTGCTCCTGGGGTCACCGTGCTCCTGCTGTCCCCCAAAACACCGGGGCCTCCTCCCTGCAGCTGGGACCTGCCATCCTGAGCCCCCTCCAGCTGGAGCAGCTCCTCCAGCGCCGTGCATGGCTGTGCATGGCTCTGCATGGCTGGTTCCATACCGGGAACAGAGCCGACAGGAGCAGGCAAAACATGGCCTCGAGCTCCTTGAGCAGCACTCAGGGCTGGAGATGTTTGCGTGGTCAGAAACCTGAGGTATTCCAAGAAATAAATGTCTCCCGAGGCCACTTTATGGGCATTGCTCTAATTAGCACCGTGTTCCTCGGCCGTTACCTCAGACCTTTGATTAACAGTGGAGAAAATCAATAACTGCTCTAAAAACTCAGATAAGTTTCACAGCTCATTTTAATTTCACATTTTAATCTTGTATTAATGTCAATCTTAATTACCATAATTAAGTCAGATGTGACTTAGCGAGAGCAGCTTGAAGATAAGACGTTAAAGGCAGACGGTGCCTCTCTGGTGCTGCTCACCGCGGTTTGGGATGGGGCTGATGCCGGGGAGCCCGAGGATCCCACAGGGAGCACGGGACACCCGCTTCCCTATCCCTCCCAGTGTCCCCAGCCCGGCCTGGCTCGCTGCCCGGGGTCTGTGCCCTGCACGGCCAGGGGGCCCTGAAGCCCCTCAGAGCTGCTTTAGCTTTTCGATTTGCTTTTGTTTCGGGTGCCTGAGCCCCCAGCCCCCTCACACGGCTGCTCCTCAGCTCCCGGGAGCGCAGGGAGGTGACAGCCCCTCAGCGCTGGCCGTGCCTGCGCTCTGCTTGTCACGGCAGCTGAGATCCATGAGATCCGAACTGCCTGGAAAATCAATCCCTCATTTATTTTCGTGACTGTGCTGCAGCCGCCCGGTGCTGCTGCCTTTGCTCTGCAGTTGTGCCGATTGATCATGGCCCACTCCCAGCTCCCGGTGCCCACGGGGCAGGGGCGGCACTGCCAGGGGCTCTGTCCAGCCTGGGCATCGCCTGTGGAGCCCCTGGACACATCCACCTCGTGGGCAGCATTCCACGTCCTGCAGGATCTGCCCCGCAGCGGGGTGGGACTGACCCCTGGAGCCCCCCAGCACCTCACAGGCAGCTGCTGTCCCCAGCGCTGGTGCAGCCCCGGGGGGGACGCGGGGACAGAGGTGCTGGGGGGACAGGGCCGTGTGAGCTGTCCCAGAACGCTCTGCGGATGCTGTTGAGGACCCCAGGCTGGCACAGCTGCTCCGGGGGGCTCCTGCGGGGGCACTCAGGGCACACACGGGGTGCCAGGCCCCTGCCTCCCAAGCGCTCTGTGCACTCAGGGCACCGGGCTCTTCCCTGCAGCTTTCTTGGGAAGCTTTCACCCCTCCTCCTCCTCAGTGCCCGGGGGGGCTTCAATGGCAGAAGGAAGCGGAAAAATAACCTCGGCTTTAGACTTGGAAGCAGAGGTGCCCCATAGCGCAGCTGAAAGGCAGCTCTGAGGGGCCGTCCCCAGGCTCCGCTGGCTGGGGGCACTGCTGGTGAGTGGCAATATTGTCCCAGGGCAGAAAAGGCCTTTGTCCCTCCGAGATGGCAGAGCCACTCCAGCCTTTGGCTTTGGGAACGGGGCTGCTTCCCTGCTCTGCCTTCCAAACGCGGTGCTGAATGGGGGGTTTGAGCCGGAGGCCAGGCTGGGATCCAGCCCCTTTGAGGCAGTGCCGGCGGGCACAGCTGGGGGCCCGCTCAGGAGGGAAGTCCTTGTTCCTTGTCAACAGAAGAAGACTTTGCACAGCTCAAAAATAGGCTCCCTGTTGCCCTTTGGGGTTTGGAGGGGGCTGAAGGAAATAAGCTCGCTGTGGGGATGGCAGGGAGCAGCATCCCCGTGGAGCAGGAGGGAACAGACCCTGGGGCAGCCTGCCCGGGGTGCTGTGTCCCCCGGCGTCACCTCTGCCCCCGCTCAGTGGCCCTGTGAGCGCCGTGGGCGTTGCGGAGCACCTGTGTCACGTCCCAGCGAGCCATCCCAGCCCGCAGCACAACCCTCATCGTGCACCAGGACTGACGCCTGGGAGCCCCTACCTGAGCCCGTGGCACCTTAAGTCCCCAGCCAGAAATCAGGACATTGTTTCATGCTCTATGCATAATTCATAATTCAGAGCTTAATTAACTAGAGCTCCTCGTGGCGGTGCCAAGAGAGGCTCCCACCAGCTCAGGCACTGCGGCTCTCCCAGCTGCCCCAGTCCATGGTCACCAGGCTCTTTTCCAAGGAAGTGGTGTTGCTCTGATTGCTGTATCCATGTCTCACTGCTGCACTGTGCTGTTCCAAAATTTTTCAAGACTTTTTTGTTGCGATTTTCAGGTTTTTGTTGTGGCAGGATTTGCATCTGGCAAAGCCGGCGGGAGCAGCCAGTGGCTCCACAGCCCCTGCATCCTGGCCATCCCCACAAATCCTGGAGAAATCTGCCTTTCTGCTGGAAAATACCTGCTCTGGGGAGGCTTTCCTACCTTTTCCTCCATTCTCTGCATCCATTCCAGAATTGGTATTCCTGCCAGGACACTGCTGGTGTTTACTCATTGCATCCCATATGAATTGCAAGAGAAATTACGTTGATACATAAAACAGCATTTGTAAATCCAGGAGTGCACAGAACCGTTGTCCTCTCTGGCAATTCCTCCTTGAGGAATAACCAGAAGTTTTTATGAAGTGAGGCAGAGTGCAGCGTGATTTTAGTGCTATCCCACTGCCTCTGGAGAAAGGGATTTCTTTGACTCTGCGTTACTCTACACTCACTGTAATCCATTAATTGCCTTCAGGAAAATGTCCTGGCTTTCTCACCTACCCCAGTGTCCGCCCACACATTTCAGGGTCCCGTGACCCCGGCAGGAGGGCACAGCCCCTGAGCCAGGCAGGAATACCTGGGAAGGCTGGAGATATCTGCAGGACAGGACGGGCTGGATGCCGACCTTGGCCCTCAGCACCAACCACAGGTAAATATTTGTCATCCATCTGGCCCAAATAATTTCCCCATGGGAATCATAACAGCAGTCTCTGAGGAACAGATGCAATCAGCACCCCTCAGTGACGCTGATTGGGAATAATCCCTGAGACATGGAAAGGCTGGAGAGGGGAGGCGAGCACCAATGATAGGTGGGAAGGAAAAGAAACAGGGAAACAAGGGAAAAGAAGGAAAGCACAGATTACAATTGGCACCAGTTACCATGGCATTGTGAAAGCCAGGCTTTGTCCTGCAGCTGATTGTGATCTTTGAGGAGCTGACACACGGAGGGAGGGCGGTATCCCTGCCGTGGGCTGCTGTGATGTATTGGATGTGGCAGCAGGCACGTTCTGCTGGCACGGCCCGCTGCAGTGCCAGGGTCTGGACGGGCTCACGGGCACGTCCCGAGCACAGGCAGAGGAGGAGACTCATCCTCACCGGCAGGAATTATTAATGAGTCTGCTCAGACCTGGCGTTTGCTCTGTCACTGCTTCACGTTCCCACGGCCTGCAGGTAAACGCCAAATCCCTGGAGAGGCTGTACGAGCAGGGATCAGCCACTGGATAACGGGAATGGGGACGAGCGGCCACAGGGCACAACCGGGTCACAGCACACAGCGAGTTATCCAACCAAGGGCAGTCCAGCCACTCACATCCGCTCATTTCTGTGCCACGAAACAGGGGGATTGGAGGGTCCCAGGGACGGGAGGGCCCCTCTGCAGCGGCTGAAGCAGCTGGCATCGCTCAGGTCACAGAAACCCCCTGCAGCTGGAGCAGGGAATGCTGCTTTGCTTCCCCACAGGAGTACAGAGACAGTGGCAGCCCCACAGAGCCCAGTCCCGATGGTGTCTGTGGCCTGGCCAGAGAAGCCTTGGGTCAGCAGAGCCACACCTGCACCTCCCCTGCCTTGGGCATCACCCAGAGACCAGAACCCATGAACGGGGTGACACAGGGAGCAGGACAGTGGCACTGACTCTGGCTGTGCCTTGCAGGGGAGGTGGCAGCCCCCTCCCAGCCCATCTCTGTGTCCCCTCTGGTGCCCCAGGCTTGGCTTTCTCTGCAGAGGCTGCTTGCTCTCTTTGTGGGAGAAAAAGGGATTTGTACTAAAGCTCTTTGCATGAAAAAATAAAATCCATACTGTGCTGCTTTGCTCTGCCCCGGCTCCCAAGCTGTGATGTTTCATTGATTAGCTTGTAAGAGCTTGGAGCAGAGCCCGTGCTTTGCTGGGAGCGTTTCCGCAGCTCCTGCAGGTGGAAAGCCTTTAACTGCCTCCAGCCCCGTCCCTCTGCCTCCCCAGAGCCTTTGGGCGGGTGCTCTGTGGCTGTTGTAAGAGAAAACCCCTAAAACACCGTCCCCACACCGCGGTTGGGGCCCTCACACTGCCCTGGGCTGGGGGCCGGGGGTGTCCCACACACAGTGTCACCCCCCGGGGCAGAGCCACTGCCCGTCCCGCGGCTCTGGGAGCTCACATGGATACAGGGATATTTATTCCCAGGGATCTTAGCAAAATCACCACATTACACTTGTGCAGAGCTCTTATGGAAGTTCGCTCGAACTTCCTGCTGCTGTGTGTGTCAGTGTGAGGAGGGGCTGGCAGTAAAGCTCCGGGCACTCCCTAAGTGCTGCTGGATAAATGCCTCCTCTGGAATAACAGTGCCTTGGCTCGCATCATCTGCTCGGCGTCCTGCGAACGGGGATTTGTGGGGACGGGAGGGCTGGCGTTGGTTCCTGGTGCTCCATACAGCTGGGAACGGGATCCAGCGGCATCTCCTGGAAGGCGCTTGTCCCCAGGTGTCGGCCCCGGGGCTCCCGGCAGGATCCGGCCGTGGCTCTGAGCTGTTCGGAAGGGCGGGCAGAGATCCCGGCTCCGACATCGGCCCCAACCCCACCGACCCCTCTGTTTGCAGAGGCACCGGCACCTGGGAGGCTCCGCAGGGATCCAGGCACGACCGGGAGCGGCGGGAGGGAGGCTGGGGAGGAGGAAGAGGAGGAGGTGGAGGAGGAGGAGGAGCAGCCAGGCTGGAAGCAACATGTGTGGGGCGCTGGCAGGGCTTCCGCATGGCAGCGTGTGCGTGTGCGATCGCGCGGTGGGAGATGTAGCGCAAGCTGCCATGAGATTTAGGGAACGTACTGCAAACACGAGAGCCGCCAGGGAAGCGCTCCCGGCGAACACCGAGCCCGCTGCCCGGGGCTGTGCGTGCTGCTGCCCCTTCCCCCGCAGGGGCTTTGCTGGGGGCGCAGGGAACGTCCTCGGCCGGCCGCGCGTTTCCCGCAGCTCCAGCAGGCTGTGAGCAGTGCCTGTGCCCCTCCGAGAGCGCCTGCCCCTCCACGGCGCAGGATCCAGAGCTGCCAGCCCTGCGCTGCCCAGGGGCCACACGTCCTCCGCGCACTTGTCCCATCAGGCACGGCCCCAGGCACCACCCCGGGATGGCTCCAGCCGCAGTCTCCATCCCGCCCCAGTGCCAGCCCTGTGGAAGCCGTTTCCAGTTGCAGACAATCACTGTGTGAGGCAAGGAGTCACTGCGTGTTCCATGGCAGCTCAGCTCTCTGTGACCCCCGGGGAGATGCCCCTGGCCCTGTCCTGTCACCCGGAGGTGGCTCCAGAGCTCAGAGCTGCTCAGGCTGTGGCTCAGGCAGGGCTGGGAGCTGAGAGTGGGAAGGAGCATTGGCTGCAGGTTAAAGGAGGTCACGTTACTGCAGACGGGACTGCTGAGATCCCTGAGCAGCCACGGGGTTAATAGAATAAACCAGGGAAATTTGTAAAATGTCCCCCAGCACCCAGGAGACCAGGTTCGGTTTTGTGTTTGGCAATGGAAGCAAATGCTGCTCCACTCTCCCTGACCTGGCCATTAGCCCATAGCAAGGACTGGGTTTGATTCTCAGGGGGGTTTTATGGCCCTGGAAAAAGCTCCTTGGGAAAGGTGCTGGCCCTGAGCCCAGCGTGTCCCGAGGCTGGAGGGACACGGGACACACAGCCCAGCGGAGTGCAGGGAGTGAACAACATCGTGGGGGATTTAATAGGGAAGAAGCCTCCTGACAGCCCACATGTAGGTCTAATAATTTACTATAACTGCTTTTATGGCGGACCATAAAAATCTAAAATAAGGCTGGGAATTGTCAGAGAATCCCACACAGAGCTGGATTTCTGCATAATCACAATTTTTATGCTCCAGTGCCTTCCTCTGGAAACTCTGAGATATTCAAGGGGTTCCCACAGTCCTGGCGATGGGTGGGGGTCACTGGTGGAGATCTCCAGCAGTCCTGTCCAACCTCAGGGATGTGGGGAGCCAGAGGTCCCCTCTCTGCTGTGACCCAGCACAGCAGCCCCTGCAGCTCCTGGCCACCCTCCTGACCCCCCTCCCTCTCCACAGGGACCAGTGTCCGGGGCAGGCAGAGAGGGGTTTTGTTTCCTGGGCCCAAGCTCTGCAGTCCCCTCCGTGTGGCACAAGGAGGACAGTCTGTCCCCAGAGGGTGACATTAAGCACCGAGGTAATCCTGCCTTCAAGTGCTAACCCCGAGCCGTTATCACAATTACTCCCAGGGCCGCTGGATGATACTCGGTAATTACGTGGCTCTTTCATCTGGGATCTCAGAGCACTTACTGATCAATTAATTACCCTTTGCAGCAGGCTTTGGCCCCAGCGCCGGTGCTGGCGGATCAATAATCCCTCTCCTGAGAGAGGCCGGCTCTGAGCCACACGGCCCTGCCAGCACAGGACTCACCCAGCGGGGTGGAGCCTGGGGTCTGGGGTGCCCAGGCTCCCTAGGGAAGGGGGAGGATAAGGGCATGGAAAGCTCATGGATGAGAATCACAAAATTTAGGTTGGATAAGATCTCTAAAATCATTGAATCCAGGCCTTAACCAAGCTCAGGAGGGTCCTGAGCTCTGCCGGCTCTTCCCCACCCTCCAAAGGCTTTGTTCACCTGCTGTTGGAGACAGATGGGAGAAGGGAAGTGCCAACCAGCTCCTCCTGATCCTCACAGCCCCAGGACAAGCTGTTGACTCGCAGCTTTGAACACAAGTGCCACCATTCGGGGGAGTCCAGGCAGGAGCTGTGCCCTGAGCACAGGTTGTAAATCTTCCAAACAGGAGCCTGGCTATGCCCAAGTCAGGATTTATAAATACAAATAAGATGGAAAGCAGGAATTCCGCTCAGGGCATGCAGGGATGGAAACCATGTGGTCTCCTGTCCAAAAACTCGTCAGGTTTTGCATTGGTTACAGCAAGAGGAGAAAACTCCCCAAGTTCAGGAAGTTTGGGTACCTGGGGAAAGGCTTTAATGTTCTGTGGTGTCCATCTTTTGGACCCTGATAAATTCCTCCATCCCAACAGCTCCAAAGCAGGGCTGGAGAAGTGCTGGGGCAGGGAAGGATCTGCAGAAGGCTTTGGTGGGAGGCAGGTGGGCAGAAAGCTGCCAAAAGCTGCGGGTCCATGGCAGCCCCATCCCTCCTGGCAGCGGATGAAGGATGGGGTCAGGTGAGGACGGTGGCAGGGTCTGCCCTGGCTGGGTGCCCATGGAGGACAGAGCCCAGGTGGATCTGGGGGTTTCTGGGGTGTCAGGAACCAGCCAAGGGCCAGCCATGCTAACAGCCCGTGGAGCTTCTCACCTCTTACTACAACGACTTTTCCCTCACAGAGTTGTCCTGTGTTGAGCTAAACCACACAACTGAGGAGTTATCTCTCTTTTAAAAGACTTCCCATTGCACTTCCACAGTACCGACTCTTCAGGGATGCAAGAGTGGAAATCAAGGGTGTGGGGGCTGTCCCCGGGCAGGGAGTCAGAGCCACCTCACAGCTTGGAGCTAAACTGCAGCGTTTGCAGCCCGTCCCTGCCAGGAGGCTGCACCGTCCCCGTCCCGGCTCCTTGCTGAGAGTCCCCAGTTGCAGGAGGAGAAACACTTCCCCCTTCCCCAGAGCCCCAGGGCTCAGCCGAGCTGCTCTCATTCCCTCCTGCTCGGCCAAAAGCTGCATCACGGACATCCTTTCCATCCTTTTCCTGGCTGCCCTCGGCGACGTGTCCTCCCTGTGACACCCAGCCGGCAGAGCCAGGGCCCCCAGTCCCTCTTCCCGGTACCGGTGGGGCGGTGGCACATGGGAATGGGAGCGGAGCCGTGCAGGGGGTCTGGGCTGGAAGCAGGACAGGTTTTCTCCCCATGGTACAATGCCCTGCACTCTTGGCTGTCCCTCCTTCCTTCCAGGCAACCTTTCAGCCCAGATGGAGAGCGCCATACGGAGTTTTGTTTGCTTCCCAAAACACGCGACACCTTCCCTGCCTGTCTACCAAGGTGTCTGTGCCGGGCTGGGTGACGCGGAGCGAGGCACGACCAGGGATCAGCCACGTCCCTGCAGCGGGCACCCAGGGGCACCCAGGGGTACCCAGGGGGTCTCTGTCCCCCCACGCCCCACGTCCAGTGGAGCAGAGCCGTGCCTCGTGCTCGGGGCACTCTGGGGGTGGGTGCCGTGTCCCTGCCCCACAGCAGACATGGTGCCAAGGTGACACTGAGCCAGGGCACGGGGGGACGGCACAGCTACACCGGCACTACCCCCAGGATGGGGGGGAGTGGCCCGGGGGCCAAGCTGTGACTGCCGGGGCCTCCTGGAGGGTGGCCAGCACTGGAACACTCCTTGGTGGGCAGCACAAGGAGGGGCGGGAGCTGAAGGGCAGGTGTGGGACACAGCCAGGTTGGGAATTCCACCTGGGGCTAGTTACTGAGAGCTGCTAAAAAGGGAGAGGCCACTTCCAGGAGTGCTGGAGGCTGAGGGGGACTTTTACAAGGGTGTAAAGAGTAAGAAAAGTGGGAATGGCTTTAAGCTGAAGCAAGGTGTGTTTAGATTAAGTATTAGGAAGAAATTATTTACTGTGAGGTGCTGGCTGCCCAAAAAGCTGTGGCTGAGGGGGTGGCTGTGGGAATGTCCAGTGGGATGAGCCAGTGGCAGCGGAGGGATAGAGGGATGAGCCATCAGCCCGGGATTTCTCCAGCGCTTAAAAGCCTCCTTCACATTCTGTGCCATGAAACACAGCCGTGATTTTTGCTTTACAAGTGTGATTGCTTATAACAGCATGAAATTACAGCCAGCCCTGATCAGCCTGGCAGCGGATAAGCAGAGCGGTGAGTGTGGCACTGTCAGTGCACAGGGGTGGAGGGAGGGAGGCTGGCAGCCCCTGATGAGCCACAGCTCTGGGCTGTCCCGATGGGGCTCCCACAGGGGATGCTGCAGGGTTAGACCTGGTGGTGACGGAGGTGGCTGGGCAGAGGGCATTAGTCAAGGGGCTCAAATTGGGAATAAGCGCGTGGCTGCCCCGTCCAGGGCATCCTCAGTCTTTCATCTGGGGACAGCAGTTCTGAGTGCCCTGGGTGCTGCTTCCAGTGCTGCTCTGTGCAAGCTGCCTCTGCTCACAGCCCTGTCCCACACCTCCCAAACCCCTGTCATTCCTGGCATTTTTCTCACTTTCATAAGCTTTTTTACCACCCTGAGAGAAAAGGTCTGCATTTACTCATCCCAGCTCTAATTCCATTTGGGAGCTGTGGGTGTCAGCCAGAGGGGGGTCAGCGAGACCCAGGGAGGATTCCTGGCGGAACGAGCCCGTGTGTGCTGGGTGGGATCGATTTCATGGTGCAGAGGCCACTCAGCAGCAGCCCCTGCCTGTCCTCCTGCCACGCACAGCGCTGTGGAAAATGCTCTTATTCGCATATTAGACCAATTCTCTGAAGTTCAAGCCTTCCAGGTATTTCTGGTCCCTCCCAGCTTTCCATCTGCTTTCATCCCCTTTCATCCCACTGCCCCTGTGCCTCCCTGGTTCCGCTCTGCTTCCCGTGCTCTTCAGAGGGCAAACAAGGCCAGCCGAGGGCTGGCCCAGGGCTGGCAGCGCTGGGGGCTGGGAGCGTTTTCGCAGCGGCTGCGCTCTGCCGGCCTGACCTTTCCGGGGAGCAGCCCCAGCAGCCCAGGCAGGGCTGCTCCTGCTGCATGCGCCTTTCCCTGTGCCACAGCCGCAGCACGGCCAGGAAAGCGGCCCATCCCAGCCTCCGGATCCGTGCTCTGTGCCCAGAAAGCCTCGAGCGCCAGGGCACGGCAGCAGATGCCGTGACGGGACAGCGCTGGGGGCGGCTCAGGGCAGTGCTGCTCTGGGAGCAGTCAGTGCCTCTGCCTTTACTTAGACCCTGCTGCATCCCTGTGACTGACGGCCGAGTCTTTCACCCTGAACCTTGCTGACAGCTCCCAGAAATCCTGGTGACGGATGTTCTCATTAAACTGGGGCGCACTGCGAGGGACGGAGAGGAGCAAGTGGCTTACTGCCTTCACTGGGGGCTTTGCTGGCAGTGTGAGGATGGTTCATTCCCTCTTCCCCAAAGCCAGGAAAGCAGCAGATGTGTTCACCACCTGCAACACGACCTGTGAGGTCTGCAGGGCGCTGGGAGCAGGTGGCAGGCAGAGGCTGGGGTGCAGTGCGGGACTCAGGGTGCTCCTCGCAGGTCCCTGTCTCGCTGCAGCCCCCGTCTCGTGGCCAGCAGGAGCTGCTGAGGTGATCCAAAGCCAGGGCAGTGGCAAGCTGGACACGGCAGCCAGGTGCCCTCACAGCCTCCCATGGTGGCAAACACCTTCAGTCCCTGCAGGTGACATCAGGGCTGGCTCAGTGGCCGTGTGTCCCCTCACCGGGTGGCCGTGGAACACGTGCTGGCCGGGGCTGCTGCTGCTGCAGAACACCCACCACAGGGGTCTGGGCTGCACGGGGGCTGTCACACAGCTGGAAATGTGCCTGCAGCCAGGGCTGACACCTCATGGTGCTGGAGAGCCATCTCCGTGCTCAGCACTCATGGTTAGTTCATCCCCATGTGCTCACAGCGTGGATATCCAACAGCGGGATGATCCAGCACAGGAGTGGGAGGTATTTTGATTTTTCTTTCTGGGATCATGTTTATTTTCTTGCCACACTTAAAGGAGTTCTGTGCAAGGGTGTAGAGGATGAACAGCCTCTCCTCAGCCTCTCCTCCTGGGTGCTGGTTTTGGCAGGGGATCAGGGACACAGGGACTGAACGGAGATGGACTCTGCCCTTCAGCAGTGCTGGGCTTTGTCTGGGATGCTCTGGGGCTCATGGCCCAGGGGGACACCATTTGATTTACCCAAGTTTATTTGCTCTCAAAGTGAGCAGTTAAAGGCAAAGTGAGAGCTTGGGCAGGGGAAGTTCTTGGCTGCCTTGGAGGGAAGATTTGCAGTGCTGGCTGTGGCATCGGGGACTGCATTAGTATTGACCTCAGGTTGGAGAGATTTCCCAACGCAGCACAAGGCTGTGCTCCACTCTAAACCTCCCAGAGCACCGGGCAGCCACAGCCCCTGCCTTGCAGCAGTGTTTGGGGTCTGGACCCATCAGTGTCTCCTCAACAACCCCGCTCCCAGGGAGGAAGGATGCTCTGGCATCTTGTGCAGAACAAATGTTGTGCTGAGCAGGATCCCAGCTCCAGTCTGAGGGAGTGAGATGGTTGGGAGCTGCCGGGGGGAATAAAGCTCCCCTATCCCCTCCCTCTTCTGCTGCAGCTCTGCCTCGGAACAGCAGCTCGGCCCTGTGCAGGGCTTCAGGCAGAAAGAGCAGATGATGCTTGTAAAGCCTCATGTTGCTTGCAGGAATGAGTTTTCCCAGGAAAAATGCAGGTTCTCTCCCTCTGCGGGCTCCTGAACTGCTTCAGCTTTGATAAGCTCCTTCTGCAAGTGAAGAGAGCCAAAGGGAACATGGAATCAGCACCATCTTCCCCCTGGAGTTCTTCTTCAGGCTTCACTTGATGTCATAATGATCCAATCAATCCCAGGAGGCTCCAAATAATTATTAATTAAGGCAATGATTGGGTGATTTGGCCGTCATTGCAGCTGTCTTTCACAGGCAGAGAGAAAAGCCTGTTCCTTTCTTATTTTTCCCTAAAGCCTGACTCTGATGGCACGCGGCCGCTCTGCAGAACACAATGTAATAGCAGGGTGAGTCACAGCCAAGGATTTGTATTCAATATCAGTTCGGATTACATTAGCTTTGCCTAATGCCTGAGCAATAAAGTGCCTCTTCATTGTATAGCTGCAATTTATTTCGGCTCCTGGGTTGGTACAGAGCAAACATCCATCATGCAGCAACACGTGTGCCCTGCGACGGGAGCAGGGTGGGGGATGCCAGCTCTGCCACTCCTCCTGCTCCCAGGTGGAGCTCTCATTGTCGTGGAATCCTGGAATGGTTTGGGCTGGAAGCAACCTTAAAGCCCATCTCATTCCACTCCCTGCCATGGGCAGGGACACCTTCCACCAGACCACGTTGCTCCAAGGCCTGTCCAACCCGGCCTTGGACACTTCCAGGGATGGGGAATTATTCATTTGCTCAGCCATAAAACCTGGCCAGGTGTCAAACAGGAGCCCGGCTGGACGTGGTGGCCTGTCCCTGCAGTGAGGTGCTGGGTGTTCCCACAGCAGTTCCCTGAGTCCCCCGTAACCATCCGCAGGTCCTGGAGCAGCATTCCAGCCCCTGTGCGGGCTGCAGCTGCCACCCCGCAGCACTGAGCAAGGCTTTGCCTGGGACTCGGATCCCCCCGAGCCCCCAGCGCCCGGCCGGGCCGCGAGGGCAGTGCCGAGGGGGGCAGGTCCCCGAGCCGATGGCACTCGGGTCCCATCCCTGCCGCACACGCTGTCGTCCCCGCTCTGCCAGCCTGCCCTCGCTGCCGTTCCCCCTCGTGCCCTTCCCCTGTGCGCGAACGCCTCGGCAGCGGAAAAGAGAAGCAGAAAAGCCGCGCAGGCTGCGAGAGCACAGCCCGGGCTCTGTTCTGTGCCGCTGCAGCTGCTTGGCACAGGGCTCCTCCTGTGCTGGGCTCTGGCAGCTCCGCGCCGCAGGCACAGCCCACAGCAAGGGCGAGGGGACAGCCAGGGCTGCTTTTTTTAGTTTGCAGAGGTCTGGGAAAAAAGGAGCATTTTCCTTTGCTGCCCTATTGGGACCCAGCGATGATTCACGTGGGCAGCGGTGAGTAAGAGTCTTATCTTTATTTACTCGGTGTTTTCCTGACGGTGCTGTGCAAGACCTCGGAGGAGGAGGGGCAGGTCCACAAGGAGCCTCGGTGAGCACTTCCAGCCTGGCTCCGGTGAGAGGAGGGCTGAGCAACTCGCTGATGATTTATGAACTCTCCCGTGCAGGGCAGAGGTCCCGTTCTGCCTCGCACAGAGGCAGTGCTCTTGTTGAAGGAGGAAACCGGCCTGAGCCTCGCTCAGAGAAGCTGCCAGAGACTTCCCGAGTGCTGGGGAAACGCCCCCGCATCTCCTCCCGTGTGCTGGTGGGTGTCGTGTGGTCCCTCGCTGTTTGATTGTCACCCAGCCAGGAGGCGGGAGCGGGGCCGTGTCTGCTCACACCCGCTCACGCCGCGCACGCAGCCGGCCAGGAGCGTTCCCGTGAGCTCTCTGCAGTGTCCCCTGAGCTGGGAACCGTCCCCTGAGCTGGGAGCTGTGCCCTGAGCTGGGAGCTGTCCCTGGGGGGGATGGACACCCGCAGATGTCAAAGCCACCACCAAACAGGGACCCCGGCACTGCGCCAGGTGGTGACACCAAGTCCCACGCCGTGTGGGAATGAAGGAAGTGGCTCCAGGGCTGTGCTGGGAGAAAGGGACGGCCGGGGATGGAGTCCTTGAGGCCAGCCCTGGCTGAGCGATGCCGGCTCTGTTAATTAGCCGTGCAGCATGGCTGCAGTGCTCGGTGCCCGCAGGGCCGGGCGCCGGGCCCTGCTGGTGTCAGCACTCTGGGAGCAGAGCTGTCCCGTTCCCTGCACGGGGCTGGCACGGCGCTGCCGCCGGCTGGAGACATCGGTGGAGGTGACATCTCCCTGCTGAGGACACCTCGGGCTGGCAGCCCGTGCCTGCGAGCTCGGCTGGGCCAGTGCCAGCTCCGGGAGCCGCAGCCGCCGGCGGCGCATGCCCGGCCTGGGCTGGGGGTGCCCGGTGCTGTGCCAGGGCCTGCAGTGCCCCAGCAGCACCCTCTGCTTCCCCAGCGGTCACTCCCGCGCTGCCCGGGAACCCACGGCCCTCCCGCGGGCTCCCTCAGGAGCTTTGGCTGCCGGACAACCCCGGAGCAGCACCGTGGGCTGGGCCCTGGCCTGCGGGCTGGGTGCCAAGGCAGAGCCCCGGGGGCTGCATTGAGACCCCCAGCTCCTCACGGGGTGCCCTGGCCACCCCTGCGCACCAGGGCGTGCCGGGGGCACTGCTGTGCCAGGGGCTGAGCAGGGCAGGGAGTCCCCCCGGTGCTCCCCAGGCTGCCGGGGCTGGGAACAGGGATCCCCGGGCCCTGATCTCCCCACGCAGCCGGCACCACTCCCGCTAAGGAGCTTAAGCCACGGGGCTGGTGTTAAACCTGTTAGGGCTGGCAGCAGCGCCCGCGAGCCGACAGCTCCGTGCCGAGGGCTCTTCTCTGGGATTAAGAAGCAGCTCAAGCTCTTGGACACAGTTCCCTTCCCGCAAATCTTGGGTCAAGAGCCCCATTTGCTGGGACTGCTGGTGAGCCAGTGTCCCACGGGAGCAGGGGGATCTGAGATCCTTGGTAAATCTACCGCCATCCAAGAAAAATTACATTTTAATCAAATCCAAGGCAATGTTGCAATCTAGACACAGGAAATATAGGCCATGCTCACAAACTGGGAAGCTGCGTCCCAGAAAACATCAAATGTGAAAATAATTTCGAGGCTGCAGGAGAAAAAGCATCTCTACAGGTGCTGTTAGGGCTGTGACACCCTCCAGGGCTGGAGCCAGCAGCCCCAGCACAGCCCTGCTGTGGTTTAGGGGTTGCCATGGTCCTGGCAGGGTCCTGACACACCTCTGGGACCAAGGGGAATATTCCACACAGGGCTGGGAACCGTGGTTAATTAATTAATTTGTCAAGCAGGAGAGGGTGAATAAAAGAGGGAGGAAAATTCTTTGACGACTGGAAAAACATTTCTGAGAGGCGAGGAGGGAGTGAGGTCCCTGGGGTTTGGCCAAAGGAGGATCCAGAGGTGCTTTGAATCCTCTGCGCAAAAATGTTCTTGGGATCCAGCAGGCTCTGAAAGGGCCCTTTAATCCAACAGGGAAAGCACACCAGAGCCAGCAACTGGAAGCTGGAGCCAGACACATTTAAATTAGAACAAAAGACACATTTCTAATAGTGAGGTAATTAACCACTGGAATGAATTATCAAGGGGAAGTGGTGCTTTCTCAGTCTCTTGAAGTTTTCAAATTAAGTCGGGATGTTTTTTTCTGAGAAAAAGCTTTACTTGAACAAAAACAACTGGAGGAATTTAGTGCCTGTGCTCCAAAGTCAGCACAGACCCTGCAGAACACTGTGGCCTTAAAATCAGCTTTTTGGTAAAACTGGTGGAACTTTTAAGGCAAACCCAGGTTCAAGTCACTGCTGTGGAATGGGAAGAAGAGAGATTTCCCAGCATATTCCTATTCCCAGTGAAGCCAGGACTGCCGGTCCTGCCACAGGCCGTGCTTTTACACTTGCCACCCTTGGGGCAATTCCTTTGCCTTTTGGTAAACGGCGTCTGTACAGAACTTGGAGTGGGAGAATGGTCTGGATGCGGCCCCAGGGGGCTGCTCTGGGTCACGGGGCTGCACCCCAGCTGCAAAACCACGGTGCAAGCAGAGCCCTGCCCGAGCCGGGGCTCTCAGTGCAGGCCCCTGTGCATCTGTGCACAGATACGGATATTTCTATTTCCGTATTTGCACTTCTGTGGCGCCCTGACAGCCTCCAGCAGTGGCACCGTGTCAGCGGCCGTGCCCAGAGCCAGGCTGTCCCTGTGTCTGGTGTCAGCCAGGTTGGCCCTTCCCGTGAGCTGGGGCTGAGCTGGGAAGTCAATCACAGCTGCTCCGTAGAGCTCTGGTCCTGTAATTACTCCGTGATTAAATAAAAACGTAATTCCTTCCACACCTCCGCACTCCTGCTTTATTGCAGGAGAGCCCACACAAGGAATTAATGTTTAAATAATGGCTTTCCTCCCCAGGAGCAGGCTCTGAGAGAGGCAGGAATATATTAATGCTCTGTCCCGCAGATGGAAGGAGCAGCACCGTGCTGTGGGCCACGGGGGGCCACGGGGGCCGCAGTGCAGCATCCACTGGGATTTTCCCAGGGATCTCTAGCTCCATGTCTTCTGGATGCAGCCAAGGGTCCCTCAGGCAGAACCTGTGGATGCAGCCCCCCAGATCCCACCCCAGCTGGCACGAGGAGCCTTCCCTGGCGTGGCGCCAGAGCCTGAAAACTGCCCGGTAATTCCTGCAATTCAGATGGAAGTTTGATGCCTGGAGGAGTGCAGAGAATTCCAGCTGCTGGCTGCACTGATTTCCAAGCTGTCCATCTTTTCCTATCGGCAGGTGCCAGCTGGGACGTCAGTGCCTGGTGAAGAATTGTCTCTCCCTGCAAAGGGCGACGCGTTTCCAACCTCTTTATTAAACCGAGCACAATCCTGTGCACCAGCAGAGATGAAGAAAAGCTCCTGATAAGTGGGACTGGCCATTCCCCGAGTTCCCAGTCTCCTTGGTTACAGTACGCCACACAAATGCTTTTTTCGGAGAGCAGGCTGTGAGCAGGGAGTCTGAATCCCCGATCTGAGAGGTTCCCCGTCTCTCTGTGCTGTGCTGGGAGGATGCTCGGCAGGGGATGGGGTGGGGCAGGGGCTCCTGCTGGTTTTCCAGAGGCGTCTGAGTGCTGCAGTCGGAGCAGATCCAATGGACTCTGTGCAATCCCAAATCCCAAAATTGGTACCTGCTTCCCCACAGCTTTACCTGAGCAGGAATTTAGGCCAATCCCAGCAACAGAAGGAGCCCAAATTGTCCTGTTACACTTTTCCAAGCCCTCCTGAGCAGCGGGAGGACCTGGACCTGCAAAGTCAGAGGGCTTACCCCTCTCCAGCTGCTGTTAATGCTCCTAATCTGCCTGGAATCCCTGAGGATTTGCTTCCTGGGCTGTGGGGACAACCTGTGTCATGCTCTGTGCGGGTGAGGGTCCCAGCACCCCCTGAGCACAGGTTCCTCCAAGCAGGCTCTGGGTGCAGGATCCATCTCGGGATGCCCTGGGAGCCACAGGGTGCTGCTGGCAGAGCTGGGGACAGGCACAGGTGGCCACCAGCTCCCTTTGTTAGCCAGCTTGGTCACGCCTCCTGTGGTCTGAGTGCCTTCTGCACAGGCACCGGCTGTTTGCCACGCCGTGCCCACGAGCCGCAGTGCCAGCTCAGGGTGTGCCCCAGGGCACGGCAGTCCCAGGGACTGCTGTCCCCACGGCCAGCCCGTGACAGCCGTCAGTAGCTGATCCCCTGGCCGGTCAGAGCCTCCTGTGGCTGTGGTAATGGACCACCATCACTCACAATTACCATGTCAGATTTAAACCCAGGGCTTGTGCAAGAGGACAAAAATATCCCTTTGCTCGTGGGATCTCGATATTATTTGCTTTGCTATATTGGAAGCTAAATGCTCTCACGAACATCAAGTGATTGTGCCGAGATTAAACACTTTTCTTCTGTTTATGCACGTTTCACCCTTTTATAGCTTTATTAAAACGCTGGCTGCACTCTCAATTAAGTGGATTCCTTCTGCAGTTGTAAGCACAATTCATAGGAATAAATAATTTAATCTGCAGGGAGTTTTGGGCTCAAAACCACGATGCAAAGATATTGGGGGGATGCAGAGCTGGGGTGGGGGAGCGGGCACTGCCCTCTCACTGTGCTCCAGCAGAGGTCAGGGACCTGGGCACGGAGCCCCCAGGTGTGCCCTGGGTGTGCCCCTCTCACAGCTGGTCTGCAGCTCCAGCCCTCCCCACCACCCACGGGGGCAAAGGGGGCTCGTGGCTGAGCCCAGGCTCCCCTTCCTGCGCCCCATCACTCCCGCACTGTCACAGTGATGCCACTGACAACTTCGCTCTGAGGAGCCCAAAGCCCCGTGCTAATTAATTAATTAATTATCCAAACTGCACAGCTTGCGCTCCGCCAAACTTGCAGTCGTCGTTTCTCCGAATTTCGCATGGAAAAATCTGTCTGTTTTCTGCCATTTCTTAACCTCCAAATGTTGCTTTCTTGGCACTTCCCAGAAAGCACATGTTCACGTTTCCAGCACGGAGCCCTGTTTCCCTGGATCCCTGCCCACGCTCCCCGTGCTCGGCTGAGCTGCCGCGTCCCGGTGCCGGCCCCGCTGCCTGCCCAGGGCACCCCAGCACCAAACCCTGCTCCCCCCGCCTGGCACCTCTCCCGGGTGTGTTTGTACAGGCAAAATCCCAGTGAAATCCCACTATTTCTGGGAAACTCTGGCGCAGCAGGATGGCTTTATCCTGCAGGGTGGCAGCTGACAAAGGCTGTGCTGTTGGAGAGTAATTAAAATGGACAGGTACCAAACCTTTGTCTTAAAACCCCCGAGACCTTGAGCTATTTTTAACACATCAGCAAGAAGTGGCAGCAGCGTGACAAGTGCAGGGTCAGGGCTGGCTCTGAGGGGCCCTTCTCCCAAGGCACGGCCGTGCTGCCCTGACCACTCCAACCAGCAGAGGAAAACATAAATATTCCTTAGAAAATGTATTTTCTGTGGCTCCAGTTTGCCCCAGTTTGGGGTTTTTGCCGTAGGTGATGGCTGGGTGGGTTGGCGTGGCAGTGCCAGCCTGGAGCTCTGCAATGGGAATGCAAATGAGCCTCAGATTTGGATTTGCTTCCGCTGGGTGGGTTTTTTCCCTGTTTTTCCTCCCTCTGGCCTAGGTGCCCCAGCGGCAGCACGGGGCTCTGGAGGGGATCCTGGGGCAGGAGCTCCCCTCCCCGCTGGTTTGCAATGTGCTGCACCAGCACAAAGCCCTGGCACTGTAATCAAGCTCTCGCTGTTCTTTCAGGACGTCGATTCAGAGAAATTCATCACTCACAGGAGCAGCTTGACTGGGAGCTGAGGGAAAACCAGCACTTTTCCCCCAAAGGCACGGCCGGTGTGTGGAGGTTAACGCCCTGCAGCGCCCCTGCTCCCTCTCCATCACCCCGGCGAGTGAAGGAGGACCTGTCTCCTGCCCTCAATCCTCACATAAATTATTTAGCACACTCCAAATTACTGGGAATGATCACTGGCTGTCCAGCAAAATCTAATTGCGGTGGGTTCATTTAGCAGCAATTTTCCTTAATGACCAGGGTGGCCATCAGTGGGTGTGTGGTAGGAGTGATCTCTTGGATACAGGTGGGAAAGGTCTGCGTGGGCCAGCGCTCCAAAATAACAACCAAAAATTAATTACAACCATTATAACCGTTCAAGAGTACATTTAGTGAAAGTGGAAAATAGAATGAGGATAATTATAGTGGTTTTTCCCCACTGTATCAGGCATTTGATGACATAGCAAGCTCCTCTATAAATATAGAATAGATGAGTAAACTACAGAATAGAGAACACAGAATATAGAATATATAGTATAGAATACATAGTCTATTATATATACTATATTATGTATTATAATATACAATATAATATATAATGTGTCAATATATAAGATGTATCTAACATATATCTGATTCCTTATTACACATATATGTAAAAAACATATAATATTAGATACATATAATACAGAATTTTTTTAATAGATGCTATATATAATGCATATAATCAATATTCTGGAACTTTTGGGTTGAGAGACACCAGGAGCCACCCAGGGACACGCAGGTTCCGGAGCAGAGCCAGCCCGGTCCCTGCAGCTGCAGCGGAGCCTCCTGGGCAGATCCCGCCTGGGGAGGGGTCACTGGCCCCCACCTGTGGCTCTGCAGCCTCTCCACATCCACCTTTGCCCCTTGGATCTCAGCTTTGCCAGGCCCCCGGAGCTGCGGGATCAGTGTCAGCCTAAGCCGAGCTCAGCAGAGCCTCAGCCCAGCGACCCCAGCTCTTCCTCCGACTCCTTGCCCCGACTTTAGGGATCTTTCCCCCTCGGAGAGCGGGAGGCGCTGGCACGTGTGGGTGTGGGGCCGTTGATATTCCCCAGATGATCCGGGAGCCCCGCAGGAGCGCGGCACGGCCGTCACCGGCGCGGCAGGAGGCCAGGGCTGGCTGGCACTGAGGCAGCAATCCCAGCGGGACTTCAATAAGGGTAAAGCTCAGCCTGATAAAACCCAGCCCCAGCCTGACAGACGGCCCTGAGCAGGGAGCACATCCTGCCTTCCTCCCGACTGTGCCCTCGCCAGGATGGGCAATGGGGAAACACCCTGGGCAGGGGCAAGATCCTGATTTTAACAGGGACGTGGGATTTGGGGTCACCCTCAGTGGTCCTGCACAGCACAGGGACCCTGTTCCTGCTCTCCATCCGCACAGGCAGGACGAGGGGGGCCAAGGCTGCACCACCTTGGCAAATCCAATTTTCCTTTCCCATCCATTTCTGCCATGTCGTGCCATGCCAAAGACTCGGCTCATCCCTTCAGGGACCACATGCCCCATTCCAAACCCGTCCGAGTCACTGTGCTGGGGACGGGCTGGGCCGGAGCTGCCGGAGCACGAGCCCACACAACAGGGCAGGAGGAAGCTTCCACGCCTGCTGAGCCGCCCCCAGCAAGAATCATTTCAATTCTATCTCCCTTTTGGAAGGGACACCTCTAATGGCAGAGAGGCTCCGTGCATGGCAGCAATCGGGAATTAACTCCCTGCATCCAAGGGCCGTGAAATTGAATCCTGTCAGCGAGGGAAGGAGCTGAACACAGGGCAGGAGAGGTGGGGGTCCCACATCCCCATCCTGCTGCCGGAGCCACCAACCCATCAGGACAACCCTGGCTGCTCTACCAGGTGAGGATGTGCAACTGTGAGTGCTTCCCATCCCACTGAGCAGAGTCAGGAGTCAAAGCCAAGCGTTCACAGGTACAGGTGCTGGGAATTGTTAGAAAGAGGCTCAGAGACACGGCTAATAATCTTGGGAGTGTAATAAATGGAGTTCTCTGACTGTTCTGAGAGCTTGGAGGGGACCACAGAGCATCTTGGGCACAGGGTGGGATTCTTGGGATGGTCCCGTGCAGGGCCAGGAGTTGGATCCGTGATCCTTGCAGGTCCCTTCCAACTCGGGAATTCTATGATCTCCCTGACACAGCTCCAGCCAAGCTGTCGTGGTTCAGGAGGTGATGGGGAGCCCAGGGGGGCCCCCAGCCCCGGCACCCGCTCAGCAGGGACCAGGCACTGCCCACGAGCCCGCCCAGCTCTCCCGGGCTGCCGCTGGATTCCCCCTGAGGGACGGGTGTGACGTGCCAAAGGAAGCTCTGGCAGCAGGAGGGCAGCTGGTCCCGGCGCCAGGAGTGCTGCTGGATGGCTCTGGACACTCAACCCTGAGTGACGGGCATCCTGCAAAGAAGGAGCAGGATAAGAGCTCTTGCAGAGATCTCTCCTCTGAGAAAGGCTTTCCACAGGCACATCCATTGGAAGAGGAGCGCACGCTTTAATTATGCTAATTAGAGACTTGGCAGTCTTATTGCCTGATGCTTTTGCGTTTGACATGGAGACATTTCCCTTCTGCAGGGCCTGCCTCCCCTGGAGAGGGACGGCTGCTGTGGGCACAGGGGTGCTGGGGGCAGGGGGTACCCTCGCACGGCTGCTGCTCCCAGCCCTGAGCCGACTCGGGTGGAGGCTTCTGGCTGACAGGCTCTGGGCCAGCAGCACTCCCCCTCCTCCAGGGGTGACGTGGAGTCCCCACACTTCCCTCCCCGCGGGCAGCAAAGGGCAAGGCTCTCGTGCTGAGAGCAGGTGAACGTGGCTAAAACACAAAGGGGGGAACTCCTGTCCTCCCACTGCAGGCTATAGAGGGCCGTGCTCCTGCTCCTGGCTGGCTCAGCCATCGGTTCTGCGTGTCCTGAGCATTCCGGGGGCAGCAGGGAGCAGGAGATTTCCCTCCTGAGCCCTGCACGTGCCGTGGTCTCCATCCAGCGCTGATGGATGGCTCGGCCTCGCCATCCATGAGCTCTGCTCCCTGGCTGCTCCAAGGGCAAACAATTCTCTGGGCTCAGCCTGGAACGCTCCAGGCCAAGCATCGTTTTGTCCTGGTTTGTCATTAAAGGATGTGCACAGCCATTCCAAGTGACAGAGCAATTTCCTTTGTGTCCTGCAAAGCAAAAGGAAAAGAAAGAAGTCAGCGTATTACACACAAATCTGCTTTTCTTCTGCAAGTTGAAATAGGAACAGCTTAATTTCCAGCAAACCCGCCGCTGTAGTAATTCCAAATCAAAGGCTCCGTGTCAAAGGAATCATTTTGCTACAGCCACAAATAATGAGCAATTTATGTCGTGTTTGGAGATTAGATTAAAAACGAGCTGCAAGGCGACACCTTGGCCGGCAGCGCCTGTGGGTCGGACTTCAGGGGCCAAAGGTGGGGCCAGCACAGGACTCCTGGCCCTGGGTGTCCTTCAGTGCATCCCTCCTGCAGGTGCCACTGCTGTCCCTCTCCTCAGGTGCTACCAGCAGCTCTAGGTGGGCAGGGGTCCCGAGGGCTGGAGCCCCTCTGCTCTGGAGCCAGGCTGGGAGAGCTGGGGGTGTTCATCTGGAGAGGAGAAGGCTCCAGGGAGAGCTCGGAGCCCCTTCCAGTGCCTGAAGGGGCTCCAGGAGAGCTGGAGAGGGACTGGGACAAGGGATGGAGGGACAGGACACAGGGAATGGCTTCCCACTGCCAGAGGGAAGGATTGATTTGATATTGGGAACGAATTCTTCCCTATGAGGGTGGGCAGGCCCTGGCACAGGGTGCCCAGAGAAGCTGTGGCTGCCCCTGGATCCCTGGAAGTGTCCAAGGCCAGGTTGGACGGGGCTTGGAGCACCCGGGGACAGTGGGAGGTGTCCCTGCCCAGGGCAGGGGTGGCACTGGATGGGCTTTAAGGTCCCTTCCCACCCAAACCAGGCTGTGATTCCCTGGTTCTGTGAAATCCCTCTGGGGAGCAAGACTCGCTGCAAAGAGAAAAGCACTCGCTTTTTGCTCCCAGAAATAGCAGAATCATTAGAAAGACCAATTTTAAACTAATTAGAGGTAATTTCTTCATTCGCTGCCTTCTTGCAGGAGTCGCGCGTTGTCAGAGGGACACGTGGGAGCACGGGGAATGTCACCCTGAGCAGAGCTGCCTCCTGCCAGGCTGCCAGCCCTGCGGAGGGACCGAGGCGTCGCCGGGAACTGCTGACAGGCGGCCGAGCAAAGTGCTGATGTGAGCCCTCCTCCCCAGGCTTCACATCCATCGCTGACAAGGAGAACGCTGCTTGCTGCAAGGCTCTGCTTTAAATTAGAAACGAAGGTGAAGAATCCAAGAGGCAAAACAAAATGCTGAACAGTGCCCAACCGGCCTTTCAAGCTGCCATCGCCCCGCGGCCGCCCCGGAGGCTCCAGCGGGGTTGTGCAAATTGGTGCAAAGTTCCCAGCCAAGCAAATGACTGCGAAATCCCTGATGGGAAGGAGAGATTTGTGCATGGATCTGCATTATTTTGCCCCAAACAGTTTGGATCTCTCCTAGGGGAGAAGGAGGAGGTAGAGAAAAGGATTTTTGTGCATGCAGATGGACGTGTTCGGCTCTGCACTGCACCACTTCCATGGACCCGCTCCCACCACAGGGAGAGGAATAACAAGAAGGGACCTGTGTGTCAAAGAAGCGATTATTTTATTGTGTAAAAACCAAGCAGACATCAAATGGAGCCTCCCATTGCCCCCACGCCACGGTGCTGCCCTGCACACCACTGGGATGTGCCCAGATGTCCCCAACAGGCTGGAGCCATGGAAGCACACACGGATCCACCTTCAAACACCTGTGGAATTATAAAAGCTGCAGAGCTCTGCTGTCGCTGGGTGTCACACTGAGACCCCAGAGCATCCTTCGAAGATCCAGCTGATTTTTGAGCAGTGCCGTGTGGGATGAGACACCTGGGGGCAGCTCTGGGTTACAAAGGAGGGGTTTGGTGTTCCTCCAGCTCCTCTCAGAGTGGCCTTTCCCTGGTCGTGGCGTGTCCTCAGCATCTGTGGCAGCCGCTGGGTTGTAATTAAAGCACCAACTCCCAACAAGTGCAGGAGAACAGGAAAGTCCTTCGACCCTGCGGCTGGCCCTGAGCAAAGCTGCGGCGCTGGAAACGGGGCAGGAGCACAAGGAAAGCACGGTACGTCCAAGAACAAAAGAGTTTGTAAAACCATCCCACAACTTTCGTGGAGCCATCTGCAGTCTCTGCTCACGTGAGGTGTTCCTGGCAGGAGCAGGGAAGCCTGTGCCCAGCGTGGCTCCTCGTCACTCCTGCGGGTCGGGGCCGGCTGCTGCAGTTTATCCGAACAAATTCTGGAGAAAGTGGGACGTTGCATTATGCAAATTTGCTTCCTGGAAAGAAATGTTTTATTAACATGCGCTCCCTTCGTGTGTTGGCTTAGTCAATTTGGTCACAGCTTGACATCCAATAAGTTACTCTAAAGGCAATGGTTTTACAAAATGTTTTTCTAATCTATTTTAAACACTTAATTACAGTTGTGGTGCATTCATCAGGGACTCTGCTTTCAAACCTGGATTGCAGCAATAAATCCTAATTCTCCAAGTGTCACTTGCAATCCAGAAATGGCATCCAAGTGGGTGTTGGAGCTGTTGATAACCGGGGGATGTCTGGGCCAGGCAGGAGAGCCATCCTCCAGAGAGGGAACCCCCAGCGTCCAGCCTGAGCTGATTTCTAATCACCCAAAGAAACTTGGGCCCCCAGGGAGCGTGTGCTCGAGGGGCTTGGGCAGATGTGTCTGCCGGCTGCTGGGGTGGGAGCTGAGGGATGCTATTTTTGGGAAACCCCAGTGGATTCAGAGCTGTCCCTGGCGCGGCAGCGTCCCCATTGCCCTCCCCATCGCAGCTCTGAAGGCGGTGAAGAGCAGGCAAGGGGCGCCCAGTCGCAGTGTCACACACCCCAGGGGACGCTCTGACAGGGCAGGAGGCGTGTGGGGATCCCACTGCCCTGGGTACCGTGCCCCCGTGCACTCCCTGGTGCCGAGGCGGGGCAGGGGCTCAGGGCCAGCAGCCCAAACGCGGCTCTGAGCTCGTGCTGGGCAGCAGCCCAGCACAGTTACCTTATTCTGTACCCAGGTACTTCTTCATGATGCTGCTGACGTCGCCTTCCCTCCCCTCGGCCTCGGCGCGGTGCCTCGTGCCCCTGCCCTGGCCGCCGGAGCCCTCCCCGTCCCCCCTCGGGGGCTGCGGCCGGCGCTTGATGCTGTCGGCGCTCCGGGAGGAGAGCAGGGAGCCGGAGGACGAGGAGGAGTCGGACACGTCCCCGGGCCCTTCCCGGGGGGCCGGGCTGCCCTTGGCCGTGCCCTTGGTCTCGGAGGACTCCCGGCTGCCCGCGATGGCCTCGTCCTCGAAGCGCACGGTGAGCGGCCGGTGGCCGTCCCTCCTGTCCCTGCGGGCTCTGGCCAGGCTGCTGGTGGAGCGGGATTTGCGGATGGCCGGCAGGAAATCGTCGAAGTCAACGTTGGTTCTCCTCTCGTAGTTGAGGGTGGGTATTCGCCAGCTGAAGGGGTCGCTCCCCTTCTCCTCACCCAGCCCGTCGCCGGACAGGGAGCTCAGAAACCCCCCGGGCTCCTTCCCCAGCTCCACATCCTCCAGCGAGGGCTCCAGGCAGCTCCTCCAGGAGCTCAGCCGTGGCGCCCCCAGCCCCTCCACGCCGGCAGCCGGGGAGCTCGGCCGGCGGCCGGAGCCGTCAGGCGTGGGCAGGAGGGAGTCGTAGGAGCCGAATTTCGATGCCCTTTTCAGCACGGGGGAGCGCGGGGGCTCGGCCGGCTCCGAGGCCATGCTGCGCAGGCTGGAGGAGCGCGTCAGGCCGGCGCCTGCTCCTTCCCCTTGCCCTGCCTGATCCCCTTCCGGCCGTCCCAGGGACCCCTCGGCCGCCGGGACAGCCCTGCAGCGCCGCAGCGCCGCGGCGCCGGTGGTGCGGTAAATGGGGAGGGGAGAGGTGTCCCGCAGGGCCGGCAGCCCCTGGTCCCGCTCCGCTCCCCGCTGCCGCCGCAGCTCCTCCACGTACTCGGAGAGGGCGGCCGAGCTGGGCACCGGCCCCGAGGCCACCGAGAGCCTCCTCCGCCGCGGCACCGTCGGAGACAGCGGGCTGGGGAACCTCCCCTCCGGAGCCGGGGAGCCGCCCCGCCGCAGCACCGACGGGGACGTCTCTCCTCTCCTATCCACGGGCTTGTTTGGGCTCTCCAGCTCCTCTTCTTCTGCTGGAGGTTTTCCATATTCCCGTCTTCTAGCCCCAGGCAGGGGACTCGCCGTCCTGCCCGGATCCGCGGCATCCCCGGGCCCGGCAGTGCTCTGGGAGGACAGCGGCCGGCTCGGAGCGGGGTCCTTGGTGTCCCTGCTCACCCTAAACAACAGAAATCCATGTTAGTTTAGTCTGGGCCGTTCCCAGGGACTGGGATGCCATTCAACAAGGACGAGGCTCAGCAGTGAAAAGCTGGGATTGGCGTGGGAGTCTCGGAATAAAGTCACTGCATCCTGCACTTGGGCAATGCCCAAGGATTTTATCTTAAATAAGTCCAGGTCAGCCAGCCCAGATAATTCCTGGTGTAGAGCATGTGGTGTGACCGGCTTTAGTTCTGCCAAGCCAACAGTTACCTCCAAATATCCTTTTTCTTGACAGATTACAGCAATATGTAGGATTTATTTTATTTCTGTCAAAGCCAAAGATTATTCACTAAAATTTTATGAAACCAGCTCGCAGCACACCCCGGACGCATCTCAATGTTATTGCTGGGCATGTTTCACCCGGGCCGCTGCTCAGACACTCCTGAACTGCGAGAGCTCTGCAACGCCTGGGCAGGGGCTGCACGTCGAGGGGTGATGGCCAGACAGGATGTGTGGGGCTGGGACCCCACCCCGGGCACGGGCTGGTGCAGGAACCACGTGGAACCCACCTCTGCTCAGCCCTGAGGATTCACACCAGTAACTCCCACTGGGGTTTCTCTGCACCCAGGCTGTCCCTGCCCTGGTGCAGCTGATGCACAGAGATGGGAGGGGCTGCAGTCACCGGTGGGCTTGGGGTCACTGGTGACACTAAACCCCTGATGGGACACCTTACGACCCCCGCCAGGCACCTACGTTTGCCTGCTGGCAGCTGTGCCCCTCTCAGGTACCCCATCATGGCTCAGCCGGGGGAACCCAGGACTGGCCCGACTGGGAACGCTGCTGGGATGCGAACTTGAGAAAGAAGGGAGGGAAAAAGAGGGAGCAGGGCAGAGTAAAGCAGCAGAACCCAGACAACAAACCCAGCTCTGGGAGGGAGCAGCGGTCAGGTTGTGCACGGCCAGGGATGAAGCATCCTGCCCTGGGAATGCTGGAGTTGCCACGGGAATGGGGGAAGAGCAGATAATCCAGGCACTGCACGGGCTGCTCAGACCAGGCCCTGCTGACCCATGAAGTAATTCACGTGCCGAGATGGGCTGAAGACAAACTCCAGAGCTGGGAAATGTGTGACTGCAGAAGGGAAGGGGCCATGGAGCAGCTCCAGCTTTTCAGTGGCCGCTGGCACAGCCCGGGGCACAGAGGTGCCCACCTGCCCTGGCACCCACGCCTTTCCCTGCTCATTAAACCAGCCCAACCCCTTCGATTGTTCAACACAAAGGGAATTAAGCAGAGATTTCACCTCCCTGAATCACTGCACCCTTCAGGGCCATCCCGCGCTGCCGCTGCCGAAGCTGATTAATAGTTTGAGACATTCCAATAATGCCTGGTTTTAGGATCCTAAATTGCATCTTACTTAAACTGCTGGTGTAATCCTTCCGTGAGAATTTGTACGGAAATTGCTCCATTCACTCTGCACGTTTCCAAATAATATTGTAACCTGCGTGCTGCATGAATGGCTCTTATAAATTAAACACTGGCGCCAGTGTTTTTTATTTGGGTTTTAAGGCGGAGATAAAAGTGAGTGGAGAGGCGAGAACCACTAATGGGCTGTGAACAAGGACTGAACGTATTTATTGTCCTGTTCAGCGTGACGGACAGGAACGATTTCTATGAAAATCTTTGGAGTCTGAAATGGAGTGAAAGCTGCAAAAGTGGGATTGTTCCAGCTTCCCCGGCTGGCACCAGCCCGGCTGCCGAGGCCACGCAGCCCCAGAGTCCAAGAGGGACCTCACCCTCTCCATGCCCTGGTTTCCAGCAGAAGGCCAAGACTGCCCCATCCATCCTGGTCTCTCCCGACAGTTCCCATCATCCGCACTCATTAAACTGCCAGAGGGCAGGGTTAGGTGGGATATTGGGAAGGAATTGCTCCCTCTGAGGGTGGGCAGGCCCTGGCACGGGGTGCCCAGAGAAGCTGTGGCTGCCCCTGGATCCCTGGAAGTGTCCAAGGCCAGGCTGGACGGGGCTTGGAGCACCCTGGGATAGTGGGAGGTGTCCCTGCCCATGGCAGGGGGTGGAACAGGAGGATTTTCAAGGTCCCTTCCCACCCAAACCATTCCATGATTTGTTTCTTTAACCACACCCTTATGGCTACCAAAATCCCATTCCAAAATCATGGCTCATCTTCCTCATCCACATCCTCATCCTCATCCTCCTCCTCCTCACAAGGCAGGACACAAGAGTGAGACGGTCACATCCCATCCTGCGGCATGCTCTGCTCATCCATAAATCCCTGGCAAATGCAGTGCCAGCAGGAATTCCCAGGGCTCGGAGTGACCCCAGGGAAGGCGATGCCGCAGGAGGAAGGACCACGAGCCCCTCCAGCCCTGAGCACAGCCCTGCTCCTCCAGCATCCTAAAGGAAGATGATTTTCCCAGCAAAAGCCAAAAGCAGGGCCTGATGCCGAACTCGGGAGGCGCCTGGAAGCCAAGGGAGCTCTGCAATCTGCCATTCACACCACAGCAAATGACATACAACAATAATTAGCGAAGATTACATAGCAATTAACATGATTACAATTAGACTAGTTGAAATCATTTATACAATAAAATCCACACATGCCATGCAACACATGACCAGGGCCAAAAGTGTGGCTGGGATGCCTTTCCTGGGAGCTCATAAATACAGCCAAGACAACTCCACTTCAGGGAGGGAAGAGGCACTGGCCTCATTTCTGTCAGAAGAGGATTTTCTTGTCACACCGTCATCTACAGAAGAGCTCCCAGTTTCCCACGTAATGATTTGCTTTTGACAGAATCGTGGCTAAAAATAAATGTGTCGGATCCCCAGCAGCCTTGGGACCAGGGTTCCTGGGTTTGTGAACCAAGGTGGGAGGGGAAGAGCTGCCAGGGTGATCCCGTGTGATGCCAGGGTGATGCCAGGGCTGAGACTGCAGCATGGAGAGACAGAGCCCTGGGCCGTGCACCCCCTCCCTGACTGCACCTCCAGATAACCCCAGTGTCACAGCACAACCCTGATCTGCCTGGAAAGGTGCAGAATAAACATAAAAAGTTTCAAATTGGCTTCTTAATAAAAAAAATTACATTTATTCCAACCCTGCACTGTGTCATATTTACGGAGGCTTAGCTCGGCTGGCCAGCGTTTTGTACAAGCATTTAAATAGCAGAGAATTAAAGGAAATGTAAATCAAAGCTCTCCCTCCTGTAACCACAGGGCTGATAAGAGCTCCTCTCTCCTCTGCCTCTTGGCAGCTGTTTGTTCAGCAAACACCCCAGATGTGGTGCTGAGCAGCCAACACGAGCAAGACTCGTTTTTCATTACTGGGTGCTTGTGTAAGACAAAGGAATCTTAATAAGGAAGAGCTCGTTTCCCTGATCTCATTTTTATTACCTCGCAGTCTCGTCTCCTGTTTGTTTGCATTTCATCCCCCTCCTCGCTCTATTTCCATCCTAGATGAGCTGCAGCCAAACACAGCTCCCACACCAGCATTTGCAACTCGCCCCTTCACAACCCCGGCGTGGAGGGTGATGGTCACGCTGTGGCCAGGGCTCGGGACAATCTGCTTTTCACAACAGCCACAGACAGCCCGGCAAATCCTAAAATCCCAGGATCCCTGAGGTTGGAAAAGCCCTCCAAAGTCCTCAAGTCCATGCTGTGCCCCATGCCCAGAGCTCTGAGTGCCACGTCCAGGAATTCCCTGGACACTTCCAGGGATGGGGACTCCAAGCCTCCCTGGGCACTTCCATTGCCTGCCCACCCTTTCCAGGAAGAAATTCCTCCTGATGTCCAACCTGAAAGCTACGTACCTTTTACTATAAATCCAGGGTATTTCAGCTCAGAAACAAGATAATAGCCATAATTCTTATTTCTTTGCCATTCATTAATGATCAGAGTTGGGTCCCTTTGATGGGCACCTTGGGCACCCACGGAGCCCAGACACCGCAGGACAGCTCCACTGGAGCTGAGCAGATTCACTTGGGCCGTGTGAGTGCTCAGGCCCCTCTCCAGCTCCCTCACAGCCCATTAGCATCACCATCAAAAATTAACATATTAGAACTGTAGAAATGCATCCCCGCTCCCTCAGCAACGAGCGGCGAGCATATGGCATACAAATCCTCAAATAGGCTGCATCGCCTCTTTAAATTATCTCCAGAGAATACATCAAGGGATATTTCCCTGCTTGAAGCATGTTTTTGAAGTAGTGACTTTCATCTGGTGTTTCACTGATCCTGGCGTGGCAGCGACTGCCTTCCTTGATTTGATGTTTTGACCTTAAACACCACAGGTCCCCCGGAGCTCCGTTCTGCACGTCCTGAAGGAGCCCAGAGGAAGCCCCCACATCTGACACCCCCCAAGGCTCCCGGGATGGGCTGGGGTCCCTTACCTGAGGCTCTGGGTGCTGTGGCTGCCGACGGACGGTGCCAAAATGCTCCCGGCCACGCTGGCCCCCGCCGGGGATGTCCAACCTGTGCAGGAACTCCAGGACCTGACGCTCTCGGCGGGCTCCAGGCTGAGCACGGAGCCAACGCTGGAGCAGGCATCCCTGTGGGGACAGGAGAGTCCCTGTCAGCTCTGCAGCTCCGGCAGGAGGGCACTGGGAGCGGTCCTGGGTCACCGTGAGGTGACGCCGGGCACAGAGCGCGGGGCCCTCACACCTCGGGGCTCTGCTCTGGCTGGTTTGTGGCACCAGCACAGGTAACACAAACTCTCCAGGCAGCCTGGTCCTTGTGCCACTGCTGCTGCCATTCACTGCTTCCCCAAGCTTTTCCAAGTGCCCTGGAGCCCTTGGGCAGGAAAACCCTGCAGTGCCCGGGGCTGGAGCTGCAGTGACAGAGCCAGTGTGGCCCCGGGCATCCCACAGGGCCTTGGGCACCGCTGGGCTCCCCCAGAGCCAGAGCTACCCCAGCCCACCCACCGGGAGCCCCCAGACCAGGTGCAGTGGATGAAATCCTCTAGGCTCTCAGTTTTCCCTCAAAGGCACAGACCAGCTTCATCTCTCAGAGCCCAGCCCGGAGGACGGGAGCATCCCGCCGGGAAAAGAGCCAGAGGTCCCAGGGAAAGGGAGCGGGGTCGGCGGGCATGGGGCGCCCAATGCCAGCACATCTGGGTGCCGGTCTGCGCCCTGCCCGCGCCGCTGCAGCAGCCACTGCCCACAGCCCATCAGGTCCGTGAGCCCTGGCACAGGCCGGCTCAGCTCTGTCCTGCCGGGATCACTCACGTGTCTCTCCTGGAGCACAGCGACTCCCGCGCCGTCCGCACACTGCAAGGACCACGGGGAGGGTCAGTGACGGCTCGTGGGGACCCCAGACCCACCACGCGTGTGACGAGGGGCAAAACTTCCCGGGCCGACTGCAGCAGAGCCGGAGTGGCCAGAGCAGGGGTTTGTGCGAGCCTGGCAACGCTCCCAAATGCTCCCAAAACACTCCCAGGACAGGGAGCAGGGCACGGCCAGCGGGCCTGGAGACCCCTCCCTGCTCCCCGGCTGCAGACGGGGCCCCGGGGCAAAGGCAGGGAGCAGAACACCCCAGCACGGGGCTGCTCCAGTCGGCAGCAGCTGCAGCTCCTGCTGGGAAGCACTTCTCACCTCCACTGCTGCATTGGAAATCACCCTTCTCTCGGGAAGGAGCGAGTGTCTGAGCTCACGGTTTCCATCTCACCCTTCCCTGGTTTAATCACCACACACAGCAAATGGTGACAACCACAGCTCTGCTTTTTTTTTTTTTTCTTTTAAATTCATTTGTCTGTTTTGTCTCCATTTGTCATGATGCCCCTTTAGCTGCGTAGCAGAGGGGAAAATTGAAGGGCTTCAGAAATAACACCTGAAAAATGCACTGGAATTTTTTCCTCATTTTTTTCCTGGTAAAATCCTCTACCCAATCACCCAGTTTCACTGGCTCCTCCATCTCCTGGGGATGACCAAAGCAGGATTTTCACTTAACGAACCCAGCACTGGGGCACCGACACGCTGCTGCCCTGCAAATGGGGCTACTCCCACCCTTTCTGCCCGCTTCGAGCTGGCCCACACAGGCTGACTCCCAGGGCGATCCTTCTTCTCGGCACCTCCCATTCACACAAAGTTTCTTGTTCCTACACACGGCGAAAACGCGTGAGGGCGAGGGCACGCAGCCACAGCCGCGCGGGCGCTGCCCCCAGCGCGGAGCAGCTGAGCCCCCCGCAGCCCCCCGGCCCCGCTCCTCACCTGTCGGCGTCGCTGTCGTCGCTGCAGCGCAGCTCCTCCAGGGCCCCCCGCAGGTCGGCGACGCGGCGGCTGGAGGTGCCCAGCTCAGCCTGCAGCCCCCGCCGCGCCTCTGCCAGCTCTGCCAGCTGCTGCTCCTGCGCAGGGGGCAGCGGGTGAGGGCCTGCGCCCCGGCACGGCACCCGCACCGCCGGCGGGGCGCCTGCTCGACGCTCCCACCCACCCCAGTGCCGCCAGGGCTGGTCACCTGCACCGCGCCCTGCGCGCCTGGGAACATCAGCTTCATCTGCCAGCGCCCCCCAGGGCCTGACGGGCTCCAGGAGAGCTGGAGAGGGATTGGGACAAGGGATGGAGGGACAGGACGCAGGGAATGGCTTCCCACTGCCAGAGGGCAGGGTTGGATGGGATATTGGGAAGGAATTGTTCCCTGGGAGGGTGGGGAGGCCCTGGCACAGGGTGCCCAGAGAAGCTGTGGCTGCCCCTGGATCCCTGGCAGTGTCCAAGGCCAGGCTGGACGGGGCTTGGAGCACCCTGGGATAGCGGGAGGTGTCCCTGCCGTGGCAGGGCGTGGGACTGGATGGGCTTTAAGTTCCCTGCAACCCAGACCATTCCAGGATGCTACAGTCTCACACAACCCACACGGCGCCATGGGCCCAGCATCGCCCGCCTCGCACACCAGGGACGCCGACCTGGCAGTGCCTCCCAAGCCCTTCCAGCCAGGAAGGGACCCTTCCTGCCGCTCCTAAGCCAGCACAGGGCAGAGAGGAGGGCGCGAGCGGGAGTGATTGAAGCTGCCAGCTGTGAAATCGCCACGGCGGCGGTGACACGGTGAGGGATGATCTGCGACAGGCCAGGCACAGGAGCTGGCACACTGTCACAGTAAATAATGGAAGGCCTGGAATCACCGGGCACACGGGCCCCAGGGGAAGAGCATCTCAGTTCATCAAAACACACACAGAAACAGCCCGGGCTGGGTCGCACGGTGTCACGGCCGCTGCTGGGAACGCGCTGGTATTGGCAAAACCCTGAATGCTGCTGAGAAGTTTTGTGAAAGTCGGTGTTTCCGAGCCCTCTGCTTCCCTCCTGGCTTGGGCAAAAGGTGGAAAGGACCTGTTTCATCAGGGGGACTGCTCCAAGTGACGTGGGATGGCCCAGACAGTGGGGATGCTCCACCCCAGGGGCTCAGAACGGGGTACACGGTGCAACACCAAGCCCTGAGAGGAGAAAAGCCCGAGGGGCAGAGCCCCAGGCTCGGGGAGCCTACACGCCTGTGTTCAGCTACTTGGGACTGCAGGAGCAGGGAGTGAAACAGCTGCCTGATAAAGAGCTCAGCCTTTGCACAGGGTGATAAGGGTCTCTATCGAACCAGCTCCTCAGCTGCAGGATATGGCACAAATTAAATACAGTTCAGTGGCTGCATTTAATTCCACTCCCCTGTTCTGCTGTTATGAACCTGACACGGGTGGGCAGAGCTGCATCCACCCACCAGCACCCCGATCCTGCTTCCTCCAGCCACGGACAAAGAAAACCCCTGGGCATGGCTGTGGGAGCAGCAAACAGCATGTCCTGGTGGCAGCTGGGGCCCCCCCAAGCTCGCTACCTTCTGCGTGACACTGGGAATGCTGAGAGAAAAGGAACCATCCCAGGTGATGCTGCTGAGCTGGGGCTCCACCTGGGCCCCCCCGGGATGTCCCTGGGCACCCACTCTTTGTGGCACCCACTCTTTGTGGCACCCACTCTTTGTGGCACCCAGGCTGGTGGCCTCGGGAGGGGAACGTGCAGGGCCCTGCGGTGACGCTGGGGGCTGGGGGTAACCCTGGGGTCCCCCCACCTCAGGCCACCCGAGGGGCAACTTGAATGTGAGCCAGAAAATAGCTGTCTGTTAGTAAAAGCTGACACTGGTGAACCCCACACCCCACCCCACATCCCACGTGTCCCAAATCTCATCCAGGAGACACTTCAGGGTCTTCTCCGTACCCTACAATTGTCTCAAGGAAAGGAATCATTTTGTCAATGCAACTCAATTTCAGATGCAACACGACTGTCTGCATAACACAAACTGACAAGGCTGGTCCCAGCATCAGGCCCTGGCACCCAGGGAGCTGTGGGACACCTTTGACACGCGTTGCTTCAATCTAAATGTAAATGCAAGAAGCATTTCCCTTTTCACACAGTCCCTGGGCCGAGCACTGACATCCTCACGCTGGGCAGAGCTGAATTTTTGTTTCCTCTGAGCAGAAAAAGCGGGGAAATAAAGGGGACAATATATCAGTTGAAAAAACTCATATTATTGGGCAAACGGCACCCGGGCTGGAGCTGGGGGGCCGAAAGGAGCATCCTCTGCTGTTAAACCCCTGTCGGCACCCACAGCTCTGGCTCCTTCCACCAGGCCAGTCAGACACGCACAGCAGGACCAGCCTGACCAGCTCAGAGCCCCTGGCTGATGTATATTTTATCATCAATAAATAAAATATAAGTTCTGCCTGGTTCTGAATACATTTCCAAACCAGACTCTCCCATTCATACTGGGGGACAGATCACCCCAGAGCACAGGGCTGGGTCTGCTGCTGGGTCAGAAACCGTGATTTTAGAAGGCTGAGGTTGATTCCTGCTGACAGGGAGCCTGGATTAAAGGTTTTCCCAAGACAAGGGGACAGGAGCTGGCTCGGCACTGGTTGGCACACAGCAAACCCACAGGGAGCTGCTGCTGCTCAGGGCCGGGGGCTCCCAGGAGGGGGGTTCTGCACATCCCTCATGGAAGGGGATTTCTAAACCTCCTTTTTCTTAAGAGGGATTTTTTTTCCCCCGCTGATTCTGTCTCAGGATTATTTGAAGAGGAGTTAAAAGGAGATAAACAAAACCAGCAGTGAGATGGTCCGTGGGACTCCGAGGGATGCCCAGGCCGGCACCGCGGAGCATCCGGCGCCACGTCCTTGTCCCCACCTCGTATCTTTGTTTGTGATTCTGCTGTGACAACACAACCTTTGCTCGCTCCCATCCACCTCAAGTGAAGTGTAATCTAATTAGGCCAATTTGGATTATTTTTCTTTGAATAACTTAGCGCACACCTGCGGTAGTCATCCATCATTATTATTTTTAATTAAGTCATTAACTCGCAGGTTTTCAGAAAGTTTGAAGTGACAAAATTGCGCAGTTGACGGCTCGAGTGAGATGGGGCGAGCTCCGTGTAATTGCTGCGTGAGCAGCCGCCAGTGCTGACGGATTCCTGAGGATTTTACTCCTTTAATGGCAGAGCAGAATCACAACAGCCCTAATTAGCGCGTACACAGCCGAGCCTTCCCTGCCGGCTCCTCCATCACCCACCCTCACCTCCAAGGACCGGCTGCCTTTGATGATAATTGTCGTTACACTTCCTCAAAGACTTCAGCTTTCTCAGGGAAGAGCAGCTGGAAAGACCCAGGAGCAGGCGGGGACGGGGACAAGGAGACATCAGAGGGTTTGCAGGGACCCTGCTGGGAGCTGAGGGTTTGTGGGGTGGGAGCGCGGCGTTCCCGGTGGGAGGCACAAACAGCTCCCACCGCGCTTCTCAAGTTCACTGGAACCACGAAAAAAAAAAAAAAAGAAAAAAAAAGCTTCAAAGTTTGCAAATGAGCAAAAAAACCTAATCCTGGAGTTCAGGCCGTGTTGTGTTACACAACGTGGCCATAGCAGGGCTGTGGCACAAAGATCTGCCAGCAAAGGAACCAAAAAAAAAAGTTATTTACACTGAGGCGCTCACAAAAAAAAAAACTTGTGAAGAATATCTTCACACCTGTACCTCAGCTTTCTGTTAAATTAGTTAATTATTATGCTGATGCACTTCACAGCTTCATAAAAGGATCCTGATTTTGGGATAGCGCCCGCGAGCTCGGGGTGGCAGTGGAGCTGTGCTGGGTACAGAGGGGCAGCAGGAGACCCAGCAGGTCCCTACATCTCCCTGGATTGTGCCCCAGACAGCCAGGGCTTCATCCCAGCAGGATCAGTCCCTGCTTTTCCCTGGGAATCCCATCGAGGAGGCACCCGACTCTCCAGGAGAAGGGATCAAAGAGACTCCTGCCCATGGCTGCACCCCATTCCAGAGTCTTCAGCCCAGAACCCCCATTTCTCCCAGGAAATCCAAGCTGTACAGGCACTGGGAGCACAGCCAGCGCCATCCTTCCCTGAGAGCATCCTCAGGAGGGAAATCCTGGATGGTGCCTTGTCCCAGACACCGGGACAGCAGTTCGTGGTCCCACATCCCTCCTCCACGCCCGGTCCCAGCCCTTCTCCAGCCTTCCCAGCCCCTGTTCCCCCCTTCCCTGCACTGCAGCCTCAGCAGGGGACACGTGCAGGGGACAAGCAGGACGGTGTGTGCACACGTGAGGGACACAGAGCCCAGGGCCTGAAGCTGCCCAGGATGAACTCCGAGCTGGAAATCCATCCCTCGCTCCTCAGCACGCCTCCGTGGCCAGAGGAGAGCAGGGGCTGGGCCTGCCCAGCTCTGGCTGTCAGCACAGCAGCTGAGAAACGAGGAGCTGCGGCAGGCTGGGACCCAGCTTTTCTTGGAAGAGGAGCTCCAGCTCCAGGGAGGAAACCCAGAATGTGCAGCCAGAGCAAAGAGAGACAAGCAGGGCCAAGTCCTACCCCCACCATTACCAAACATGCTTGGAAAGCGTTCAAAACCCATCCTTCCTACAAAATTCATAAGGCAGAGCCATCTGCCTGGCAGCCAGCTCTCCTGCTCTCCAGCATTCCAGCTCTGCAGCTTCCATCCCTGCTCCTCGCTGGATATTCCCAGCTGAATGGCACAAGGCTGCCTCCCAACTGTCCAAAAGTGGGTGGAAAATGAGAGAGGGATGGAAATAGCTGCCCTGAGCCTGGCTGGGGGCTTGGGGATGGTGGCATGGGATTTTCCAGTGCCTCCAGCACTGGTAAATATGAGCTGTAGGAACAAAAGACTTGATATTTTGTATATTGGATATATACACCATATATATACATATACAGGCAGCAGCTCTGAGGACCCCAGGAAGCAAGAGAGGATTTCTAACCCAGTCTGTGCAAGAAATTTGTCCCTTCCACACCTCCCTTAAACCTCGACAGTGTGTGTGGCAAGTCCACAACCTCACCACCGTGTATTTAAATAAATTTTTAAAAAATTGTTAGGAGCAGAGCATGACTTAAGTAATGTCAAGTGAATAATTCACGCTGGATTTATAATTGATGGGGGATTTAGCAGGAGCAGAGCCCTAAGTGGCTCTCTATTAACTATTGATGCTCCCCACCAGGCTCCCGACAAGCACGGCCGGGCTCCTCGATCACAGCCCTGCCCCATGTTTTATTTAAGTGCTGTTAAGAGGACACACAGTCTGGGGGATGCCTCTGCTCCCAGGAATGTCACAGCACTCCCTGGCTCTGGCTGTGCACATGGAGCCTGTTCCCATGGAGCAATCACCCCGAGCACGCCGTGGAAAAGCCAGGATGGGGTGGTGTGTGTGGGGAGCACGCCCCTCCTTCCTCCTGCAATGCCCCAAACACCTGGGGGTCTGGATAACCCCAGGCCCCTCAGTCCTGCCTTACCAGTTCAGCTGTTCATGGGGTTTGTGTCTTATTCAGGGGAGGTGCCTCTCAGATCCCTTTCAGAGCCCCGCGCACACTTCATTTGGGAGAAGAGAGGAGTGCCAAGAAGTCCACGGATCTCCCTTCACCCATCACTCACATCCCCACATGAAACATTCAAAAAGCTTCTAAAAATAAAGGCACAAACCCAAAAATAAAGTGAAAAGAACCCACCCATATCTCAACAGCCAGAGCATCTGTGTTCCAAACCCTGCACTTCAGCTCCGTGTGGCTCCCTCAATCCCACGGGGAAAGCAGCAGGATCAGGGGGCCCTGTGGCCCGGGGAGCCCGGCGTGCCCACGGCACCCGGCAGAGCCTCTCACTCCAGCACCTCATGGCCCTGCAGAGCACCGGAGGCTGAGCATCCGACCTCGTTCCGTGCCCAGGGGAGGCTCAGCCTGGCGGAGCAAGGACAAAGCCTGACCCTGGCGCAGGCAGAGGATTGGGAATCATTCACACCATTCCCCTCGGGAAGGCTGGCAGCCTCGGGGCAGAGTAAGTGCTGAAATCTCCTTGATTGCTAAATAAAAGATTATTGATAAAATAACTGCTCCTAATTCAGCCCTGCTGCCAGCAGAACTGCAATATCTTTCAATTACTGCTCGGAGCGAGGCTTTCCCTCGGATTACTGGAAGAAGCAACATGAAAAGAGACTCCAGCGAAGGGCTGGGAAGTGAAGGTGAATCTATTTCTGCTGCTCTCCAATCCCAGCTGGGGCTCTGCTGCTCAGAGCAGGGGTAGCTGCTGGCTGGCACCGGCTGAGCCGCAGCCACGGGGGTGTTTTGGCAAAGCTGGGAGCAGTGGGATGGCCCTGGCACACCCAGCCCTGGCACACCCAGCCCTGTGACCAGCACTCAGCACACGGGGGATGGTGCAGGGACAGGGCATTTCCCACCCACTGTGGTTCTGCCTGACGTGAGGAGAACCAGCATGAGGAGCTGCAGGAATGACCTGAGCAACCTGGAATCGTGGATCTGTCTAGGATGGAAATACCTCCAAGACCATCGAGTCCAACTGTTACCCCAGCACTGCCAATTCCACCACTAAACCACATCCCCAAGTGCCACATCCACACGTGAATTGCATTTCTCTGAGCAGAGCAGGCAAAGCCACCTCCTTCCCAGAAAAACACGGAGCACAGGGACTGCCCAGGCTGCCAGCCCCAGCCATGGAGAAAGGGAACATGAGGGTCCTCAAGGACAGCTCTGGTTCAATGGCTTGGGGCCGCAGTGGGATGCAAAGGATTCCCCTCCAAGCTCTGGAGCAGCCCAGGAGCCAGGGAACACCTGCACAGGGACCGGCTCACCCCCACACCCAGAGCACACAAAGCACCACACCGAAAATGACTTTTCTGGGGCCCTCAGACCAACCCAGGGTGATGGAGGGGTCACCCCCAGCTGCAGCCAACCCCCCGTGGCCGTGGGACCGCCCCAGCCCCCGGGAGCAGCGCCCCCTCACCAGCTCCATGCGCCGGCGGCTGGACTCCAGCTCCCGCTGCACCAGCTCGTCCATGTCAGCCTTCATCTCCTCCATCCTCCTCTGGTAGTACCTGCTGCTCTCCCGCTCCCGCGCCTCCGACTCGGCCGCCTTCTCCAGCTCCTCTCCCATCTTGATGATGCTGTCTCGCAGGCGCAGCACCAGCACCTGGGGCGAGGGGCAGGTGAGCTGGTGGGAGGCTCTGTGAGCACCGGGCCACCGCGGAGCACGAGGAGATAACGGCCGTGCCAGGAGCCGGCCCGGCGGTCTCAGCCCCCGCCTGTCCCTCCCAGCCCGTCCCAGGTGCTCCTCTCCCCGGGCCCGGGTGTGGCACCGCCTGGCAGCAGCACAGGTGAGGAGGGGGTACCTCGAAGCGCTTCATCTGCACGGCCTGGAAGTCCAGCTGGCTCTCCAGGTCGCGGATCCGGGCTTCCTGCCGGCTGACGATGGAGCGCTCGGCCGGGCACTGCTCCAGCTGTGCCACCCTGGCCTGGGCTGCCTGCAGCTGGGAGGGCAGGGCTGGGTCAGCATCCGCCTCCCCGGCCACGCAAACACCCCCAGCCCCGCTCCCGGATCCCCCCAGTCCCTCGCCTGCACTGAGGACCTCTCCCGGCCCCTGAGGTGTTGGGCACCGTGGGAAGGCACTGCCTTCCTTCCCAAAGGATTCCCTGCTGGCAGAGCCACACAGCACAGGCCTGACACCAACGGGTGCCTTTGAATGGAAAAGCTGCTGGCGAGTGCCACGTGTCTGGGGCTGCTTCGCTTTTCTCTTCTCACACGCTCTTTGAGGACAGCAGGCATAAAAGTTCACAGTCTTTGTGGAAAGCTGCCTGGACCGAGCTGTTTCCTCAACTCTTACACAGAGATCTCCAAGGGAAGCTGCCCTTTTAGTGATCCCGGTACAACTCAGGTTCAGATTTTGAATTTGACCCAGAACTACGGGAATTTGTCTCCTTTTATCCGGCCTATCTCCAAAGCACCACCCGCTCTGCCTTGGAGGGAGCGAGTCCCGCTTCTGATTGCCGGGCAGCTTAGCCACGCTCCAATAAAGCACTTAACTTAATGGGATTACTCATGTGTTCAAAATTAAATCCACCACTCCGGGAGGGTTGGCACAGCCACGGAGGCCAGGGGGTGCAGCCCCCGCCGGTGCCCACCCCAGGGCCAGCCCCGGGCTCAGCCCAGCCCAGCCACCACCAGCAGTTCGGGCGGGGAGGAGGGAGAGGTGGGGCTGGGAATCCCAAGAGCTCTGCCGGGAAAAGCTTTCTCCAGCCGGAAGAGCTCCTGCTCCTCAGCAGGGGTGCCACAGGCTGGGCAGGAATTACCTTCTCCCGCAGCAATTACCTTCTCCTGCAGGCTCTGCTTTTCTTTCTTCACATCCTCCACCTGCGTCTGCAGCTCCCGGATCTGAGCGATGTCCGTGGCCGACTGAGGAAAGGGAAAGTTGGGAGTGGGAGCAGCAGGAGCAGAGCCAAGGGCTCAGAGCAGAGGGCTGGCTCCTGCCTGCACCTCCTGCCACTGACACAGCTCCTGGCCTGCCCTGCTGGAGCTTAATTCTCCCGACTCAATGCAGCTTCCCTAATTTTTGGAGCAAATATTTGTGGACCAGGGCAAACACCACATTGTCATCTCTGTCCTTTCAGATATAGGCTCCTGGATCCATAACACCCCTGCAAGGGGCACCAGGCTGTGAATTGTCAGTCAGGCCAGCCTGCCCCTGTGCCCACGGGAGTTTTGGGGTCCCTCAGCTCCCGGTACAATCCTTTGCGAGAGCCTGACTTAGTCTGGATACGGCACAGAAAGCCCCAGGCGTGACTGGCAGCACTTTTTAACCTCTGCATGAGAAAATGGTGAAAGAAAGAATAAAAATGACCCGGGGGGCAGCTGTAGGATTTCCCAAGTGTTGAAACTAAAGCCAAAACACCTCTTGAAAGAAGACTCAAAACTACAGGGGAGAAGAGCAGGAGCCGTGAGCCTTCCCTTCCTCACCACAGCATCTCTGTCCTGGGGTCCCCACCCCCCTGGGCACATCACCTGCTCCGTGCCAGCCTGCAGGGCTTTCTGAGAGCCCTCCCAGGCTCGGAGATGCCGCCCCAGCTCCTACCTGGGCGATCAGAGCCTTGTGCTTCTCCATGAGCTCGTCCAGGTCTTCCTGGTCCTCATCGATGCGTTTCAGCAGGTCGGCTCTCTCGTGCTGCAGCTGGAACAGCTGCTCGTCCACCTGCCGGAGGATCCACTGGATCTCACCTCCCACAGGGCACCCACCACACCACCCACGCTGTGTCCTCTGGGACGTGCTGCCAACAGCCTCCGACCCAGCGGAGAGGCAGAGCGGGGCTGTGGGACGCTGCTCCCTTGTAGGGATTTTATCCACCCCTTAAACCACCCGGGGGCTGTTGTTTCCAAAGAGTCTGGCTGATTTGGTGACTATCCTTGGAGGCTTAGTAAATATGCTCGGAGATTTTGTAAATACACTCCGTGGTGTAGGAAATACTCCCAGGTGATTGACTGAACACGCTGGCGGTTCCTGATGTGGGAAACCATTGCTGCCAAACCCCTGGAGGTGGCACGGAGCCCTCCCGCCTGCCCTGCCCTGGCCACATCTCCGGGAACCCACCAGGGTCTTGCTTCTGCTGAGGGTCTCCAGCTCCGTGTGCAGGTTCTCCAGCTCCAGGGCCGCCGTCTGCTGGGATCGCTGGGCCTCTGCACACTTTGCTTCACTCTCTTCCAACTGGGAAAAATCGGGGGAGGGGGGGATGACCACCACGGGCTGATGGTGCTGTCCCCATGCCACACAGCCACGCCTGTTCCCCCTTCCCCAGAGCGCTTTTTCCTGCTAGAGAGCACAGAATCTCGCCCTTTCCAACCTGTGCTGCTCCTGGTTTCCAGGGAAAGCAGAGCTTCCCTGGCAGCTCCCAGCACAGATCCCAACACCACTGACTGTTCCGGTGAGTGCAGCACCCAGTGCCTCCATCCTCCCCCTGCCTCGGTGAGGCAGAGCTGGGATCACTAATTTGCAAAATGATGTGAATTACGTGTAATTCCTGATTAGAGCAATTCATGATTCAGGGTTTGCAAATGGGCTTTTCATGTGGCGTAAATTGCATTTGCAAAGACACGTGGAAGATCCCATTTAGAAATGCTAATTTGCTCCCGGGTTTTACAGCTCAACCATTAAGATCACAATGATCCTCAATGGGCTGCAAACATCTGGGAGCCGCAGTCATCCCGAAAATTCCCCCCTGCCCGGGGCGGAGGAGTTGTCGTAGGCTGTACCTGAACATCCCGTTCCTTCCCGTGCTCCTGGGGTTTCTTTCTTTCCTTTATGGAAAAGAAAACCAAACCCCTCCGCTCCCTGCTCATTTCCTGTGCCCGCTCCTGGTTTCCCTGTGGAGCTCCCGGGAGCAACGGGAGCCGCTGCAAACCATGGCGAGAGTTTGGGAATTTTAGGTTGTTTTTTCAGGGTTTACTTTGCTTGTTAAGTCTCTCCCTCAGAAAAAAAGTGGGGAATCATGGAACACTGTAACTGGAGGAATCTTCAGCTTCTTTCCCTCCACTCTTGGGGGAGATTGAGACCTTTCATTGGAGAAGAAGAACTTTCTTCCACAAGCTGAAAAATAGTCTCTGTCTTTTTCTGGGATGAGCTGAAGATGCCACTCAGATCAACTCCTGGTTTTATGGCCAAGGGCTTTCCCACCTGTCCAGCTGCCCCAGAAGCAACCATCAGCCCTGGGACTCTCCCCTATCATGATATCCACCAAAATCCTGATGGTTCAATCAGACAGAAAAACATCTCCAGGACCTCTCATTAAACATCAGCTTCCAATTCACTTCGTGTAATGGAATTTTCCCACTTGGGAAGAATAAATTGAAATTCCCCCCAAAAATGCATAATGTATGAAGTGTGGCACAACATTAGTTTGCTGTGAACACCATCTGTTAAATACCTGCGTAAAATGGATGCCTCAGCCTTATTAAGAAACAATGCTGCACTTGCAGCCATATGGATTTTGATTAACGGAAATGTAGCATTTTAGCAAAGTTTTTCTCCTCGTGAAGGTCCGTGGGCTGGTGGTAGGATGCACTGGCTTTTGAGAAAGTCGTCATGAATGCCATTAGAAATTGTTTCAATTTAAAGGACAGGATAATCATGTGGCATTTCAAACACATGCAGAGTCTCAGTGTTGGTGGCACAGCAAAAATCCCACATTCCCAAAATTCAGGCTGTTTGCTCCTCTCCAAACCCAAGGCAGCCGAGCACGGACCATGGAGTGAGGGAACTGGGGATGGACTGAATGGCAGCACAGGGAGAGAAATCGACCTCGTGCCCGAGTCCGCCTTGCTGTGGGGACTGGGCTGTGCAGGGACCAAGAATCCCAGAATCCCAGAGCCATTCGGGTTGGAAAAGCCCTCCCAGCCCATGGAGTCCAAGCTGTGCCCGATCCCCACCTTGTCCCCAGCCCAGAGCTCTGAGTGCCACGTCCAGGAATTCCTTGGGCACCTCCAAGGATGGGGACTCCAAACCTCGCAGCCCCTGNAGCCCCTGCCAAGGCCTGCCCACCCTTTCCATTAAGAAATTCCTGCTGATGTCCAATCTAAACCTCTCCTGGCACAACTTGTCCTGTCCCTGTTCCCTGGGAGCAGAGCCCGACCCCCCCCTGGCTGCCCCCTCCTGTCAGGGGCTTGTGCAGAGCCAGAAGGGCCCCCCTGAGCCTCCTCTGCTCCAGGCTGAGCCCCCCCAGCTCCCTCAGCTGCTCCTCCTATGCCTTTACCCTCTAGACCCTTCACCCTGGACATCCAGGTAATGGACACAGGCACGGGAATGGGCACGGACATGGGAATGGACACGGACACACCGCTGGCTCCACCAGCTCACCTTCCCCTTCTCCCTCAGCACAGGTGGGAACATCTGCTGCTCCCAGCTGTTATTTATGCAGAACGACCCTCCCAATTATCTTTGGATGTTGCTGGAATCACTCGTGCCTCCCGATTAGTTCATTTCCAGGGGAAAGGTACAGTACGGATTAATTACTGAGTGGTTTTGAAGGATCAGCATCGTTAGCTCAGCCCCTGCTCAGGATACACGGCCTGCCAGTCCCGTGGCACCCCTGCCCCGTGGCAGGGCACCCCCCAGGACCCCCAGCTGCCCCAGTCCGGTGGCACAAGCTGTCACACACCTGGCGCTGCCCCCCGGCTCACTCAGCACCGCTGAGCCCGGGCTGGCTGTGTCAAGCCACGGCACACGCCCTGCTCCCGCTCACAGCATCCCTACGGCAACGCCGCCCCAACCCGGCCGAACGAGGCGCACAGAAAGGCTCCGAACAGAAGGTAATTAACAGGACAAAAGGGGAAAACACTTCACCACTGTCGGCTTAATTACGGGGAAGTGCTCCTCACAGGAGGCTCCCGGCGCGCCCGCCCGGGTGCCACCGCCCGGCCGAGCCGGGAACGTTCCCTGCCGCTCCCCCCGGCTCCCTACCTGCTTGCGCAGGTGCTCCAGCTCCTGGGCGCTGGCTCCGGGCTCCGCGGGGGCCCCCAGCAGCAGCTGCACATCGGCCAGGAGGGCGCGGGTCCGCCGCAGGTCCCGCCGCAGCCGCTTCTCCACGTCGAAGTCGCGGTGGCCGATCTGGGGAGGGGACAGGGGACGATGTCCCGAGCCCTGCTGACCCCTGAAACCCCCATCACACCCTTCTGCCTCGCCCCAAGGCACTCCCCAAACAACTTGGGAATATTTTGGTAATGCTGAGGTCGTGGTGCAAGAAGACATTAAATAACAATGTGTGAATATTACCGCTTTCATAGACTCACAGAACCGTGGAGTCAGACTGCAAAAGACCTCCAGGGTTGTCGAGTCCAGCCTCTGATCATCAGCACCTCAACTACACCAGAGCACCCAGTGCCATACCCAGCTGATCCCTGAACACTTCCAGGGTGTTCCATACTTTTCCCCACCAAAGAGCTGTTCCTCTGAAAACATCTGCCCACCCCTGGTCTCCATCAGCCACGTCCTTGCCCAGTGACCACCCCTGACCAGCCCAGACACACAACTGGGGGAAGCCCCTTAAAAAACCCACCCTCTGTGCTCCCCCCTCAAGGGATAGAGAGAGAGCAACCATGGTTACAGGGATAAAGGAATTTGAAAACCACCGAATAAACAGGGACATGGTTACAGAGCTTGATTTCAGCGTAATTGAAGTATAAGAGCATTTTCCATTTAGGTTGTTTTCCACGGCTCTCGTTTCGAGCCCTTTCTCCTATTTTCTGTTCACTGGCTAAAATGAACTGTGTGGATTTGACCTTGTAGCCTGGTTTAGAGCTGGCTGGAATTTGCTGGAACCAGAAATCATTGCCATCTCCATTTCCTTAATTAGTTTTCTGGGTTGCCTGTTTTTTTCCCTATTTTTAATGAACTGTCCTCTGCAGGGCAGAGGGTGTTTGCAGCACCACCATGGCTGTTCTCCTGCCATCCCACCAGCTGCATCCTGCACACTGCTCACATCATTTTCCTGTTGCTCAGGCTCTGTCCATCGCCACAGGGGATGGATTTGGTGCCGTGGCTGGAACCAGCTGCCCCCTCCCACCACTGCAGCCCAGGACGTTGAAGTGACAAAGCCAAGATTTCATTTAACAGCTGCTGCCCGGCTGTGGCTGTGCCTCACAGGCAGTCCAGCAATCCCAGCTGCACGGTCCCATCTCCCCACCCTCACACTGGGACTGCCCTGGGGGCTGGGGGCTGCCAGGGCAACTCCTGGGAACAGTCCTGGAGGGAGAAGGGGCCTTTCCTCTGAGCCCCCCCAGCTCCTGCTGCCTCCTCCTCCAGCTCAGTTCTCCTCCGCTGAACAAGCAGGACATGTTGGATTGTTGTTGTAATAATCCCCTGCTTTGACACAGCACGATTTCTGGTGACAGCTCCCAAAACATTTTCTGAGCCAGGAGCGGGAGGCAGGTTATGGATAAGCCTCGTCAGGCCGTTCTGTGTCTATCTGAAATGCGCCCCCCATCCCAGTGCTGCAGAGATCCCAGGCTCATCCCATTTAATGAACACACCAGGCTGCCAGGGCTGGGGAAGTGGGGGAATCCAGCTTGTGCCAACAGCCAGAGGATACAGTGCTTGATTTCTGTGCCAGGGTGAGTGGCACTGGGACAAGGCAGCGTGAGGGCGGGCAGGAGGAATCAGGACAGATCCTCCGGGGTGAGCTCCAGGGAGTCCTGGGGTGCAGCACCAGCGAGATGGTGACTGAGCACGCTGGGCTGGTGCCATCCTCGGCCCCGGCAGCTCCATGGGCCAGGGAAGGGCCAGGTGGGACCTCACTCAGACATCTGGGACAGCCTCCAGGTGATGCCAAGGGATGCCCAAGGCGGTAAACGCTGCCCAAGGAGGCTGCATCCAGCCCCTCACCTCCTGACTGCACAGGAGCAGCTGGGAGTGCCTCCCCATCACCTGCACTTCAATCACTGCCACAGACACACCCGAGAGGGAAAAAGGATTTGTTCAACAAATGTGCCTGGGATACCATTCCTCTGCAAAGAGCAGGATTGGATAAACTGCTTTTCCAGGCAGTTGGAGGCACTCCAGTGTCAGACCTGGCTCGTTTGACTCTCATGAAATAACAGCAAAAAGCAGACGCCTCCCCCTGCTTGGGTAATTCTCTACTGTACAAAAGGGAGCAGTTCCCCTCTGTGGGTCCTGAGTGGGCCCGTGGGGCTCCTGTGTGATCCCTGCAGTCCCAGCATCTCCAGACCCCACTGCCTGCTGTGGCTGGGTGGCACCCGGGAGAGGTGAAGGACAGGATGGTGGGCAGCTGCATGTGCACAACAACCAGGCTGCTGCTCCACCTGCACTTGTGCATCCCCACTCCCAACTTTAGGGCAGTGTTTTCAGCCAGGACAGGGCCCACGAGGCAGCCCCCAGGGTGGGCACCCTCCCCTTACCTGCTCACACAAGGTGCCAATGAGCCCTTCCAGGTCCTGCTTCTCGTGCAGCACCATCTGCTTCTCCTCGTGCTGCTGCTCCAGCTGCATCTCCAGCTGCCGGAGCTGTGCGGGAGAAACCCAGCCGTGCTCGGTGCCTGGACACCTCCCAGAGCCCTGTGTCCCAGCAGGGCAGAGCCACTGCCACGCTGGGGACGTGGCACTCCCCAGGAGAGGGGCTGCACTGATGTCTCCCACCACTGCAGCCAGCACTGGGGACCAGGAAGGGGCCCCTGGAGCTCCTGCTGCCCCCGGCAGTGCAAGTGCAGAAGAGGGGAAGCAGTCCAGGGACCTGCAGGACTCTGGGGACAGGACGGGCTATTTGAAGCACACACACACAGCTGTCCAAGGGCTGTCCCTGCAGCTCTGGAATTCGTGTTTGCACCCACCAACCTCATGGCCTCGTGGAAATGGCATTTCCTGTAAATCCTCCCCAGGCACGAAGCCCTGGGGTTGGTGTGGCACTGGTGTTACTGGGAGCAGTGTGTCCGCGTGCTGCACCACGTGAGGCTCTCACACACTGTCCCCAACAGCCCCTCCAGCGTGGCAGGGGCTCCTGCGTGACCCAGACCCTGACCTGCACCCCCAGGATGTGACCAAGGCTCCTGTTGGGGTGGTGGCCCGGGAAGATGGACCCTGGGAAGGGCTCCTGCTCTGCTCTGGGGACATTGGGAGCTCCAGGGAGCACGGACCCCCAGCCAGTGAGGACCCACCCTCTTCTGGCAGGACTGCTGCACATCCTCCAGCTCCTCGTCCTTGTCCTCCAGCTCCTTCTGGTGGATTTGCTTCATCCTCTCGATCTCCAGCTCCAGCCTCTCGTGCACCTGAACCGCCAGGGACGATGCCCAGCCGCGTAAGGGACGAGGGCAGTGTTGGCCTGGGCTCGCTGTGCCCGCTGGGTTGACCGCCGGCACCCCCAGCCCACATTACCTGCTCCAGGTGATCGACGGCGGCCGTTTGCCGCTCCAGCTCCTTCCTCTGCTCGGCAGCGCTGCCCTCCAGCTCCCAGAGCTGCCTCTTGAGCGCGGGCACCGTGTCCACGGCCCCGGGGCTGCTCAGCTCCTGCACTCGGCCGGCCAGCACGGCCACCCGCTGCTCCAGGCTGGCCACCTCGGCCTCCTTGTGCTGGGCAGAGCAGGGTCAGAGCCCGGACACTCCCCGGACACCCGCCCCTCTCCCGGAGCTGTTCCCAGACCTGGGTGTGGCACAGCAAGGGGGGAGGTCTCCTCTCACCTCCAGGCTCTGCTGAAGTTTGCCCATCTCCCAGCGGATGCTGGTGTTCTCCTGGGACAACTTTTCCCGGAGGCTCTTCTCGAAGGCAGATTGCCCCAGGGCCTGGGCTAACTGCAGGTCAAACCTGGAGGGGAACACCCGTTACCTGCCCAAGGCCAGGCTGGACAGGGCTTGGAGCAACCTGGGAGAGCGGAAGGTGTCCCTGCCCATGGCAGGGGGTGGGACTGGATGGGCTTTAAGGTCCCTCCAACCCAAACTGGTCTGGGATCCCTGGGAGTCTGGGATTCTGCGTTACGGGATGGAAAAATAACCCGCAGGTTTGGTGCAACCCCCAGCAGTTGAAACAGATGAAAACGGCAGCAGCCCTTGCAGGACCTCCTCACCCACCCCAGTCCTCCCCATCCCCTGGCTCCCGCTCCAGCACCCCCAGCCCTCCGCGCCCTCCCATCCCAGCACCCCCAGCCCTGCCCGGGCTGCCCCCATCCTTACTTCTTCTGCCTCTTCTCCAGCTCGTGGCTGCGGCTCTGCTGGCTCTCGGCCAGCACCCGCGCGTCCTCCAGCTCGCAGCCCAGGCGCCGGCAGCGCCGCCGCAGCCGCTGGCCGCCCTCCCTGGCCGCCCGGCACGCGGCCTGCGCCTCGCCCAGCTGTGGACAGAGGGGGCTGAGCAACGCCGGCCCCGCGGAACACACGGGCCCCGCAGGGCAGGGACGCACGCGCCCCAGGGACCCCCCAGCGCTCAGGGCACACGCGCTCCGCAGGGCAGGGCCGTGGGTCCCGCGGGTCCCAGGGCTCGTGTACCCTGCAGAAGAGGGACCCCACAGGCCGCGCGGCACTTGGACCCCACAGAGGAGGGGCCCTTGGACCCATGGACCACACGTACCCCACAGAGGAGGGACCCCACACATCCCACAGCACACACACCCTGCAGAGGAGGGACCCTTGGACCCATGGACCACACGTACCCCACAGAGGACGGACCCCACACATCCCACAGCACACACACCCTGCAGAGGAGGGACCCTTGGACCCATGGACCACACGTACCCCACAGAGGAGGGACCCCACACATCCCACAGCACACACACCCTGCAGAGGAGGGACCCTTGGACCCCACCGACCCCACGGCACACAGACCCTGCATAAGGTCCCCACCCGGGGCTCAGCCTCACTTCGGTCCCCAGGGTTGGTTCACCCCGAGATTTTTGACTAAATAAGGACAAGTTGAGGTGTTGTGGCCCCTCCAGCTCCAGGCACCCCCCAAGTGCCTGCAGCATCCCAGCCCCTCCCCGTGCTGAGTCAGCAGAGCTGCCCCGGGGCGATGCCTGATCCCGATGCCTCATCCCGTTTCTCTGCCATAAGCAGCGTCTGGACTGGAATCCCCAAGGATTCGCGCTGTGTTTGGGACAGACACGCAGAGCTCTCCCACGCCGGGGAATGGAGTCATTAAGGAATGACTTTAAATAAGCAAAATCTTGCATTAATGAAGCCTGTAATTCCAAACTAACTGAAAGCAAATGGGCTGCTTCGCTTTACCCTAAGCTCCTAAGACTCAGCTTCTTTCTTATTACTATTTAATGTGCCGTGAGAAATCTTTCTTTCTTTGTTTTATCCTTATGGGAAGTGACCTGACTCCCAGGCACTGCTCAGGGAAGCACGTTGGCTTTTTCCGTCCTTGGGACAAAGCTCGGGAGCTGCCAGCTCTTCCCATCAGCAGCTCTTGGTGTGACAGATGGTGGGAGCACAGCCCCGTCCAGCTCCCAAAGCCAGGGCAGCACCAAGACCCACCACTGAGACTCCCCCTCCCTGCTCCCACCCTCTGCCCCACTCACACTTGACCGAGGGGGAATTTTACTCTGTTCTGGTGTAAAAGTGAACCAGTAAAAAATATCTGGATTCCCCTGGTCAGTGGGAGCAGCAGCAACAACAAGTGGATGAGAGGCTGAGCCCCAGCCCTGCCAAGGGAGCAGGGAGAGGACAACCAGCCCCAGGAGCAGCCCTGCTCCCGGCCTGCCCTGGGGGTCCCTGTCCCCTCCCGGGCTGGCAGCACTTGCCTTTTGCTCGAGCCCTGTCCTGGTGCCCAGCTCGGCCTCCAGCCGCTCCTCCAGCTGCGCCAGCCGCTTCCGCAGGAAAACGATCTCGGTCTGGGCACAGTCAAACCTCACCTGCCACTCGTCCTCTGCCAAGGAGAGACACCCAGGGGTGCGGGCTGGGTGCTGGGGGCAGGGGTGGGGGGACGCACAAGGCACCGTGGCCAGCACGGAGCTCGTGGGGCCCCGCTCTGCTCTGTGTGCCCAGGGCTGCCCTGCTCGGGCAGGACACGTACCCCGCCCCAGGCAGAGTGTGTGTGCCCATCCTGGCACCTCCCATCCCATCCCATCCCATCCCATCCCATCCCATCCCATCCCATCCCATCCCATCCCATCCCATCCCATCCCACCTGTGCCTCAGCAGCCTCCTCATCTCCCCACACATGCTTCACACACGCCCTGAGGTGCTGGGGGTGCCAGGCAGTGCCAGCAGCACCCTGGGGCACAATCCCTGCCAGCACCCCCATGCCAGAGCCAGAGCCAGAGCCAGAGCCGAGCCGTCACTGGCAGCTCCCACCGGACAAGCAATTTGGACGGACAGAGCACACTGGGGTGGACAGGGGCTGGGAGAGTGGCACTGACTGGGGGCCAGACCTCTGCCCCAGCGGTCAGGCTGCGTGACCAGAGTGTGGATTGCCTCTGGAATGACATCCCTACCTCCTCCAGAGCCACTTATCTTCATCTCACGCAGCTGCACCAGCTGCTGGGCCTCTTCCAGCTGTTTCTCCACCGACTCCAGTTTCTTCTGCACTTGCTCGTGTTTGCTCTGGGGAAGCAGGGGGAGGAAGGGAGCTCTACCCGGCTCTGGGGCTCCAGGAGGGCCGTGCCAGGAGGATGGAGCTCGGGGCTGGGTACCTGCAGCTCGTGCAGCTCGCGGGTGCCCCGCAGCCGCTCTGCCCGCTCCCCGTCCAGGGCCTGGCAGGTGACGTCGCCCTTGTACCGCTCGTCCGACAGCTCCGTGGTCAGGTCGATGATCTGGGGGAGCAGGGGGTCGGTCTGGGCACGGCTGGGGGGCGTGCCAACCATCCCACAGCCCCCCAGAGTCCTGGCAGCCCTGCCTGCTCTCGGGGGAGGTGGTGAGTGACACCAGCACGGACCAGTGCCACCAGTGGGAGCCCGGGCTGCCCTCTGGCAGCTGCCTGTGCCACGCTGCCTGCACTGCACTGCAGGCAGGGCTCATCACACCTCTCCATTGTTCTTCGTGATTGCGTTAAATCTCCTTTGAAACCAGAAGCAGATGAATGAAGGGGAGAATTATTAATCCAGAAAATCAATTCCATTTTCCGCAGAGCAGACGGGCACATGGTCCTTCCCGCTCAGGCAGTCGAGTGAGGGGCTGCAGAGGCAGCAGGGCCACAGGAAAACACAGGATTCCAACACGCCTTTCCTGGCTCTGACAGCATTTTAAGGCACCTCACATTTTGCAGGCCCCAGCTCCTTAGGGGTTCCCGCAAGTTTAACTCAGCACACCCCAGAGGATTTCTCTCCCTGGGGAGCCGGTGCTTTCCTGGCTCTGTCCTGAGGCAGTCGCCTTGCTCAGCACTCCCAGCCTCGTGGGGGTGATTTCAGCGTTAACAAAGAGCTTAAACTAAATCATCTCTACCCCCTTCCCAGTGACAAGGGTGTTCCTGGCCTTGGGAGCTGCTGGCAGCGTCAGGCAGAGCAGCAGCCCGGACCCAGCTCAGCCCTGCTGCAGCCGGGGAAACCCAGGGTATTTATAGAAACCTTGGGAGCTCCTTGTCCTCATGGAGCTTGGCAAAACCCCAGGCATAATCACAAGGAGCTGTGCATCTGAGAGTAGAACCCACAAAGGACCAGTGGCCAGCTGGGAATCATGGAATCCTGGAATGGTTTGGGTTGGAAAGGACAGTAAAACTCATCTCATTCCACCCCTGCCATGGGCAGGGACACCTTCCAATATCCCAGCTTGCTCCAAGCCCTGTCCAACCTGGCCTTGGACACTTCCAGGGATGTCTGGGCAATCTGCAGTGATGCCAGCCTGGAATTCTGCAGCTGGACACTGCAGCCTGTCCGGGGTCCTGCCCAGAGAGCCACCCCTGGATGTGGTCACTTCACAGCTGCCCCTGCCCACGGCTCCTCCTGCTCTGATGGAACTGGTGCTCCTGTTCATCCCAACACGGCTCCGTTCCCAACCCGGCCAAGCAGGGCTGTGGCAGAGGTTTTGGGGTCTCTGCCAGAGGTTTTGGGGCTGTACCTTGCTCTCCAGACTCTCCGTAGTCTGCCTGAGCTCGCTGCATGCCTGCTCGGATTTTTCCAGCTTCCTTCTCAGCGCCGCCAGCTCCTCCTAGGGAAGATTGGAAAAAAACACACAGAGAGAGTTCCAGCATCCTCGGTTTATTTATGAAAACCTTGTTTTCTGTTCAAAATAAGTGGAAGAGACATAACTGCCTTATTAATAAAATTTACCAGGCAACTTTGAAGGCTGCTCACCGCAAATTGCCGGGACTACAGCTCCTGACATGAATTCCATCGGAGGGAATGTCAGCTTTGGTGTGTGTAGAGCATGTTTTATGAGAGAGCAGCAAACCTCAAAAGCCTGGGATGAACAGCCAAAGGCCTGGATCGTGCCCAGGGAGCATCCCAGGGCCCTGGCAGGTATCACAGCACGGTGCAAAGGCACGGTGCTGGCTGTGATTCCTTTCCAGGCAGCGGGAGCTGCTCCATGAAGCCTTGTCCTGCTTTGATGTCCAACACAGAGCAGGAGCAGAACGTGCAGAGCCGTGATAAAAACAGAGGTTAACGGGTGATGGGGCCTGATGGATCCCAGGTGGGTTTGGAGACAAAAACAGACACTTGGGCAGCTTTTATTTCATCTGAGCCAGCCTGAAAACATCTTGTTAAAACCTCACTCATGCAAGAGGAGGAGCAGATTGCCAGGGAAGGAATTTAGCACAGGGTGCAGAGGGGTGAAAGGAGCCTTTCCTGGGTCAAAAAATGTCCATTAGCATCTCCCATCACCCGGGACAACACAGGTGTAAGCCAGCACAGCGCTGGGAACAGAGTGGAGTCCCCTCCATCATGGATGTGTTTGGCTGCTCATCTTCCAGCAGGATGATGAGTCCATTCCCAAGGGGTTTGGATCAGTGGAGCCAGCTCCCAGAGCTCGCAGAGGGCACAAGGAGGGCAGTGGAGGAACCCTGAAATGGGGTTTGGCTGCAGGAACAGGGTGTGTTTGCTACTGTCCCTCTAAGGAAGCAGAAGAAGTTGCTTCTCCCTCCACAGCTCTGCAGAACGTGTGACACAGGGCAAGAAATGCAGCACTAAGAACACAGAGCAACTTCTGCACGGTCAGAAAAACACCTTTGCCTGGGCAGAAGTGACTTCCAGTTCGCCCAAACCACCAGGCAGAGCCCCTAAAGCAGCCTGGCCCGGCCTGGCCTGTCCCAGCCATCCCATCCCATCCCATCCCAACCCTTGGCACTCACCTCCTTAGCACGGAGCTGCCCCTCCGCCAGGCTAACGCTGAGCAGGGGCCTCACACGGCCCAGGAGCTGCCACCAGGGCCAGTGCCTGACTGCCTGGAACACCACCAGGTTCTTCTGGATGCAGCGGATGGCGAGGCGCTGGATCTGCGGGGACACAGCAGCAATGGCCAGAAAGGGACAGGGGCTGGACACTGGGCTGGAGAGGGAAGGCTGGCACGGGAGCTCAGGGAGGGCACCTGGCAGCTCGTGGCTGCAGGGTACACCTGGTACCCTTCAAAGGAGCTCAGAAGAGCTGGAATTTGGGTGCCCTGGGCCACATCCCAGCAGAGGAGGGCTCGGTTATCCCCAACCCACGCGATGGGTACCTTCAGCCTCTTGAACTTCTGGCGGCTGAGGAAGCCCCTGCAGGCAGCCTGGAGCAGAGTCACCCTCTGGGCTATCAGCTTGTCCCGCTGCTTCTCCAGCCTGGAGATCACCCCCGGCTTCAGGAACACCTGACAGCGAGCACCAGGTTACACAGCCCAGGTCGGGGCTGAAACCTCCCCCTCCTCCTGCTGGGCAGAGGCATCGGCCAGCAGGAGCTGAAATTCCTCAGAGCTCTTCCCTTGGGACGCTGCCTGTTCCCCCCACTGTGGGGATGGATGGATGGATGGATGGATGGATGGATGGATGGATAACTCCACTGACAGCGGCTTCTGACAGGTAGTACACAAAAATACACAGGTAACACACAGATGACAACACACAGATAACACAGGTAACACACAGGTAACACACAGATGATAACGCAGATAACACAGGTAACACACAGATACAGGTAACACGCAGATGATAACACGCAGAGAACACAGGTAACACACGGGTGATAACACAGATAACGCAGGTAACACACAGGTAACACACAGATGATAACGCAGATAACACAGGTAACACACAGATACAGGTAACACGCAGATGATAACACGCAGAGAACACAGGTAACACACGGGTGATAACACAGATAACGCAGGTAACACACAGGTAACACACAGATGATAACGCAGATAACACAGGTAACACACAGATACAGGTAACACGCAGATGATAACACGCAGAGAACACAGGTAACACACGGGTGATAACACAGATAACGCAGGTAACACACAGGTAACACACAGATGATAACGCAGATAACACAGGTAACACACAGCCATGCAGAGGTAACAGCGACAATGTGTTACAATAGCGAAACAAAATTAACCACGCTGTTTTCTTTCCCTGAACTGCTCAGAAACGCCTCACAAATGGCACAGATTTGCTGATGCCATCGAACCCAGCCTGGTATCGATCTCTGGGTGTTGGAGGCGTCTCTGGCTCACCGGGAGAAGCTCTTGGAAGGCAGGAGCGGGAGCTCCCGCCCACTTGTGCAGCCCAGCTTCAACAACCCCGGAGTGCCCCGGGCGAGGCCGGGGCTGCGCTCCCAGAGCTGCGTTTGGACGACGCCAAATTGAATCAAAGAGCAATCTCGAGGAAAGTGGCTCTCCCGAGCTGATGCCACGATTGCTCCACCACCCATTCGATTGCCTCATTAATGTCTGAACGAACTCCCCAACCCCGCGAGTTTCGCAGCCGGGACAAAATCAATGCTCTGAGCAGCGGCGAAGGACGGCGTCCCTAACGAGACGTGACCGGGGCTGCCCACGCGCTATTGATTGAGGACCAGGTTCCAGAGAGGAGATAATTACAAACTGTGCAGGGCAGGATGAAACAAAGTCATTGTGCTCCACAGAACCGCTCCATGAATTCTTTCTTTACAGACTCCAGAGCTGAAGGCGAGCACGCACGTGAAATTAATTTCTCTTTGAGACCACCCCATCGAAGTTCAAGTGTGGTTGCCACGACAGTTGCCCGGCTCTGCAGCAAACCCAGGAGCTGCCTGAGCTGCCCTTCACTCCCAGGAGACATCAGTGGTAACTAGGAACTTAAATACCACAAGGGGCTGGCTGGATTTTGGTAATTAGGTAGAGGTTTCACTCAGGGTGCCATTTTCAGGTGGGAATCAGGAGTCTTCTGCTCCCATTTTTAGCAAGGCTCAGTTTCCCAGCCCACCTGGTGCCACATGGAGCAGTGGAGGAGAAGCACATGGGCTGCTGGGGAGCCTGGCACGGGGCTGGTCGTGCCCACACACACCAGAGCAATGGGGAAGCAGGGCCCAGTCACCGTACCTGGCTGCGTCCTATGGCAACGCTCTTCTTCTCCAGATCCAGCGCCTGGAACAGCTCCTCGATAGCCTGCAGAGAAGGGACACGTCATGGACTTGCTCAGGAAACACTCACACCCTGCTCTGAGCTGCTGAAACGGGGTGCAGAGACCCCCAGTCCTCACAGGCAGCCGGTAAGCGTTCATCCAGCTTACACAAGGCAGCATCCAGCTCTGCTCCCCTTTCCTTCTCCCTGTGCCAAAGCCATCTGCCCAGTCCCAAATCCCGGTGTAAGAAGGACTTTCCACCCCTGAGGTTTTCAGCAGGATGGGGACCCGAGAGCTGCAGGCAAGATTTCCCCTTTTGCTGCCATCCCTGGTCCGGAGGGGCCTGCAGGGGCAGGAGGTGACCCAGGGGACAGTGCCTGGCCCAGCAGCACCCGGCCGCACTCGGCGCTCCCCTCCTGCCCACCTCACCAACAGCTCATCCCACGGAGCCAGAAGCGGGAGGAAGGGCCGAGTTCCCCCCGAGCCCCCGGCACAGCACGGAACCCCCGGGAGGCTCCGAGCAGGACATCATCCCAAGGAGAAGCCTGAACTCAATTACTCCGGACTTTGGGCCAACACAGGAACACAACAGGCAGCAACACCAGACACTCCCCCGGGGCAGCGACGCTGTCTGGACGGACGGATGGCTTGAAAGCCCCAGAGCTACAGAAATCGTGACAGAAATCCTCTGCTAATTCCTCACTCCACACAACATCCATCCTTTGGCAGCCTCACACAGCTCCTTCCCGAAGGACAAACCCCCAGGAGGAAAATTCCACCGTGGACACAGGAGCACCTTGAGCAGCAGAACTGCACCCTGGCCTCACCAGTCACTGTGCAAGACTGGGACGGATACACCAGGGAATGGGGATGGATGCACCAGGGAATGGGGATGGATGCACCAGGGAATGGGGATGTGGATCACCACAGTGCCTGAAACCCTGTGGTTTCAGGAAGTGAGGAAGCACCAGCGCTGTGGCTGTGCCCGCTCTGGTGGCAGTGCTGGGACTGGGACTGCTGTAGGGCCGTGCAGGACAATCCCATCCCATCCCAATCCCTATCCCAACCCAGCACAAGCACAGGGTCAGCTCCCTCTGCGCTGTCCCCTCAGAGCTGGGAGCCTCTCTCCCGCTCCAGCAGCCGGGTTAATGCCATGTCCCGGGAAGCTTTTCCCAGCCAACAAAACCCTGTGGCAGCAAGCTCCGGGGAGGATGGGATTTTCCAAATCCCCTGCTTACACGCTGCTGACAAGGCACCCTCTGCCTCCGACAGCATTTCACAGCAATATTGACCTTTCCCGATTGTCAGACTTGTCTTATTAAATCCCGAGGTCTTAAGTGCCTCTGCACACGCTGGCTGCAGTTTGCACAACACAGCACGTGCCCGGCTTTAATTCATCCCCTCTCCGCTCTTCCTGGCTCTCAGCTCTTCCTGGCTCATCCACAGCCATATTCCAGGGAAGGTTCTCCCTGGTTTTCCTACAAATGTACTAGGAAGCAATAAGACTGGCACATCTCCACATTAGTTCCTGAGCTCTTTTGGCTTTCGGCCGCTGTCGGACGAGGCCAGGAGTCACCCTGGGCTGCAGGTGATGCCGAGTCCCCAGTGGCCTCCACAATCCCTGCTCTCCTGGGTCCCTGGGAATGCTGCCTGGCTTGTCCTCAGCCACCTGGTTTCGGGGGAGCCAGGGAAAGGGACTGCTGTGCTGGACCCCAGCAGTGCCTGGGTCCTGCCCCCAGCTGGTGCCCTGTGCTGCAGAGCAGGACCAGCAGGAATCCTCAGCACGTGGACTGTCAGACCCATTTCCTCCGAGTATTAAAGCTGCAACAAGAGGCTGAGTTCTCCAGGCCCTCTGCACGGGTGCAGCCCACGCCAGGAATGTTTTCTGCCTTGGCAAAAGCATTCCCCAGGGGAGAGGCTCTGGATGCAGAGCTGAGCTCGGCTGCCCTGCCAGGCTCCTGCAGGATCCGTGTCCCTCCGTGCTCACACACGGGGAGGGGAAGAGGAGCAGGATGCAAAGGCACCCGCTGAGCCCAGCACTGAAGGAGGGCACCCACAGGGATGAAGCCCCGTGGACAGATCTCTCCTGATCCTTCCTAGGGAGCTCTGGCTGCCCCGAGCCCTCCTTCATCCGTAGCTCCTGAGGCAGCCTCGTGTTTAGAACCATGGAATCACTTAGGTTGGAAAATCCCTCCAGGATCACCCAGTCCAGTCATTCCCCCAGCACTGCCAAGGCCACTGCTAACCCATGTGCCCAGGTGCCACAGGTACATGATTTCTGAACAGTCCCGTGATGGTGACTCCACCACTGCCTGCTCCAGGTCTGGACAACTCCTTCAGTGAGGGAATTTTCCCTGATACCCTGTCTAAGACAGCCCTGACAGGGTTGGAAGGGCCGGAACAGCTCTGGCATCGGAACAGCCCCACGCGGGGGTCTCAGCCTGCACCCCCCAGCCCAGCACACACCTTGCTCTCGTCTGGCACCTCGTAGGCAGAGTTGTGCTTCTTCATCACCTCCGGGGCCAGCACCTGGAAGCGCCTGCGGAACTGGGTGAGGAGCAGCCGGTCCGAATACCTGGGGCACACAGACACCTCGGGGGGCTGCACCAGTGCCTGGGGCACACAGACACCTCGGGGGGCTGCACCAGGTCCAGGGCACGGGGCACTGGAGCGCTGGGGAGGGACCTGCTGGGACATCCTGTGCACAGCAAAGGGCACCAGGGGTGGCAGGGACAAGGGAGCTGCCACCCACTGCTAACCCCTGCAGGGAGGGCAAGGAGAGGGCACTGAGATGAGCTGGAGGTGGCCAGAGGCCATCCCAGAACCTCGTGTCGTGCAGGACACGTCCCTGGACCTCCTGCACAGGTCCCTCTCCCCATGGCAGGGACTGGGATCGTGCTCAGTGCAGGTCCAGCCTGACGCACGGATGCTCCAAGCTGGAGCTCCACTGGAGCTGCAGCTCAGGCACAAGAGGGGCTGGGAGCCCCCGCAAGCAGCAGGAATAAAAAGCTGGGGGGATTTCCGAATGGGGGGATTCCTCTCGTGCTGGCTAGAAGCAGGTGATGAGCAAAGCCTGGACGGGCTGAGCCACGGGCATGGCCCACGGCGGGGCGGGGTCGGGACGTACCCACGCGGTGGAGGCGCAGGGCATCCAGGAGCTGGGTCCCCTCCAGCTGTGTCCGCAGGGCCACCACGTCCAGCTGCGGGGCCACGTCCGGCGGCGCCGGGGCCCGAGGGACCGGCCCTGCCGAGCCCATCCCTGGCAGGAGGCAGTGGACAAAGTGCAGCTGGGACCGCCGGAGAAGGTTGGTGAGGGCGTCCTGGAGGGCAGCAGAGGTCAGTGGGCACGGAGGGGACAAAGGGGGCAGTGGGAAATGGTCCCTGTGCACCTCGGGGGTGTCTGGGCAGGTGGAGGAGTCACCCCCGAGCTGGGGACAGCTCTGCTCAGAGGGGTGAACACAGGTGGTGAGCGGGACCCTTCCTCCAAAGGTTTTTCCAAGTTTTTGCTGGCCACAAAAATTAGAATCATAGGATGGTTTGGATTGGAAGGGACAATAAAGATCATCATTGCTGAGGGATGCTGGACAGGGCGAGTCAGAGGAGCCTGAGCCTCATCTCCTCGAGAGAGTTGGGACACTGAATTATGTGTGAGAGCAGCAGGAGCCTGGCCCGTGCCCGGCACCGAGGGCGGCTTTACTGTCTGGGCACTTCAGAGGATTAAACAGCGAGGTGCCTGTGATTTGTGTGTGACCTGTGATCTGTGTGTGATCTGTGTGTGACCTGTGATCTGTGTGTGATCTGTGTGTGATCTGTGA
>WBMZ01008696.1:0-217099 GCA_013400975.1 Atrichornis clamosus | reverse complement strand
CTTTCCATCTGTTCTCTTAGCTGTCCACNGGTACAGCAGCCTCCAGGAGTGCGTGGTGATGTTGTTGGGGTGTTCCTGCACTCTGAGCCATGAGTGGTGTGAGGGGAGTGAAGCTGTGGTGTGGCTGTCTCCTGTGTCCATGTCTGTGAGCAGCTGTTCCTGCAGGCTGACAGGTTGTTGTCTTGCCTTTGACAGAGCCCAGCCCAGTTCTTGATCTCAAGGCAGAATATGTTGGTGTGAATTCCGTCAACTTAACGTGGATGGTGAATGACCCTGCTTCCAACTCCTACACGTACAGGATAGAGGTTGTAAGGGGTACCTCTGTGAGGAACCTGACATCCAGTGTGCCTGAAGCAGAAATCACTGAGTTAATCCCTGGAACAATGTACAGCTTCAGAGTATCTGCTGTAGCAGCTGATCATGAGATGGAAGGGGAAGGAAGTTCCATAGACCTCTATACAAGTAAGTCGCAGTTTCTTGCATCCCTGTTCCTGGGTGGTGGTCTGGGTTTTACTGTGCAGCACAGGGCTCTGCCCACCTGCCCAGGAGTTGAAATACAGTATTATGTTAGGCAGAAATGCTGCACACAGCCTACCTGGAGTCAGCAGTGGTAGTGTGTGGAAGGGAGTTCTGTGCAGGGGGTTTTGTTGCCTTCTCCTTCCTTTGGATGCAGCCTTCAGGTCCATATTTTGAAGGGCTCCCATAGGGTGCACATTGTGCCTGGGAAACTCCCCCCTTTGCAGGGGCACACGGCTGCAGCTGGGCTTGGGCAGCATGGGCAGCGTGGCTGTCAGCCCTGCTGCTTTGCTCTGCTCGTCAGCAGACAGGAGGAGGCCGAGTTACTCCGGCATTCCTCATGTTTGGCACTGTGACTGTTTTGCTCCCTGTGTGATCATGTGCCGCCTTGTCAGTTCCTTTGTTTTGTCCCGTTTTGACTGAGGTGAAATGAATCTGTCCCAGAGCTCCTGAGTGGGTTTTCCAAAAGGGCTCTGAAATGAACTTAAGAAGAGAGTTGCTGGTCCTCTCAAAGTGCTGCTTGGCTGCTCAAAATGCTCAGTTTGTCTTAAACATGGAAGTGTGGCTGTGCTCTGCTTTTTTTGTCTGCTTGTCACAAAATATTCCTGAGTGTTTCTGGAGTCTCCTCTTAACTTTCACAGAGCCCAGCTCTGTTTTGTATATCAGGGCAGAGTATGCTGGGCTCTGACTTCTCCCATGGAGCACAGGTGATACTTCTAACTCTGCCCATAGGATAGAGATCAAAAGTCATTGTTACTGCTCTAGAAACCAGACATCCAGTGTCACCGGGTGTCAGAGGTGTTGTTCCAGGGTTTATGTCTGTAATCTCCTATAATTTCACCATATTTATAGGAGCAGCTGACAGTGTTACTGAAGAAAAAGAAATATTTATAGAGCGCAGCAGAAATATGTCCCAGTCACCCACATCTATTTTTAACTAAATCTGTTTCCTCTGATACACAATTATGCTTCTCTTTAGTTTTTTCAAATAATACCCCTTTCTAATAACAAAATAATTTAATCCATGGGTCTATAACCTGTATTTGAAAGTACCCAATACTTTTTTTATCAAGAGGGGAAATAAGTGTGGCATGTGTTATAATTGTAGAGTTTTAAGTGTTTTGGTCTTGAAGGCCAAGTTTTACAAGATGTTTAGTTTTGAGGGACTTTTCTTCTCAGTGTTACTCCTGCATTAACTTTTTATATATCTTTTTGTATCTGGTCATAAGGTTGCAGTTTTTATATTGTGTCCTAGAAGACTCCAACCCAAACTGACATGTTGTAGTTGCTGCTTTTAAGGATGGCTACTGCTGTGCTCTTAATGAACAGAGATTATATAAATTTTCTTATTTGTTGGCCACTAAGAGCTTTACGTAATTATACAGGGAATTAGTGTCCATCTACATAGTACTCTAAGAATGTCCTTTAGTAGTATGTTAAAGGGTTGAACAGTATTTTGAAACACATTGCTGATCTTTACAGATATTCAGTCTAAATTTTCCTGGTAACCCTGTCTGTAGAGGAGTTAAAGAACACAGAATAGGTCTGTGTACTTCGTGTGTTAAATAATTGTCTTCCTCATAGGGTAAGAAGTCCTTGTGGAGGCAGCAGATGCCATGCAGGCATCTTTTCGAAAGGGGAGAGGAATACTGAAGTTTTACAAACATTTATACACATAACATACAAATAAAGAGCTTTTTTAATTAAAGACAGTGCTTTATTTCTTACTCCTCTTTTTCTGTTATTCTTTTTTCTTTTGGCAGTACCTGTCTCAGTGAATTCACTTTGGTGTGAACCAGTGGCCAAGCAGCCTTTTCTAATGCTGAAGTGGAAATGTCCTTCTGGTAACAACTCTGGTTTCAGAATTAAAATATCTAATATAAGTACTTCAAGGGAAGAAGAATGGGCTCCACCCTGCATGGTAGAAGGCTTAGAGCAAACCTTCAAAACAGCACCTTTAAATTTTTTCAGCACCTATAATGTTACTATCATAACTCTTTCAAATGGTTCTGAAAGCTCTCCAGTGTACGAATTGTGTCATACCAGCATTACTGGTAAGTATTAAGATCTGAGAATGAAAGATATTTGTAGGACAAAAACATTAACTTCATGATTGCAGAATACCAAACTCGGTATGCAGTATGTTATTAGCCTACAGATTATGAATAAAACACTACATTAATGCATAATGTAATGTGATGCACAATAAATATGCATTATGTGAACAGAATCAGCATCACAGCATTTTCTTGTTTGGAAAACTTTTGTCAGTCCTTAATGTACTAAAAAATACTTTTGTTGGCAGACCCACCTCATCCAAAGGAAGCTCCTTCAGTCAAGGCCATCAGTCACAGCTCGTTGTCTGTGGAATTCTCTGATTTTGACTCGTTGTATGGTCCATTAGTAGCCTACGCAGTAGTGATTACAACAGAGGAACAAGGTAAGATTTATGATATTATATTGTGGCTGTGATGCAACAGCTAATAAAACCAGCTTTGGAATGTTTTTTCCCCTCTCTTCTTCAGCTGGAAGATGCCTGCAGTAAGATCCTAAAAGAAAAAGAGCTTTCTTCCTGATTTTACTTAAAACACTTTAACTAAGAGAGATGGGATGCAGGTGGACAGCTTAAATAGCATTGACAGCATGAATGCCATGGAAAACCAGAGGGTAGCCTATCAAACAGGTCTATTTAAAGCATCAAAACTGAGAAATGTCTCTAATAGGTGAATGCCCAGTGATAAGTCATTAAATTAAGGAACTTAGTGTTGCAGCGTAGGTTCCAGTTGAAAAACTTTCCACTTTTGACAGTGCACTGGAGGAATAAAGCACCTGATGGAGACAGTTTCTGCTAGATGGGATTTGACATTCATGCTTATCCTTTGTCATAACACTGGAAATTCATCTTGCAGAATTTTGTCTGTAGATCTTCTGCGGTTTTCCATACAACACATGTCCAAGAAATGCATGTGGCGGCACATATATATATATATATATATCTGTATCATATCACATCAGTGCAGAAAATTCCTATTTTTCACATGCCTACTCAGCTGCCCCAGAGTTGCTGATTTGAATGTCAGTCTCTTGCATGCAGCTCTGCTTGGCCCTTCAGCCAGTCCTGGTTAGTCACGATGAGATTTGGTGCATTCTTCTGTGTGGTTTTGATTAGAAGGTATTCAAGGACAACTTGCAGGATGTGACTGAGAGAAAGAAGGGAGGAAGATTGCCTGCATTTATAATGCAGAGTGAGTGCTTTGATAGGAGCAGAAAACAGCCTCACAGCCAAGCATTGCTTCAGCTTTATAGTGTTGAAATAGCACAGATATTCTTGAGATGTGTTTCTCTGTTCTTAAACAGACACCATTATCTTTGGGATAGAGGGGATTTTATTCCATTGCATATGGAATGGTGTCTAAGGCTGTTTGAAATGTCGTAGGGTGATATCCAAGAGATCCACAAGGAGCTGCAGGTGTAACAAGGGATGTACATCCTCTTGGAATAGCAACTAGGGACTAGACAGGACATAACATATCTCAGGTAGTACTGAACACTCATTTCTAGGCAACTGAGTTAATTGCAACCTCAGTTGCTTTTCATGAAACCAAGTTAGTGCTTAGGAGAGTTGTCCTGCACCCTGTTGCTGCAGAGTTACAGTTGAGGAGAGCTTTACTGCTGGTGGCAGATCAACCCTTGTCTGCACAGCTCTGGAGAACTTACTAGAGCTTTTCTACCTTTCAGAGCCTCCCACAAGGCTTCTCTTTTTTAAAGGTGAATACAGTATTATACCTGCTATTAGAAGGAGCTTTTAGCTTTGTAAAGGCAGTCAGTAGAGAGCAATGTGTGCAAACTTCAGTCAAATGAGAGAGATTCTTCGTTCTCCCTCAACACTGGGAAGGTTTGTCAGTTCACTTGCTCTTGAGTTGTTGGACAACTGGTAGGTTGAGTTTGTTTATTACCTCTGAAGTTACATGTGCCTCAACTGTATAACTGCCTCAAGTTTCCGGGGTTCATCTGCTGTAAGAACAGACACTCTAAAGTGGTGCTGTTCTGCCAATGGTGTCCAGTTGGTCACTGCTCACTGTGGCAGCCTGTTCTTACTCTTGCTGTTCTGATCACTGTTTTGTCCAGTGCTTGTTTATGTCAAGAAAAGGCAGAAATTACCTCTTTCATCTCTCAGGGTTTAGGTGTGAGACTTCTTGTAGGATAGAACAAAGAACAAGGTCAGGACAAGTTTAGAGTCACCCTGAATGAGGCTTGATGCTGTTTGGGTAGCAGAGTGTTACCAAATACCGATTGACTTTTCCTACACCATTTGCATTTTGCTCTCCACATACAACAGTGGATAGTACACATGTGGATATAGCTGGCTTGGCTAGTGAAGCTTCTCCACAAGGGCTACAGCTACCACCACAACTGTACCTTTACAAAGAAGCTCCTCTACACATGGTAGAAGTAAAAAGCGGATTAAAACAAATAACCCTGGGGAGTAGGGAGGAAGTGCAGTAGATTGCACTGCAGTAGAAGAGATTTCTGAGATGATCTGTTGCACTCATCCTTTCATTTCAGGCAGTACTTAAGGAGTAATGACAACTGTGGTTAATGTGACCTTCTCAGCCACTGTGCCAATTGATATAAAACCAGTGGATGAATTAAACCTTGTTTTTTCCTGAAGGTTCTGAGTCTTTGAAGTCTAAGTTGAACAACACATACAAAGATTTCAAGAAGAAGAAGACAGCTGCCTATGTTACTTATGTCATAGAAACAGAGCAGGCAGAATCGCCTTCTTCCCATTCTCAGAATGGTAAATACATCGTTAATGTAGGCAAGGGAAACACAGTGTATGGCTACGAAAATGGACCATTGATCCCTCTTCGTTCATACAGGTATTTGTTTCAGACCACTGTTTTGTTAACTTTTCTGCTATCGAAATCTAAAGGATCATCTAATGGAAAGATTATAAATCTCATTTAAGGCTGTTAAAACCCTGTAATGTACCTGTTTTGTTTTGTTTTTTTCTTATTCCTTTTCAACAGGGCATGTGTTGCAGGTTTCACTAATATAACCTTTACTATGGCCAACATGATTGAGGGGGAAGATAGTTATGTATCATTTTCACCCTGTTCTGAACCGGTTTTACTGCCCCAGGATCCAGGTATAGTTAATGTCAAATATAGGACTGGCGGCTTGGCACATACACAGCGTGTGGAGATTCCTTAATTATGGCAAGTTTCATAATATCAAAACACCCGTTGGTTTCTCTGTATGAACTGTTTCTTTCTAGCTTTGCAGTGACACTGCTCTGTAGATTCATACCTTGCTAGTTCTGCGGGTGATGCCTTTTTTCCATGTATGATTCCACTGCAGAAGTAGCCACAAGCCGTGCACTCATGGCGTATTAAAAGGGATTGGTATAGCAACAAGTAGCAAATAGCAGCTGATGTTCTCACAGTTCTATTAAACTAGAAGTAGGTGAATTGGAATGCAGATACTGGTCCTTTGACCTCCAATTTTACATTAATTTAACATTCTCTGGTTATTATTCTTAATGAGGTTCCAATAGTGGCACTTCCAATGGACACAGTAAAGACAAGACATTTGGGAGAGTGGAGCATGCTCTGTCACTTGCAAGGTTCTGCTGTAGCTTGTTGATTGAGTTAGATCATTAGTGAAGAGGTGGATGAGTAATGAGTAATACTTACTCTCTTTTATCAGGAGTTATTGCTGGAGTGGTTATTGGATGCCTCTTGGTCATATTTGCTGTAGTCGCTGTAGGAGGGTTCATATTCTGGAGAAGGAGAAGGTAATGTGTGTTTATTGTTGTTTTGGTTGTGTTGAGGAACACTAGTATTTCACTTTTGTATCTTTCTCCTAAAAAGAGCTCTCTCTGTCACGATACACTTCTGTCAAGATGTGTTAAAATATGTTGTATTAAAAATGTTGTTTGTATGTTACAGATTAGAGTTGAAGTATCAAACTAGTTGTTAAATAACTTTGTTTTACCCCTTAGTTACAAACTAATGAGTCAGAACAGCTAAACAAAATAAATCTTAATTCATAGAATAGAATTACAGAATCATAGAATGGCTTGAGTTGGAAGGGACCTTAAAGATCATCCAGTTCCGACTCCCCTGCCATGGGCAGGGACACCGTCCACCAGACCAGGTTGCTCAGAGCCCCATCCAGCCTGGCCTTGAACACTGCCAGGGATGGGGCATCCACAACTTCCCTGGGCAACCTGTGCCAGTGCCTCACCATTCATGAATAGTGATGAAGTCATTCAGTCAGAAGTGAACAAACATCTGAAATTAATGTGCTAAAAGTAATTGTGTGTAACTGTACCTTAGAAGGTTTCATTTTAAATTATCCATTAGTCATTCTTTTTATTGCTTGAGGGCCTCTCACATGAAACTTCTATCCTGGAATTTCCAGAGGCTGATGAGTTGCCTACCATTGAGCTGGTCTCTGTTTCCAATCTTTTCCGAATAATCTGTGATATAATAGTCCACAAAGGCTTTTTCCTGCTTCTGATGATGTAGTACATCCTTTCTCTAGAGTTAGCTGTAGGGCCCTTAGTCCAGTTTTCTCAGTTTCTTTGATTAACTGCTGTTGTTTTTACAATAGCTGTGTACAATAATGCGAAGAGCTTCCTTTAATGCTAGGAACATTTTTTTTCCTTCAATTACCACTTTGAGTGTGACTGACACACCACTGTTGAACACTTACTGTAGGGATTCTGGGATTACTAGCAGTTCTCCTGAGATGCTAGCTAGCGGTGCAGATCCCTCGGATGTACATCTTCCACCAGAATATGTGCTTCGTGTTCAGGCTCTATACTCTGGATCCAACTGAAAAAAACTGTCCCATTGCACAATATCACCAAAAGAAGGATGAAGTTGGTTTTTTTTTATTCCAGGTATAAAGTTTGCCTCAGGAGCTTGGGGTTTTTTTCACAACATGAGATGCTTTAAAAGAAATTGTTCTCAACAGACACAGGAAATAGCTGTCATAAGAAATCTCATATACATCCCATTGAATATACTGTGAACCTCTTGTGTTGTTTTCTTTCACCATATAGGAAAGATAAAAGAAATACTGAAGTGTCCTTTTCTCCAATTAAGTAAGTCCATGTCTTTTCTCATGTTGTTTTCTGAGCTCAAGTGATATTTGCAGAAATTACTCTCGAACCAGATACTTGTTTTCTGTGCAGTTTTATAGATAATTTTGTATTAATTCCTCACGGAATTTAAAGACACCAGCCTGCAGACTAAAAATAATTGTATTGATTGAGACTTCTAGAGCCACAACAGGGATTTGAGTGTTGACTCCATGAATCACTATTAGACACGCAAATGCTCTATGTTTTTGAGAAACGGGATGTTTGAATTGAACACAGGCTTCATGCACATTGAGGGAACAATTCAAATAGTTGATAAAGTGCACATAGGCAACATCTGCTCTGTGGCCTGAATTTTTCTTAATGACTACTTTGTGCTGAGCCATTCATTCAGATAATGTTGTGGTTGTAAAAGCTGGCCATGGAGGGGGTAACCACAACGTACTGAAAGTCACAGGCACTGCAGCTGAATCACGTTATTGGTTCTGGCACCAATTTTTGTGCTGATGCAAAGGGAAGGCCAGAGCATCCCATGAAATCCCACCTTTGCAGACTTTGATAGTTGACAGAAAATACACCAGGGAATGGGGTCAATCCAAGGGGAGTAAGCAGCTGACTGACACCTTGTGTGATGTTCTCTCCTGAAGGATGCACTGTTCTCTCCTTGATTTAACAGAGCAGTTAAATGCTGTATATGCTATATAATGCTTGATATCCTGTTCCCTGTGAATGCACAGTTTTGTGGCTGCAACTAACAGTCATGCTTTCAGTCTTAGATTCATATAATGAAAAATACAACTGCATGTGTCTAATCAACCTTTTTTTCTTCCCCTCACCCTCTCCTGAAGAATCAAGAAGTAAGTAAAGCATACTTTCTAACACATTAACTGAATTAATTCATGGCTTATTTACCTAATAGCAGTTGCTGATACATGGCTTTTCTCATTTTAGATCAAAAATGATTAAAGTGGAGAACTTTGAGTCTTACTTTAAGAAGCAGCAAGCTGACTCCAACTGTGGTTTTGCTGAAGAGTATGAGGTATGTGCTCTCAGTGGAGAGAGCTTCATGACAAGTATTTTTGGAAAGACAAATCAGCTTTCCTATGGAGCATACACAAGGCTTACTGAAGGAAAAGAGAATGGTCCTTTATTATAGAGATGATGAGGCTTTATCACAGAATCACAGACTTAACTAGGTTGGAAAAGACCTTTGAGATCATTGAGTCCAACCTATAACCTAACACCACCTTGTCAAGTAGACCATGACACTGAGTGCCACATCCAGTCTTTCCTTAAACACCTCCAGGGATGGTGACTCCACCACCTCCCTGGGCAGCCCAGTCCAATGCCCAATCACACTCTCTGTGAAGGAAGCCTTCCCTTATGCAACTCCAAATTTAGTTGAAGTGCATGATAAATACTTCCTGTCCTGAATTATCTCTACCTCTGAGCTTGTAGCATGGCCTGCTGGTCAGAGCTGTCACCACAGACAGGATCTCCTGAGTCCTTTCCCTCGTCATGCTGCAGAGTTAGCCTGGGTAACACTGTATAATTTCTCTGCACTTTGGTTTTCTCATCTCAGGTTTGGGGTTTTTTCTCATACATACCAAGACAGGTCCGTTGCTAATCTCACTGACTTCTTCAGTGCATGGGTGTGATTTGCAAACCACACCTGTGAATAGCTCAGTCAGAGAAAACAGCAATTATGATTTGCTTACTGACCATAAGTGTTTTTCGATGAAATGTGCTAAAGCTCAATTGTTACAAGGTACAAAGGACAGGAAGGAAGGGTCAGGAAGGATTTTGTGTTGTCATGTCTGCTGTTTAAGAATCTAATTTTTTTGCTTGAAGCTATTGACTTTCTTCTTCAAATTCTGTCTTTTTGTTCTTCACAGGCTGGTGCTTCACCTTGCCTTCCTCTCAGACTTTTCTTCCTTCAGTTGGTTCATGATGTGTTTGCTCCTCTATGCCTGTAATGTTCTCAAAGCTTGTGCGAGTAGTTCCCTGCCTTGGGGACAGAACAGACTGCCATTCACACCAGTGTCTGTCCCCAAAACTGTTTCCAGGCTTTTAAAGCCCAGCTCTGGCTTTTTAACACGCTGCTATTCCTACGTTCTCTATGGATCCCTTGTCTACCAGCTTTACTGCTGTCACCCTCCCACCCTGTAATAAGATGATTTTTATTGTCATTGTCCCAGTTTAACATGCCTACTTTTACAGCACAGCACACGAGTGTTCAGAGTATTTTTCTGTTTGTCATGTGTTTCTGTATGATTCCTAAATCAGGACCAGGTGCTCATGAATCCTCCTTTTATTGTAGGAACTCAAGTCTGCTGGGGTTCATCAGCCCAAATTTGCTGCTGAACTTCCTGAGAACAGGGGAAAAAATAGATACAACAATGTCTTACCATGTGAGTTACTCTCTTTGGTTTTGCCTCTTCTCCTGGTTGAGTTTTAAAGTGAAAAACCTTGTGTTTGGCTAATCTGACTTTAATAGTACCCAGAGGTTTCAAATGTCATTTTCCAAATTAATGAATTTGGGCTACTGCTTTCCCAAAGTCACAGTATAAGCAAACCTGAAAGAGCCTTCCCTTAAGGATGTTTCTTAAGGAAACTTCTTTAAAGAACTTTGCCTTAATTAAATAACTTTAATTTTCCCTCTGTGAGAAATGTGCAATCCAGATTGAAAACACAAGAGGATAACAGTTGGCCACAGACAGATAAATATGCAGAGCTATGAGAAATGTTAAGACCCTGCTGGCCAGCTTTGCAGATGAACGAAGAGTCTAAGCCCTGTCAAGCTGCCTGTGGGCATCCCAATGTAGCAGTGTCAGGAGGAACTGAAAGGTGAACAGTGACAGGTGCTTAAGGAGCTTTGGAGGAAAAACATCAGCTGCCATAGTGGCAGGAGACAAATTACTTTTTTTTCCATCCAGAAATTAAAACTGTAGGAAATTTTGTGTTGGATTAAAAATATACAAATAGGCAAAACCAAACCATGTTTAAAATGAAAATAATCTGTGTTGAATATTTTGACTGTTTATCCTGTCCACTAATTTTTCTGAAGGCTACTGCTATTTATGATTCCTAAAGTTATATTCTTATTCTTAAAATGCACATTGTTCTAGAACACCTTTTATTTAGAAACCATGCTTTAGATAAATAATACTTTGCTGAAAGGTTCCTGTTCTAAAATTTGTAATTGGTATTTTCCTTTTTTCTTTCTGCAGATGATATTTCTCGTGTTAAACTTTCAAATCAAAGCTCTGGAACTGGTGATTATATTAATGCAAACTATATGCCTGTAAGTAACTTCATTACCTGAGATGAAATATAATGTGTATTTTTCTGATGTAGGCATAAGAGCTCATAATGGTGTTTAAAATCAGCTTTTATTTCTCACTGGTGTGTGTGTGTGTGTGTGTGTATATATATTTATTTTGTGTTTTACTTCTTAGGGCTATAACTCAAAGAAGGCGTTTATTGCTGCACAGGGTCCTTTACCCAATACTATAGAAGACTTCTGGCAAATGATTTGGGAAAAGAATATCTACTCTATTGTTATGTTGACCAAATGTGTGGAACAAGCCCGGGTATGTTTTTATCCAAACTGAACTGTCTCCTGAAGGCAGCTGCATCTCTTCTAATTTTGTTGTTACTTTGGTAGTTTGGAGACTGACCTGGTGGTGCGCTATTTAAGAGTTGCTTGTTGCTGTGTGTGATGTGTCTACTCTGTAACTCTCTTCTTAGACAAAATGTGAGCAGTACTGGCCAGACAAACAATCAAAGAGCTATGGTGACATTATTGTGACAATGGTCTCAGAAATTATCCTTCCAGAATGGACAATAAGGGACTTCACTGTAGAAAAGGTAAGGACTGCCTTGATTGTTAGTTGTTGGTGTATAAATAGCCTTGTGCTTATGCAGATACCTGTAATTGTGTATGGACTAAATAATTAGCCTCATCAGCAAGTACAGGGCAGCAGATATGAGCTTGGAGTAAAGTAAAAGGAAATTGTTTCAGAGTACTCTCTACCACAACAGAGGGAAGAGGGAAATTGGAATATAACTGAGCAAATGACTGCACAGTTTGTAACAGGCATCTTTGATGAAGCAGAGCTTGGCCCAGTACATATGCCAGGAAGCCCTGCTGTTACTCCTCTGAAGCCAGTTTTCATTGTCCTTTTTGTTGGTTTTTTTTTAATGTATTCCTGTAGTCCAACACCCCCGAGAGCCACCCGGTGCGCCAGTTCCATTTCACCTCCTGGCCGGATCACGGAGTGCCGGAGACAACAGACCTCCTCATCAACTTCAGACACCTTGTTCACGAGTACAGCAGTCAAAATCCAGTTGACTCTCCTACTCTGGTGCACTGCAGGTAGGAAGAACGTGTTTCTGTTAAGACACACTTTTATCTTGTGGCTTTTTTACAATTTTTTTTCCATGGGATTAAAAGCAAAGTCTCTGTCTAAGGATGTGGGCTATTTACCCTGTGCTTCAGAAGCAATGTTATGTAGGTAGCAAAGTAAGCGATACAAAATTTCATTAGAATAGACCATCTCTCCTAGCCTGGAAAACTTAGCTGAAAAAGTTATTTGAAGTGGTTTTATATGTAATCTTGTGCAAGTGCAAGGCTGAGAAGCCCAGACGCATATCCTTCCTTCCTTCCTCTTGGTGGTGTTAAGAGCCACTCCTCGGGGCTGCCAAGACTTTTATTACCTGTGCCACTGAAATAGTAGGAGGCATCATCCTGGCTTCCCTGGCTTTTCGCCAGGCCAGCAGTGAGCAGGTGGCTGAGAGGAAGCAGTACCCAGCCTGTCTGTGTCTTTGCAGCGCTGGCGTCGGGAGGACGGGCACGTTCATTGCCATCGACCGGCTGATCCAGCAGATGGAAATGGAGAACACCGTGGACGTGTACGGAGTGGTGTACGATCTCCGCATGCACCGGCCTCTCATGGTGCAGACTGAGGTGAGGCTCGCTCTGGTCCAGCAGCACGTTTCTCAAATGTGCATAACCCTCCTGGAAGCGTGGACTCAAGATGTAGCTCAGCATTACAGAAGGATAAGATACTAAGAAGTTAAAATTCCCTCCTTCCTGCCTCATCTCTTCCACAGAAGTAAAGCCAGGGACCATAGTACATCCAAGCAATCTCTTTAGAGTACTTTGTAGGACAGGCATTTGCAGCTGGAAAGAATCAAATCCTGAAGCAGACTTTTTTGCAGCTTGTTTCACCCATGTGGGTTTTATCCTTTAGCTGTGAGCCAGAATTACCTTGAGTCAAGTGGGATCGGTGTGCATCTTTTCTCTTGTGTTCTGCAGGAATACAAGTGTTCCTGCTGAAATTATACTTTGATCCAAAAAAAGTGTGTGGACTAACTCAGGCTGATTTGAAAAAAGCTGTAAAATCTCCATCATGAGAGCCTCTTAGGATAGCATTAGACATGACAGTAAACTTGATCCTGGTTTTTTATGGGGGAGTTGATCAGTTGACATCATGAGGTCCTTTCCAGCTCTATTTTCTATGAACTGTACATACAAGTTCTAAAACATACTCTATGATAACACTGTGCAATGCTAAAACCTGTATTCAGAAGCAGAATTACTTCCAAAATAAAATATTAGAAATGCATTTCCTTCTCTTTTTCTCCCATCAGGACCAGTACGTCTTCCTAAACCAGTGTGTTATGGATATCATTAGATCCCAGAAAGAGAGGAAAACCGATCTTATCTACCAAAACGTGACAGCAATGGCAATCTATGAAAACTTCACACCTGGGCCAGGCTTTGGGAAGGCCAATGGCTACCACACATAGTCCAGAAGGAACTCAGTGCCTCCAAGAGGTGCTTCCTGCCCATAGGAAAGGGAGGTGTCCGACTTGTGTTTTCTGGGATTGTGTGCAGTGTCTCATGTCTGGCTTCTCCGGCTCTGTCCACATTCAAAGATGTGATCTACAGGAGGAAAAACACAATGCTGGCAGGAGCTGCAGATTGATAAAAAGATGATAAAAAAATCCAAACAACAGAAACCAAGCAAAACTATTTAAAGTTAACAGAGGAATCTTGCTTTTTCTTGGGAATTTAACAGTACTGATAGGTGAAATAGCAGTTGCAGTATGAACAGTGAACTAGAATTCAAATATTAAAATAATAACACAAGCTTTTTGTTACAATTTTGTATGATTTCATTTACAGACACCAGGCTTGTGGGCTGTTTTAATATATTTAATTATAAGTTTCAGGAACATATTTTATCTACTGTATCTGGTTACTTAGTTAATAGATATGTGCCTCTGTGATCTATTTTTTTTTTCTGTGTTCCTTTTTATTTAAAATAGGAGTACAAACAGCTCCTTCAAATGGACATTTATACTTGGAAATTGTGCCTTTTCTAGTTGCTACTCTAGGAAAAAAAAACAGCAGAGATTCTATTTTTGTACTGAAACTCTTAATGAGAACACAGATTTTTAAATAAGGCTTATGTCAAACTTAACTGTAGTTGCACTGTTGGCAGGACTCTCCAGAAGTTTGGAGGTGAGCTTTGTTTTTGCATTTCACCACAAATATCCCCTGCCTTAATGTTTCGGTGCCTCTGCCAGAGGAAAAGGAGTGTGGTCTGTCACTCCGAGCTTTAACTGTAGTTACAAACAGAGCAAGTGAATCTGTGAATGTGTGTGCTGGGGGGTGTGTGTGGGTGTGTATGAAGGACAGAATAGCTCCTCCCTGTTCCTGGCTGATATTCCTGTTTTTATACAATTTATAATGATTTATTTAAAGGTGCAATATATGATTTACTGAATAATGCTCACTCTAATAGAGTTTTTCTCAGGTTGGTGTCTTTTTTCATTGTTGTTGTTTTTGCTCAAATATATAAATCTGTGAAAATGTTGAAACTAAGGTTCCAAGTGTTCAAGCACTCCCAAACGGATCGACTGGCTTTACTGTTTCTACCAAAACACATTGCACAAAATTCTGCTGTAAAGACAAATTTCTCTGTTGTTTTAGGCATTCAAAACTGAGACACATCTTACCTGCCTGCATCTCACTGATCCAGTGTAATTGTTTTGTAATTATTTGCAATATACTGCTGCTTTTGTTTTGACTGGTCCTTTTAGAAACAGAACGAACAAGCAGAAATCCCCCAGTTGCTGATTTCACAAGTCAAGGATCAGATTGGATTTATTTTGTTGGTACATAACTGTTAGACTTAGGAAGGCATTACCAATGAAGGACTTAAGTAGTTTGGGGTGGGGGGAGGGTGTGTTTTTTGGTCTTTGGATCGTTGCACTGGTTGCATTGGAGATGAATATGAAGTTTATGAATAATGCTATAGAATAGCTATAAAGCGGTGAAAAATCTTATGAAGGTTTAATAACCAGAGTCCCTGGAATTCTGCTGCTTTTTTTATTATTGTTGTTGTTTTGGGGGTTTTTTTCTTTGTTTTAGCAGAGTTGTCAGAAAAAGCTATAGATTCTAGGAGTATGTGTGGCTTTACAGTGGAACCTGGCAGGATCCAACGTCAGCTGAAGGAAAACATAGGAATTCCTGGTGCACAACTGTAACTTTACAAATATCCTGGGGAATTCTTTACAACCTGGGATGAAATTGTGGTGTGCTGTGTGAGCAAAACTGGAGGACAAACCACAGTGCACTTCAGCTTTTGGCTGTTTGGTTTTGGGGTTTGGTTTGATTTGGGTTGGTTTTTTTTTTTGTAGCAACCACTTGTGGGTTCTTGAATATAATTTTTTCTCTCTTTCTCTGAAATACTTAAAAAAATACCTGATCATGAGATGAATGATCCTGCCCAGGTCCATCCAAACTGGCAGCCCACAAAGTGGATCTCTCACCTGCATTCTTCCTAAGCTGCTGTCAGATGACAAACAAAGATAAACCACTTGGACCAAACAGAACCATTCCAAAGGAGCTGGGAGGGAGGAAAGTCTCCCCTTTACAGTCATGGTTTGTTTTTTTTTTTTAAACTCTTTTAATTACTGCACATCTGTGCAGAGCACAGAACCAGTATTCATTATTCCAGGTCTCCCAAGAACTTGCTGCCTTAGTGGTGGCAAGTGGTCTCTTGCTTCAGAAGGCCCTTGTTTTGTATAGCATAGAGGAGAGGGAGATGAGTCTTCCATGCTAGATTATGTTGTTTGTATTATATTGCAGCAGAACATCAGAAAACCAGCTAGGACAGTACGTGTTTCTGCCTAACCACTGCCCAGATCCTCTTACAGAAAACAAATGAATCTGTCCTATTATTTTGGTGTTGGAAGCAGGCATCAAATTCTCACTTGTGCCATCATCTAATGAGTATCCATTTTTAAAGAACTGTATGCATGTGTTTTCCCAAAACTGACTCATGGTGAGAAGAGACTGAAATTTGAAGTAAATGACCTGTTGATTCCTTGCAGAGGTGGAAAAAGTTGATAAGGCTTAAAATGTTGTAAACGTTGAGTGTAGTGTCCATGTGAATAAGTAGGACATTCCTTATAGGATGTCTCTGCAGGAAGAGGAGGACTACAGGTAATGCTCCACTGCCTTGTGGATCTGTCTTGGCCGAGATGACTTGAATTCCTGCAAATGTTTTCTTCCTGTCCTCTGATGTTCTCTGTGTTATAATTGCTGAGATCTGTCTCTTTGGTCCATGTTTTTTCTCACTGTTGCTTATTTAAAGCTGTCCACTGAAAGCTCCACTGTGTGACAATTACATCTCCTGCATTTCTGTTCTACTTTTTAATCTCATTTGGGGCCTGCTTAAGAAGGGAAAAGTTGATGTGTTTCAAATAAGTGACTGTTGAATATCTTGAAATGATGTACAAATTCTATTGTTTTCATATTTGTTGTACAGGAAATTTCAGTACATGTCTGTAATGTTTTTAATGGTTTGATTTGTTTTTAAAGATATAAAAATAACAATTAAAAAGCATCATCCTAGAGCACTTTCTGTATTATTTTTCCTTTGTTAGGATTTTCTTTTCAGATTTTCTTTCGAATAAAATTAATTTACTAAAATACCCACTTCATTTGGAAGGGTTTTATAATGGATAAGGAAAGTGGGCACCCATCCCCTGGGGTGGCACTTGAGTCAGCTGTGTATTGCAATCACAGGAGCTCCCTGGGAGGGTGTTCATCTGTCATTCAGACTTGCCTGGCAGGACCTGGGCCTGATGTTAATGTGTCCTGGCAGTTGGCAGTTTCTCTAAATGAAGAGCTTGACACCAGGTAAAGAAACAGGACCAACTCCAAGGTCTGTCAAAAGATTTCCATTCACTGAAATAGCCTTGGGGGAGGACCAGTGTTTCTAGGACTCGTTTACCTCCAGAGAAACAAGAGTGAGGACTTTCTCATCCCTTGAAGACGTTCTGTTGTTGGGAAGTGATTGTAGAAGTGGATGCAGAAATGTCTGTCATGTTACAGCTTGCTGCTGCATTACAGAACACCTGTCTGCAGATACATATAAAATTATCTTAGTTAAGGCCCTTTCTCCTAAAATTCTTAGTTGCCATTCCTGGCTGCCATCTGAATCACTCCCAAGGAGGATCACATGCCTGGAGGGTGATGCTGGCACTCAGCAGCTTTCCAGTTCATCACGGGGTGCTTATTTTACTTAACTGTAAAATCTTGTGATCCTCCGTGGTAACTGCTGTGTTTTCTGAAATGACTGGATGGTCAGATGGGAAGAGCCAAGTGTGATTTTTCTCCTCATTGTTCTGTGGGAACATATGCCAGCCACATGATTGCTGTCTTATCTTTGGGATAGTAGAACTTCAGCAGAGCAGAGCCAGCTGTTGTGGCTGTCATTTGGAGCATTAGTCTGTTCGAGTGGGTAGAACTGACCCTGGATATCTGGAAATCACATTCTGTACCTGGTCTTGTCATGTATTAGTTTTAATGCCTTGGAGATAAAAGAGATGGAGGTCAGAGAGGATGCGATGTCTCTGTCCTGTTCTTGGCTTGAGAAATGGGATGTACTGATGCTGCCCTTGCATGCCCGTCCTGGCTGGGTGTTATCAGGCAGCAAATGGAGTTTGGAGATGAACACGTGGATGTTTCTGAGGAAGAAGGTCAAAAATGAGGGCTTGGAAGGAAAAAACACCTGTGTTTTTCTGAAGCAAAAAGCAAAAGCCTAGGTCTTAACAACTGGGTGTTCTGAGTGAAAGCTAAAAAATGCAGATGCAATTACCTTGGTCGAGGGCAGAATGAGGGGCAAGCAAAGATCAACAGGCAGGTAGTGTTCTCTACTTATACGTGGCAGAGAAGTTACTGTACTTACTTCTTTCAGTTACTGTGGCACTGCCTCAGGGAGTCCCTTCAGCTCTCCATGTGAGACCTCATGGTGCTGAAACCTCTGACTGCAAACACTTCCATTTTCAGCACTTTGCACCAGCGTTTACGATATTGGTACCAAACAGTGCCTCTCTCCAATCTTGAGCTTCGTTCCATTCTCCCTACCCTTGGACGCAGAAAACCCCTTGCCCACGCCAGCCTCCTCTCTGTGAGGGAGGAGGAGGCAAATGAAACAGAAAACCTGAGTTGGAAGCACCAGGAGAAGCTGCTTCCTGCCTGCATTCCTGGCTGAAGAGAAGGAGCTTTTAGTACATGTCACATGAGGGAGAAGCTGGGAGCCCTTCTCCAGCTATTTCTTAGATCTGAAGAAAAAAATGAAGGATCCAGGCCTGTTCTTTCTCCCTATTACTTAGCAGAAACCCACTTATTCATTCAAGCTGTTTTCCCTGGGTTTATTTCATTTTAAATTGATATACATAATTTCCTTAGAGCCAAAAGCAAAGCTAGCAAATTATCCCCTCTCGCTGAGAAAAGATAGTCTAGTTTGATCCCAAGTGAGTTACTTCAATTCACATTTTATCTCTAACTTTCCAAATAATCAGGAAAAATCCAGATTCTTTGGAACAGTGTTCTAAGTGTAGTGCTAATGCCTTGTGGACATCTCTGGTGCATTAAGTGTGCTGACGAGAAGATTTCTAAGGACACACAAGAGCTTTATGCTGAGTGTGCAAGGGACAGAGTGCTCTTCACACAGAGCCTTGTTTGTGCCTGTGTCTCACTGCAGGGCAGGATGGACAGGAAATCATGTATCCCCTCTGAGGGATTTTTAGACCTGTTTTATTTTTTTTTTATCTGGCAGACTTTTGATGTGGTGTTTCCAGAGTTGGGAATATGCTATCCGAAGGAAAGAAAACAGGCTTTGTGATAATGATCTAATGTCAGCTCTGATTAAGGTACGTGTCTACCTAAAAGGTGATTGCTGTCACTCCAGAAAGGAAACGCATCCTGTTCATTTCTGGTTTAAGCCTCCAGATGGCACATGATCCCACTGAGCTTTCCAGGGAAAACCCTGCCAGGCTGCTCCTTTTTCACTTCCTTCCCAGACTCTGTTGACCTCCCTCCACCCCATGTGCTGTTTCCCGCTGGTTCTCCCTGCGCTGTAGGTGCCAGGCCTGTCTGCTCCAGCCCTGCCTAACGCCCCTCCAGCCCTGGCCCAGGTCACTCCTTAAGCCCAGGCCCCCCTGGCTGTGTGTGGCCCTCTGCCTGCTCCACAGGGATATGCAGAGTGTTGCACACCTGATCAGATGACTTGTTTTCAGAAACTCCTAAGCTCAGCAGTGGCCTGATAATGCCAAATAATCCTTTGCTACCTTGGGAAGTGCTGTTACTCTTCAGTGTTGCTGATAGCTAGGCGTTTTCTGATGGTGTGTGTATTCCAAGGTGTGTAAGGGCTCTGGCTCAGACCCGCCTGGAGCTGGTTATTCAGCATTACCAGCTGTGTGCTCATTTCCCAGCTTATCAGTCTGCTCCACAGCTGTTCCCAGCAATAACGGATTTATAGGATTGCTGAACACAGTGCGGATACATCAATAAAGACAGCAAACAGTGACGTGCTTGCTCGTACTACTCGATATGAGGAACAGTTAAAAGGCTGTTTCATTTAATGGATCTGTTTGTGTGTGTGCCTGTGTGTGTATAAAACTAAGTGTGATTTTTGCCTGCCTTTTTTTTACACAGATCCTTAGGGAGATTTTAAATGTAGCTTTTAAGCATCCGGCAACATCTGCTGAGTTACTTTGGCTTCCTCTGTCTCCCACTTGAAACACAGTGAGATTTCAATACAAAGCTCTAGTGATAGATACATTTTTTACAAACAAGGTAACAATGGGGATGGGTGTGTGAGAGAGCTCTAAATCTTCTGGAAGATGTATCTGCAACTGCCTAGCTGCTCACAAACCCTTCAGACTTTGAGCAAGGAATAAATCAAAACCAGAAATAACATTTCACATCAGAACTTCCCGTGCTTGTGTATCAGCACCAGTCCTTTGGAAGATTTGCTCTGAGCAGGATTTGGCTGAGCTGAGCAGCTCTCAGATGCTGCCTCCTCATCTGAGTGATGCTCCAAGTGCTGATGGTGACAGGCCAGGCTGTCACATGCTGAAGGAAAGCTGAGCTCTGGAGGCCACTTACCAAAATACTGAGAAAAATCTATAACCAATAAGGATGAGTCAAACCTTTAAAATCATTGTAATTTAATTATAAGTCAGGTCTAAAGCTACTGAAATGGTTTTCATCTGCATGATTATCTCCTAAAATGTGACTGAGATGCCAGAAAATAGATTTCATAGTGTTTGCTGCAGTCAATATCTTCACGTGTCAAGCTCACTGGCAGCACATTAGTACCAGTCATGTTATTTCTGTTAAGACACTTGATGTTGCCACTTGCTATTTTGAAAATGAGCTTTTTAGGGGTTTAGAAAGTGTTTAGTGGCTTTAAAAAATGCCACTAAAGAAAGATTTGAACAGTTCCACCCGAAAAAAATCTTGGAAATTTCTTTCTATTTTATTTATTCAACATTCGGACATCTTTTTAAAGTAATGTAAGGTAAAGATGGACATGGCTGTTTCAATCAGGATTTAGGAATATATTCCATGTTTGTTTCCTAAAATGTATTTTGTAGTCAAAGTGCCTACTGAAATACTGTGAAAACCAAAGAAAGCACTGGTTCCTGTCACATGTGGAACATGCCCTTGTCTCTCCTCCCATACCCTTACAGGTCAAACAAGAGAGGGAGTGTAGGCATGCCCAGAGCAAGCAGCTTGCACAGGGAAGGCCTTGGCAAACCAAGCTGACTCTTTTTTTAAATATTTTTTTTATTTGAGCATTATTAAGCACACAGTTAGAAAAGAGTGGGACAGAGAATAGGGAATCTGAATATATATGTGTGTCAATTAATAATATCCCTTTAAACTTTCTGCAGATGGTTTTCTGAGCTATGTAGAACTGAAGACAAGTTCCCCTAACCCCGATAGTTCTCCTGTCTGTAGATTTTGGTATTCTATTTGTTGACCTATTTCAGGGCATATATCTTTTACACAGTATTCTCTTATCTGATTTACAGATTTGAGTTAGGATTTTATTCTAAGGAGCTGTAGAAAATATATGCTCTTTCATGAACAGCATTGCACTGAGCCATCCATCACATATATTTGGGTTACCCATGTTCCATTTCACAGACAGAAGTTAGATATCTTTTTACTTTTTATTTTTAATTTCTTTTTCCCTCTGGCTACATTATTCTATTGCAATGAAATTTTACAACTCAGCCAGAGGAAGGCAAAATGTTATTACCAAACCAGAGCCTTACAGTTCTCTCAAAGTCACTGGCTTTAATTGATATTAGAAGTACATGGGAGTATTGTTCTATGATTTGTGGTCAATTGGTTTCAGATGAAACATTATTGTAGCTGCAATTTATTACATGAAGTGATCAATATGTTGTAAATGCTTTACAAGGTAGTGCCAGAGTCTTTGTGAAAACACAACCAGAAGCACCACAATCTGCAGAGACTGCTCTCTCTGCACCTGGACAAAACACAACTGCAATTTTTCTTGGGATTGAGCTTTCACTTAGCAAACATTTCAACTTTCAAAGACTTTGCTCTTTAGTTTATTTTGGAAATGGCTGTGGAGGACTCAGGTGGCTGCTTCCTGGGCCAAGGACAGAGCTGCTGAGGAGGGAAGGACCATTTTCTGATTAGAGTTTGCAATCAATGGTACGGCCAGAGGCAGGAGATAAACACAGCCAGCAGCTGAGGCACAAGACAGGAGTGTCATGACCACAGTCACCCTAACAAGCAGCATTTGCAATTGTCTACAATTTTTTTGACTTCTTAGATGCAAAATTCTTAGGAGACGCTTGAAGGCAGTTTTGCAAACTGCTTGGGAAGTAGTTCCTTTCAGCAAAATGGGTGGAGTAGGAATAAAATCAGAGGGCTTTGTAGGCGATTCAATGTTGGTATCATTAACAAAGACAAACAATCATCTATGAAATACCACAAAAAGGATTTGCAAAATGAATTGACGTCTTTGCTGGCAGCTGCGTTGTGGGGATGAATTGCTTTCCCAAGGCTGGGGGAAGCAGAAGGCACTCTTGCTGTGCTGAGGGGCTGGTGGGGAAAACCTCTGTGTTTCATTGCAGGTGTATACTGCAAATATTTGCAGAAGTGAAGCTCTGGTGCTGCTTCTTGTTTCACACAACAGAGAAAGGCAAAAATAAATAATTTCTGCATAGTTAGTTGAGTAGTTCCATTGCAAAAAGAAAAATCTAGCATCTCAATAACCTGTGACTGGACCAGAAACCAACAAGCAAACAGCAGGGAGAGGTAAGTGTGGAGCCTCTCATCAGTCTCCATGGGAAAGGCATCATGCTCCAAGCTGACAGTGGCCTTTAAATTTTGCTGGTGTGTAAGGAAAATTCTTACATGCTAATAGTCAACTTATGATTTCCCATGATTGAAAGGCAGGAGCTGCTAAGCATAACAAAGTGAGTTTCCCCTGCTCACTAGGACATCTGCCAGTGCTGTGATCAAATTATGGCTTTCCTTGGCCCACAGTCAGGAGCAAACTGCATATCCTTGATCAAAAGCGCAGTCTGCTTGGGTGGAGACGCTTTAATTATTGGTGACAAACCTGACAAAAGCCCTTTGAAGTGACAGTCTCAGGATGGCTCAGTGTTCGCATATGGGGGAATCAATTGACTAATTACAGCAAGAAATAGCCCCAACAATGAAACTGAAAGATGAGGTGGGGGTCGGAGCTGCACAGAGTCACAGGCAGCAGGTGTGAGGGTGGCCAGGCGAGCGGGATGTGCTGGGGCTAAAGACTGTGGGTGGGGGACGAGACATTTGGGGTAGACTGCTTGTCAGAGGATGTGTCTGGCTTTATGATAACTGGTTCTTTCCATGCAAAAGCAGCAGAGAGTCAAGCCCAAGAAGTTGCAGTGGACACAGCAGCATTTCACTGTGGTGCCTTGAGAAGGCTCTGTCTCCCAGTCATGGGCCAGTCCCCAGGAGCTGCCCTTTGTGCCAAGCAGAGCCACAGCACTAGAAACCAAGAGGGCTGTAAGGGGTGGAAAAACCCAAAATAACTCCTACAGTTAAGTGAAATGCCAACTTTTCTCCGAAGTAACTCCGCAACAAAGGCAGAAAGCAAACAGAAAGCACAGTGGTAAGTAGGGTCTTCCTGCACCTGGGCAAATCCCCCCATCCTGAAAGCTGACTGGTTTAGATGCAAGGAAGGGTTTGTGAGCAGGCTTTGTGAGTATGCCTGCTATCTCCAATCCTGCCTGCTTCCCTGGTAAACCAAAACCGGGCAGGCATCCTAAACATGGCCACAGGCCTCCTGTCTGCTAACGGGTGTGGAGAGGACTAATTTCCAAGGGTGGAAGTCACGGCACCCAGATGGATTCCCTTTTGGCAGCAGATGAAAGCTTTGTGGTTTCAGAACAAAGAGCTCAATTTTTGCATGTAGGAAATTAAGAGATCAGCTGAGTAATGTTATACAAGCTGGAGGGGAAGCCTTAAAAGTTAAAAAAAGCACATTATACTTGATGCATTTGCCTGTGATGCTGACGGAGGCATTCTGTGTTAGTTGAAGTTGCAATACAGCACAGGTGAAGGTGTTGGCCCAGGACAGCAGTGACGGCAGCAGATTGTACCTCTTCTACACTGCAGGACATCACTGTTACTAAAAAGAGGAGAAAGGTGTTCTGCTTTTTTTTAAACACAGATCTATTTGCGGCTATTTAGAAATGGGGGCTGGAATAAAATGCAAGCAATGGCATCTGGTACTTAAATTACAGAAACCAATAATAATTTCATACTTTTTCTCAGTTTGGCCGGGCTTGCGTGCTGGGAGCTGACTTGGAAGGACAGGGCTGGCATCAAGTCCTTTCTTATGCTTCATGGCTCCCATGCGTGATCCTGTTGAGAACACACCTGAGTCAAATCCAGCTTCTCGTGTCACTGGCAGTTGAGAACAGCTTTAAGATTCTGGCTGTCAGAAAAAAGCTGCTGTGCTGTATGTAATTCTTCATTCCATGGGTTTATAAATCTTCTTCATACCACCTCCCCTCTCCTGCACGCCCAGCTGCCCTCAGGGCTGTTCCTCGCAGTGTGTCGCTCACTCCTTGCTGCTGGTGAGGGTCATGCCCTCACTGGAGGATGTTTTCCCAGAGGCAGCACAAGCTTGAGTGACAGGCCAGACAGCGCCCAATGGTGGGGCTGGTGAGGAATGTGCTGGAGCTGGGTGGATCCATCATGGAGCAGCTCCTGGCACCTCCCATCACAGCAGCCACGCTGCTGCTGCCAGCACCTGGGCAGCAACACCGGGCATGGATCTTCTCCTTGCCACCCCGCCGCCATCAGGCCTGGGCTCCTCATCCGATCTGGCCGCCGTGTCTAATTTACCCTGCTCCCGCCACTGCTGGGGACAGGACTGGCATGGCCCTTGTGTAAGCTGGCACCCAGTGGGTAGGTCTGCCTTCTTCAGACATTTCCCTCCAGGCAGAAATGGGGTGAAAATGGTGCTGAGAGAAACAGCGAGTCCCACCCCTGGCCAGAGGGCCCTCAGAGCCCTGAGGTGGCTCCTTGGGGTTCCCGCCACTGTGTGGGCCGAGGGGAGTTTGTTTCAAACCTCACATTGGGGTTTTCCGGTGCATGCCTTGGTGGCCACCCCACACTTTTGGGGGGTACACTGTGCTCTCTCCAGCCCACAGCACCTGCTGGAGGGGCACGAGGGTTGTCAGGGAGCCCCCGGGGAGGTGACATTTCCAGGCATCAGTCAGGTCTAACACAGCGCTCCTACGCCTTCCCAAACCAGTCAGTAAACATGCAGGATTTGGGGACCTCTGGCGGAAACCATCAATGTCCAGACCTGGGCCAGGCTATGGGCTCACACCTTGGAGAGCTGGTGGTGGTGGAGGGCTTGAGTTGAGGAATCGTGCCTGCTGGTCCTTGTGCATGTGGAAGGGGAAAGAAGGTGAGGGTAGAGGGATTCATGAATAATTAAACTCTGAGACGGAGGAACATACATAATGCATGATAAATTAGTCTAAGTGCAGCAGAGGAAGCATGGGTAAAGTTTGTTTCAACAAGCAGAAAATGGGATGTGACAAGGTATTTACTCCAGAACAGCTGTTTGCTAAAATTTTTCATTTATTTATACAGATTTCTTCCCCCATGCAGTTAGGGGTCTGCCTAGAGTGGGACAGAAATCAGCAACTGAGATGGAAAATAAGCTTGGTTCCTGCTGGGTCCCAGTCCAGCATGCTCCCTGCCTGGGAGATCTCCCTCCCTCCTTAGTGCTAGACTTTCCTTTCTGATAATCTGATGCAGTATTTCCTGCCAGTTGTTTGGGCTGCAGTTTGACTGCAGTTAAGGCGGGTAGGGTAATGCTCTTAATTCCATGGAAACAGAGAGGCCCGTGTTGACTCACTCTAGCCTTTTCTGAACCCAGCTTCCCTAAATGTTTTCCTTCTCCTAAACTGTATTTGCTGTTACAACATAAATTTTATATAAATGTTACATTTGTTACAGATGGTAACGAAGCTGCCAGCCAGAGAGCATCGACTCTATACTGCAGTGTCAAACTGATTTAAGGAAGGAGATGTGTGTAAATAAAAACCCAGTCCCTTCCTTTTATTGAACAAACCTGGCAGGTCTGTTCAAATTCACTTTTCCCATAAATAACCCTAAAGGCCAAAAGCTGCATTATTAGACTTGCAGAATTTCTTCATCTGAATCAGAGTTCTGAGCAACATGACTTGTTTCTTTTTTTCCCCAACTGTGAATCACTCAAGGTCTCCTTTCCTGTGTTAATGAATAAGTTAAGTATCTGTCATGATCGATCACAGGACACCACACATAGAAGGTGTTTATTACAGATAGCTGGTACAGCTGCTCTGCCACACAAAACCCCCAGCTGTGACAGAGCTGGCTTCATCCCTTTTGTTCATCACAGGCTGCACGTGAAGTAGGACTGTGTAAAGCAACCTGGAGCTGAGCACTGAAACACCAGTTCTTTGATCATCTGCTTCCGTGTTCTGCTCACTCCAAAGCCACCTTCCCTCTCAAAGCAAGGGCCACTGGGGGCCGTGTCTGCTGGCCTGCCTCCTCCAAGAGGGGTGGGGTATCTCCCTTCTCACAGGTGTTGACAATTTACAGGGAAATAATTTCCTGTAACTCTCTTTCAGGCTGCTTTTTTTCTACTCTAGGACCAATGTCTGCTTTCTGGTGCATATTGCTCTTGTATTTCTCCATGTTTCTGGAGTCCCCTCAAGCAGAGGCTGCTTAGACTTGAGGTAGGTGAAAAAACAGAATGAGTTCTTTTGATTGTTTTACTACTTTTTCATATATATGATCTTTCATCATTCCTTGCTTGAAAAGGTAAAACTCTGGAAAGTCACACTGTCTTGCTGTCTTTTGTGCACAAAGTAGGTGTGAAGGGTTGAGTGCAAAACAGTTTTCTTCCAAAAATCAGTACTTTCTCTTTAAACATTGACATCATCTATATATTAAAAAATAGAAATATTTAAGAACTGTGCAAGTTCTGAGACCATAAAACATACAAAACCAGAAGACTGCTGTTAAGAGGTCAAAACTGCCCTAGCCCCTCACTGAGGACACACAGATGCCAGCTGCATATCCAGGTCCTGGAAGAGATGGGGAAGAGGGGACCAGCTTTTGATCTTGTGTTACAGAGAAGCCCAATGCAGTTTTAACAGACTTACCTCTAACTACAAAGATATGCTTCAGTTCCTTGAAGTGTCTTAGGCTTCCTGCATGCTGCTGGGCTATCCTAGTAGTAAGAAAGTGATGTAGCTTTCCCAGAAGGAACACCCTAGTTCACAAAGTTCACGATGGATAAATGCTCTAAAGAGAATAAAAATGGGCAATGGCCAGGAAAAGCACAAGCATGCTGTGGAAACTCCTCAGTGAGCAGGTTCAGCAGATGAGCAGAGTTCTTTTTATCTTTGCCTTTTTTTTGGTAGGGTTTTTCCCCTTCAGCTGTTGCAATGACTCACTGATTTGCATGGCCACTCTTGTTATGGATTCTGAAAAGCTTTGAGCACACAATTGTCATGATGAAATGCCCTGTCAGCCATCTCTAATTCAGTTAGATTTCTTTTCTTTCTCTTCCTTCTCCCTCCTAGTGCCTTAATCTAGATAGGCCTTACCACTTTAAAACTAAAGTGGGACACAGGGATGTGAGAGAGAGAAAAGGAAAATTTCTGAACTCCCTGCCCTGTTCCAAATTAATTGGAGCCAAACCCACCTCAAATGCATGTAGAAAGCAGCTTAGAAAATGCTCTCCATTACTGCATTTAAATCCTGAAACTAAAGTTTGTGATGAATGGTAAGTCAAACCCTACAACAGCACCTCTCAGTGCAGTTTGACCTCACTCCAAACACACAGGAGAAGAAAATGTTCACCAGCCTTTTAGCACAATGTGCACAACTTGCAGACTATATCAACCCAATGCCTGGCAGTGGGATGGGATACCACCACAGCTGCTTGATTGATTTTTCTTTTCAGCTGTGTGAAGATGAAGAAGTTCCTGGAGGCAGGCTGCTCTGGGAAACTCCTTGGTATCCCCGTTTTTTGTATGCCACTGGTGTGGTCCTGGCCTGCTGCTGGCTTTGTGCTCTCCTGCTCCCAAAGGTATGGAGACTCCTCGTTTGCTGTCATGTTTCCCTTAGTTTCCTTAGGATGGCTGCTCCCAATAAGTCTATGTCCAACTTGGCTTCCTCTTTGCAGCCAAGGCACTGTTTTTCTAAGCTGCTACTTGATAAGCCTCTGTCCACACCCTGAGACCCTAATTGAGGGAGCCCTCAGCATGTATTTGCCTTTAGGTTGGCGTGTGCTCCCTGCCCAGCACCGCCACTGAATGGGCAATATGGCAGCATACCATGGCTCCAAAGGGAACCCCGTGTTTTCCAGAGATAGCAGAAGATCCCCAGCTGGAAGAAAAGCCTATCTGAATTGGTGTGGGTCTATGCCAATTTACATCAAAGGAAAATCCAGATCATAAATGCTTGCACATGTAGCTTTTCAAGGTCAGAGTACAAAGCCCAGGCTGCTGAATTCAGTTTGGCTGTGCCTCTGTGCTGCCTGATTTTAGCACACTGTGGCTCTTGAGGAGCCTCTTTTTCAGCTCCTCCACTGTAAAACATCCTTCAGGTCTCTGGGGGTAACTTCTTTGGCTTGTGGTCCTCCAAAGAGTTGTAGTATCAGCATGAAAAGGGAGCAGAGGTCTCACACAAACATGTAAAAATATATCCATATAAAACAGGGGATTAAAGGCAATGGCACATGAAAATGAAAACCAGTTATTGTTAATGACAGTCTTCATGACATTATTCTAATATCTAATCATCATATTCAAATCTTTTTTTTTTCCTTAATATTTGCTTTTCCATTAAGAATCTCCTCCCATTTCAAGGTGCAGTGTAGCTTTTAGCAAAGTCTTAACCTTCCAAAGGGTTGTCTGCACTACAGACAACTCTGTCCTTCAGTACATGTAGGTGATGGTATGTAATGTTATTGGTGAAGATTAGATAGTATTTGCTTTTCATTTGTGTTAGGAGACTGAAAGAAACGTTGCTGGGAATGTGGGATTTGGCCTGGGCTGCTTTCAGACTGGGTGGCAAGTCAGCTTTGCAGATAAAGCATCTTGATGCAAAATTTCTGGGGAAACAAATCCAAATAGTTTCTACCTCAGAGAGATTAGGAGAGGTAAATACTAACAAGGCAGTAAAATAGTGTGCAGAGACCACCTGTGCTTTTTCTCTACTAAGACTTTGTGGCAAAATGGGTCATCTGCTGTCAAAATACATGTTTTCAGACTGGTGACAATGCCTGGTCTTCTTCAGAGTGTTAATTTACAAGTAAAGACCTGCAAAGGCCTTTCTTGACCTCCTACCATGCATAACTGCAACAAATATCTTGTCATCTTGAGGATTTACTGTTGGTTAGATAACACATAGTAAGATAGACTTTTTTTGTTTTTCAAGTAAAGGCAAGCCCTAAGGATCCCCAGATGTCAGACAGCTCTGACTGTCACCTCTGCAAGGTCTTGTTGCACACTGGGATGTTTTGCTGCTGCCGTAGGACTGGCAGGGTGAAATCAAGGGCTCTTCTGAATGGCAATGAAGTCCAGGACAAACACGTGGGGCTGAGGACAGGATGGCTTCCTGCAGCCACTGCAGCAGGTCCAGCTCTGGAAGATAAAAGAGGGGTAAGGTTTTCACAGTCTCCACATTGCCCACCACGAACAACATCTCTGCCTTCGAGTGAGTGCTCTGTTGTGTGAGCAGGAATTCCCAGTGCCCCATAAAAAGCTAGGTCTGCTGTGGTACCCCTCCAACAGCATGAATCCACAGCTCTGAATGTCACTCTATTGCTTCCCAGCACATGAGGCACCTGCTTGACTGATTTCTTTACCCTTGTCAGTGTTCAGAATAGCTGTGCACCTATTTTAGCCAGACAAGCCAAGTGCAAGTTATTTTTTGTGCAGGACGACCGTGTACAGCAGCACAGGCAGGGGGAAGCTGGATTTTTGGAGAGCAGACCCTTAGTACGGGGCAAAATGCTCGCCTGCACTCTGATGCTGATTTTCTCCTTTATTGGCTGCTCCTGAGGCTGCAGCCGGAGGAACGGTCTCCTGTGGAACGGCAGCTTTAGACAATTTTATTGGCTGATGAATCTGATCTTGCCTGGCCACCTTCCAGAAACACTGACTTGCCCGAGATGAGAGTGAGAGGAAGGTTGCTCTGCCTGGGGCTGTAAAGCGATTGTTTTGAGACCAACGCAACACCCATGCCTTGCTGCACGGTGAGTATATAAAGATAGGTCTGTATACCCACGTCTATATGTGTAAACTGCTTTTTGATATAACTGCTGACACAATTAATTGTGCAGCTCCTGGACTCTGTCTCATTTGCTGCCTAGTTATGTGAAAATGTACTTGGTAAATGGCTTGCTGTCACAAAATGCTCAATTAACTGTTGCAATGATCTAAGTTGAAACACTGCATTTGTGTCCTACTCTGGTTATTTCCTGTGCTGCAACACATTGATTTAAGCTTTCTGCCACAAGAGAGCAAAATGCAGCTGCAAGATGTTGATATTAAAATGTTTTCTTTGGTTTTATTATTTTGCTAGTGGAAGCTCGAAATACCAGAGCTGCTTGCTAATATTTGCTCACGTCTTCTAAAAATTGCTGATTAATCTTGTCCGTTCTTTTTAAAGGGTAACTTCTATGAAGTTTGATGCTGTGGATCATTTTGCAAGTTGTGCTTTGCAACAGAGCAAAAATAGGGCAGAGCTAAGGAAGGGAATGTCTTTAATGTAGCCCCCCAAGAGTGTGGTGCTCAAAGTGGCAGGATACTGCATTGCACCTAGATTAATTGCAAACAGCTCTCCAGATAAACATTTCTGAAAAGCCTCCAAAACTATTGCTACCTAAGGAATTGATAGTTGATCAGCAGCACTGGAATAGAATGAAGGAATGCAGCTTTTTAGACTGCAGGGGTTCTATAATATACAAAGATGTAGCTAATCCTGAGAGTACAACATACTTGCTGCTTCAAAAAGGATACTAAATATTCTGAGTTTCACTCTAACAACCTGCAGTGCCTGCCTCTGATGCTCAGGGTGGAGTTTGAAACTGTGCCTTTTTGACAGCTTTGGGAAACAAAATTTAATCACTGTACTTGTTCAAAATACCTCTCTCTAATGTTTCTCCGGTTTTTGTGAGGAGAGGTGGTGCAGGAAGCGGGGTGTCCGTGTTTTCTGCAAACAGATCCCTGCTGCACATAGTGTAGGGACACTATAACTTCCTCAGAGCTAAGACGAAGTATTAAATTAAAGCTGAGTAAAGCTATATACAGACCCTAAAGATTTCCTGAGCTAGAACTTCCCATACTCTTGGACTGTGCACAGCAAAACTGTTGATGGCCATGATGCTTTTCTTCATTCTTCTTCCTGAGGGCCAAGGGGGAACCTGAGCAGCTTCATGATTTGCCTTGACTGGAATAGCTCTGCAGTGCCATACTGGCCTGGGATGTAATGGGTTCCTCAAGGAGACATACACAGATGGCATGGTGCTGGATATAGCCACTTGGAATCACCTGCCTCTCCAAGCTGTGTTGAAGTTATGTTTTGGGAACTCTGAGAAGAGGACAGAGTAGGAGGGCCAAGTTTTGTAGGTGAAAGAGAGACATGAACATTGATTTGCAGCTGTAGTTGTAAGGAAGAGTCTTCCCAGTATGTCCAAGTGGGGAAGAGGGGAGGCCTCCCTTGGTGCAATCCCATCTGTATTTCAGCTGCAGAAGGAAATAACTTGTTGAACTGGCTCCCATGACAAGTGGAATGACAGTCCCTGAAGTTGTGTGGCTCCATTATCCCCTGTGGTTATGAGTGTGAAGTAGGACCTTGTATTAAAGAGAAATGATGCAGCAAATATGGGTTGGTATGACTTTTGTGCAATTGTGCCAGATAGCATTGACAAACTTTGGTGCTGTGTCTTAAACATTTGTTTTGTTGGCCCTGTAAATAGTCTAAACTACTTTTTTGCTTGTTCCTATGCTTCTGCACCACTCTTGCTCCTGTTCTTGCTGGCTGAGGCTTCTAAGAGAGCCACGGGAAGCTGACATTCATACTCATTGGATCTCAAACATCCCTTCTAGAAATCACAGGCACTACCATTATATGAAAGATGAGGTTGTATCTGCAAAACAGAAATATCTAGCTTTATAGTTGTGTTTGTGATTTCCTGGGATTTTCTTGTGGAATTTCAATTAGAACTTCTTTCTGGTTATGATTTAAGTTTATTACATGTGAAAAATATAGTTCTGACATACTAGCTTGGTACCTGTTCATCCTCCTGGAGATTCCTGCGTCTGTGAAGTTGCCATCTGTGGCTGTATACTTGTAATACTGGAAAGGAAGAAAAAGGGGAGGAAACTGTATGAAGATGTGATTTTTGCTAGTTTTAGATTTAATGAGAAGCGCTGAAAGTAACCCATGGTAGAGACGAGGCTTTGCCACAAAGTAGGATGTGACTTATTTGGAGGGGAATGCACGGTCCTCTTGATTCTTCAAAGGGCTCTTTGAAACCCCGTTCCTGGTGTGCTGCTGGTGTGTTCCTGCAAGGTAGAAACCCTGAAAGAGCTGAATACAGGCTGCTTATGTATCTTTTGAGCCTTTGCAACCACTCTATGTGCCACGACAGGTAAAACCTTGGTGACTTCTGTCACTGTCAACCCAAAGGTGGAGGTGGCTTCACTTTGGGCACCGTTGGAATGGATGCCCTTGTGCCTGAGCTATGTTGGTGGTCTCTATGAGTCCCAGGGAAGCAAGGGTGGCTCAGGGCCCTGTGGCAGGGCAGGGGATGAGGACCAGTCACATTGGATGCATTGCCCTTTCCCAGCCTGCTCCACAGCTTGTCGCATTGTGAAGGCCATGACTGCAGCCAGCCTCAAAACAGCGTGGCAGATTTTTTGCTGTTCTGCTGTCAGTCCTCTGGTGTGGTGCTTTGCACCCCAATTGCCTCCCTCAGCCTTGTAAATGTACCAGGATCCTGATCTCTCAGTTTTCTTAGAGTAGATAAAAGGGCATTTCTAGCCATTTTGTCTTGAGGGGGGAAAAATGGAGAAAAGTGGAAAGAGGAGGCAACTAAAAATATCATAAAGCTTGTGATCTCTGCTAATGATTATATTTGGCAATTCTACAGAAATGGATCCAAGAGAAAACTAGGATTCTCTTTTGAAAAAGCATTTATCTAGAAATGTTTTGTTTGTAAATTAAGACCTGAGTTAAGAAAGTGGAAATACATTGATTTGTATTTTGACAGTTTGAAATAGCTTTTATGCAATGCTCTTATAACATGTTCATTTATAATGTGGATTTGCAAATTACAGTATTATTTTAAAACACTTGGAATTCAGAATGACATGTAAACTGTCTGCAGTGATTTTATTTTTGTCTTTGTTGGGTTTGTTAGTTAGCTTGGATGTGAATTTGTATTTCTGTATATGTATATAAACACACTCTTATTAACATGTATGGAAGTAGGAAGCTGGTAGGCAATATGCTTACATATATACCAGCATATTAATGAGTCATAATATGAAATATTTACTACCAATATCCATGTGTAAACCTGATATGCTGTGGATTCATGCTAGGAGTAATAAGGCAAGAAACTCTTTATGTTCTATGATAGAGATAGCCAGGCTAACAATGGCAGTGAAAACTGGAATTGTTCTTCCGTTTTAATTACAGCCCGACAAATGGTGCATTCATTTTTCATTGTTAAAAAATGGCCCATATGGCATCCTTTGATCATATGCTCTGCAGCTTCTGCAACAGCAAGGGATTTATTTTCAGGGAATACATAGAACATAACAATACATTCGGAACATAATATTTGATCTGAGTTTTCTGAGCAAAATATTGTCTTGACTAAGAGAATGGACACTACCAGGAGAAGGTACCTTAGGTAGCTCAGTTTTCCAGTCTGAAGGCTTGGTGCATGATGCACCCACCTCAGCAGCAACTTCCTCATGTTCCAAATAACACTGGGTAAAACCAGGAAGGGTTTTTCCCCACCAGCAAATTTCATTCTTTCACAGAATATGAAAGGATGGTTTTTCCATGGTGCACAATCCAGATTCCAGGATGCCTGGCATGCAGGAACAGATAAAAACTAACCAGAGAAGAAATTTAGAAAGCAAAGCAAAATTAGAATTTCTTTGTGTGTGAGAAATATGCATCACTAAAAAACCCACCAGCCTGACACACACATCCCTTGGAATGAAGACAACCCATTGCTTTTAATCACATTATTTATCATACCTTTTAGAAGCAAAACTGAAATCCATAGCCAGGACACCAGCTGGAGACGTTCAGGAATATCTCCATAGAAATACCATCTTGGAAAGCAAAGCTTGCTGAAGTTTACTCATTATTATCTGCACAGCATTGCAGTCTGAAAGAAAACGGGAGCTAGGCGACAACTCGTCTCCCTGTTTTCTACACCCGCAGTCACAACAGATGGATGGGTGAGAGGATGTCTCCAGAGCAGCTCATGTCTTCCCTTACAGTGTAGGTCTTGTAGACACTTTGGTTTTAGTGGGCAGCCAGTATTTGGGACCTTTCTGGATGTTCCTACCAGAAAATGGCACTGATTATGCACAGCTCGTACCTTTAATGTAAACTGAAGTGTTTGCAAAGCACGTGTGTGTGCATGCTTCTACTTCCCCAAACACAAGAGGTTTACTCCCTCGGGGTTTTCATGTGATCCTTCCAGAGGCAAGGAGAAGGAGACAGGGAAACCTATTGGTCTCACCTTGGGAAAGTTTCATCAGTAGGACAGCAACCTGTGGCCACTTGTAACTGCTGCAACGCTGTCAGCACCCTCAGAGTAGTTTCAGCTCCTGGTGTGGCAGTAGCAACTGACAAAACTGCACAGACTTGCCCATGACCCCATAAAAGCAGAGATGTGTGTCTCCTTAACCTTTTGCAAATGACAGGCACAATATGAAAGTTTAAAACCCAAGGCAGATGGTGCATTTCTGTACCAAGAGCATCATTTCATATGTGTGAGGAAATGTGGCTGGCTAAGTGTGTCCAGATGGGCATTGCTCCTTTGATGAAGAAACCATTAAAACATGGCAATTTGTGGGAATCTAGGCTAAAATAGGCTCTCACATGGAGAGCTAGTACAAGGCACAAAATTTGAAAAAATTGTTCTTCACATAGGTAACTGAAGTAGGGGGGAACCTTTAAAAGATTGTCTAATCATTTAATTTACTGCTTCATGGAACTCAAATATAAGACTGTGAAAACAAGGAGTGATGAGAACTTTCAGCCAATACTCTAGTGCTAATATATCAAATGTTTCTCTAACATAACTGACTTCTCTTTTCAGCTGTCTTTTTAGGAAGGATTTTTGAGGAAAATGCTGTCTGTGAAGTTAGAGGCCTGTAATTTTCAGGCTAGACTACAGAGGGATTATATACTTGTTATTTTGGTTTCCCCTGAGAGAGTTTTGAAATGTTTCATAAATTCAGATGACCAGTATAGGTTTTAGGTAGTATGTAATTTGCCATGTGAAATATATGCTGGTCACTGTTCTTAGAGGAGATGGTAGCTAACAAAAATGATGTCTGACAGGCTGCTCATTACTGTGGTGGAATGATCTGTCATCTATTCAGGTTCTTGTAAATTGCTGTAGCTCAAGATTAGGTGAAATGTTTAAAGTTATCAAAAGCAGATTTAAAGACTCTGATCTAACTTTTAAAAGTAGTTTAGGGGCTTATGCTGTTGAATCCTGTAATCACCTTTGCAATGTTTTTCTAGTCTGTCTTCCTTGAATGAATAGAAATGTCTTTATTTTCTACAAGTAGAAAGGGCCTTACTTTGGCCACAAATCATGGCTGATCATGAACTTGCTGAAATGTCACCTGTAAGGAGTAAAATTTGGAAGTGACTTGCTGAACTGATATGATTTGTCAGGGACAGTAAGAGATAAATATCTCAACCTTGGTAATATAATTGATTACACTTGAAATTAAGCATGGGCAGAAAATGCACTTGTCTCAGAACAGTGAACACTTGCCCTGTGCAAGGTGAGGAGTTGGACTCTGTGGATCCCTTCCAATTCAGGATATTCTATGATTCTGTGACTTGAATTATTTTCCAGAATCCATGACACAGGAATTCCTCAAGCAGTTCTATCACAGCATATTAGGTTTTTATATTAAATATTCCTGCTTGAGCTGCAAACCAGACCCTGTTCCTCTTGCCCTTATTTAATATGGTGGACATCAAAGTTTAATGCAAAAAAAAGGAAACTTCTTACCCACCTTACTTGTTAGTCAACTTCTTACCCCCTTTTTATAGTACAAGGCTCTGTCTGGGTGAAAGAACAAAGAGATGATACATGAAAATATGAATGGTTTGTGTTCACGTTTATGTCACAAGTTGGCTCCAGTATATGGGCATCACACTTTCCATCAGTGTCACAGAAATGCCATGAAGATCCTCTATGGACCACGACTTCTACCTGAGAACCAAGGTAACACACTTGACCCAGTCAAGTCTGTGATAAATATAGACACCCACTGCAGCACCTTGCACCAACACAAGCTCTGAGTTGCAGGTAAGACACGTGGCTGTCTCTCAGCAGTCAGTCCCTGCTTCATGCTGCAGTTAAGCTGCTGTGGCTCCCAGGTTAATGCATCTGCATCAGGCATTTTCATGGTCCCAGGAAAAGTCTTGTCTGTGTGAAGTTTTGATAAAAGACAGATTTCTGAAAAATAACATTAAAAAGAAAGTAATACTGAGTAATCTGGGAGTTGTCTTTCTATCAAGGCCTTATTAATGATTGTTTCATTCTGTGGTTAGTTACAGAGCCCAGCAGAGCTATTTTCCTTTCTCTGGTTTTTCCTCAAAAAATTCCAAACTATAGAGCTTTCATTCAGGGATGGTGTGATGTAATCTAACTATAGGCAAGATGTCTTAATTAACACTTACAATCTATCTTTAATAGGTGGGCTTAGGATATGCATTTTGTCTTGTAGTAAATTTATTTTTTCTTTTACATCTTTCCTTTACCACTGTAAAGCGGAACAAGAGCTCATGTACTCTTTAGCTGTCATGTGACCATGCAGCTACACAGAGGGACAGGGAATGCTCTGTTCAAGAAAAATCAATGGTTTGGGGGTGGGGGGGACTCAGCAAATTCACTGGGAGCCTGTTTTTCTAAAGGCTGATTTATGCCAATGGGGAGATCCTCATGCAGTGTGGAGCAGCACTGTGCTGAACTCAACAGAGCTACTTTGTTTAGTGGGGGTTAAAAATCTGGCCCCAAGTGTGTGTGATTCTCTTATGCTGATGCACTTACCACCACTGTGCCTGGGGAAGGTTGTGCCTCTGTCTCTTCTCTCTCTATGGCTTAGCAACCCTACAATGCACTGCTTATCCCCTTTGTTTTTAGAAGGTTATCCTTGCTCACGTGGGGAGCTGTTTGTTGCTACTTGTGTGAGCTTTGATGCTATGAGCCTGGCAGCAGAGACAGCACAGCAGCACTGGCTTTGCTGCAGCCTTACTGCCTGCAAGGGGACCCCAGGACCTGGTTTGTCCTCTCAGCCCAGGCTGCCATCCCACTGCTCACTCAGTTTGCCTTCACATAGTAAAACTGTGCTTTCCTCCCTGCAGCAAGGCATATTGAGGAGGAAATAGTTATCCTGGAATGTGCTTCCCTGCTGGCAGTGGCTCATCATGCTATATTGAACTGGTTTGCTTCTCACACATGGCAGCAGGAAAAGCCTGTCCCCATGCTGCTGCTCCTGCTCAGTTTATAATTTTAAAATCATGGTCTGCTTGACTAGCACTCCTTCTGTGTTTGTAGGTTAGACAGAACTCCCTGTGGGTCAGCTTTACATCTTCAGCTGTAAATGTAGGTCAGCTGGCTGCCGTGCAGTATGTTCCTTAGCCTTAAAAGCGCAGGTCCTCACACGCAGCTTCACAGTACATTGAATTTGCTGGTCTGTAAGGAAGCTCATTTTGCCAGTGCAGCAAGTGGTGCAAATGCTCTCATGACACTGGCAGTCCTGCCAGCATGGGAGCAAAGGATTTTTCAGTCTCGGTGTAGCACATGTGTAATAAGAGCAATTTCTGCTGTTTCTGCCACTATTCTTTATAATGAGAGATTGATATCAGGCCTGTTAGTGAAATTAATTATCATAGGATGTGACAGCTGGTGCCTATAAATCAAAGCAAGTCCTTCCGTTCTTGTGTGCCTGGGGTCTGTCTCTTTTGACGCTAAATCTAAGATTTGTTCATTCCTCCATCCTAGAGAGTTCATCAGAGGTCTGAAATCTAGATGTGAAATATTCTCATGAGCTCGCAGGGAGCCAGTTGTGTTCAGTTACGCTGCTGTTTCCTTCACAGCACACATTTGGTTTACAGATCCTTGCCTGCAGACTCTAATCTTAGCACTTAATATGCTTAGAATTTTTTTTAGCCCAGTTTCCTAGGAAGTTGAGGATTATGCAATCCTTATGCAAAAGGAAAAGCCCCGAAAGGTTTCCTAAAAAGACAGCACAAACCAGCCAATGGGTTTGTGAATTGGAAAATTTATGTTGCATTAAGTTGCAGGCAGAAGGTGGGTGGTGAAGATCTTCCTTTGTCCAAAGCTGCAGGGACCATCCAGCTGCTTGTATAACAATGGCAGGGTATGGACTGGGGCTCTGGATGACCTCCAGAGGTCTCTTCTAACCTCAGCCATTCTGCAATTCTGTTGTCCATGAGGCAGTAACATTTCTGCAAAATTCGGCGGGGGGGGCAGCTCTCAAGGGCAAACAAGCTGTCACAAGTGTCTGCACTGAGAGGAAGGCCGTGGCATGGATGCCTTGATTGGCATGAGCATGCTTGGAGACATCAGGTGTTCGTGATCCTCCAGAGCCACCGGTGGTTGGTGGATATAGAAGGGAGTAAGTGGATACACTGGAGAGATGTATGAAAATACAAGACCTGTTAGGTGGTCTGTGGGGAGACAAGGAAGTGTTCCATCAATGCACAGAATATTTCTAGACTTGAGTACTTCTGCTGGCAGGACACCTTGTCGGCAGTGTTTAGAGAGAAGGAGATGCAGATGTGGCTGTGGTAGTTAACCAGGAAAGGAGTATGGTCTCTTTTGTGTATCTCACATTTTGTTTTCAACAAAGCAAATTTGTAGAGACATCATTAATGTGGCCAGGAAAGCAAATATAATCTGTTTGTAATACTGTAATCTATTCAAGGATAGGTTGGCAAGTTTTTCAGGGCAGGATTGTCTTTTTAACAAATGCAAACTCCTCAAAAAATGAAACCAATTTTTCCCCAATACTGGAATTTCTTAGTTCCTGAGACTTGATAGATTACTATTTTATTGAAATTAATTTGGTTACCAGAAAGAGTAAAACAAAATAAGGAAAAACTAAGAAAAGGGGGCTTTTAAAATGAAATCTCTTGCATTTTTTAAAGAAAATATCACTGTATAGTAGATTATTGAGATTATACGTTATGAAGTCAAATCCCATTAAAAATTGTTTGGTTCCCTTGCTTCAAGAGTAGGATGTTACTTTATCCTGCTCACGAATCTTCAGTTCACTGCTCTTTCTTTTTTTTTTAACCTCTTGCCTCCTCCTCCTTGAGCACAAAACAGAAATGCAAAACGTCATGTGGGAAACTGAAATACAAAATTCTACTGCAAAAAACCACTGCTAAATTGATGCCACCTTAACAAGTCATTTGCAGGGCCACTTGACATAAAAGAAAAGAAACTCTTAAGGCATCCTTAAGGTCATCCTGACCTGTTTACTCTGAGAAAAGCTGAGGCAAATTGTCCTGATCCACTAAATAAGACCAATAGCTAAGCTTTTGGAAAAAGCAACCTCAGACTGAGGGTCAGGATTTTGCCTGGCACCATTTGGAGGGTGCTGCCACAGTCGGTGGGTACCTAGCCCCATGGGGAGGTATCAATGACACCCACTGGTCACTTACAAGTGCCATTAAAGCCTCATTCAGCTGTAAGTAAATACATGGTGCTCTCAGAGAAGTTAGGTGCCGTTTTTCTGCAGCAGAGAATCGGGCCATTTGGAACTTTAACCAGTTTTCTTTCACAAATTACACAAGAATAAAATAGGGTTTCATAAGAGAAATAATGTAGCATCAAATATGGATTGTCCTTTGCCTCCTCATAAGAAAAAAAGACATTTTTTATTTGACAATATATATAAAAATCCCATGTGTTTTTTTCCTCATTTCCTTAACCATAAATAGCATATCTGCAAGAGAAAATCTACGTGTGTTAGCAGTCATTTCCATGCGGTAAAGGAAGCATTGCTGGTCAGGTGTTGGAGTACTGGCCCAAGAAAATGATGGGGAAAGTCTGATCAAGGGCCAATGCTGAGGAAAAATTACCAGTCTGGAGGTGTGACAGGCTGCCCAGCCTGCAGTGGAAGGGTGAGGCAAGCCTGTCCAACTTGGCCCTGAGTCCTCCACCAAAAAATCACTGGCAGGGCATGTTGCAGCTTTCTACTTTGATGCTTCTTGTTCTGCCAGCCTGGGATTTGTTTATCCCCTGCCCCTCATGGTGCATGAGGATGTGGTTTGCCCAGCTCATCAGCTTCCTCTGAAAAAGGCATTTCTGTCTCAGACATGGCTGGATGCAGAGTAAGATTTATCTGAGGTGCCAGAGCTGGAATGACTGGTGACAAGTTTTTGCATCTACAGGGAGAGTCATATATACAGACCATGGCCCAACATGGATCAGTTGGACCACAACTCCAGAATTTCTGGAAGAGAGAAGAAAATGGCACCCCTCCGAGGAGAGGATGACTGGTTTTGCATGCACAAGGATCGGTCAGGTGCAACACAAAAGGGTTGTGCAATGTATGTTCAGACCCTCCTGAGCAAAGAGATGTCGGGTTTCCTCTCTTGAAAGAGTCTGCAGAGAAATATTCCTCTAAAAATGCTTGGCTGGAAACACATCTGCTATTATAATCTAGACTTCATCAGGAGTTCTGATGAATCTAGGCAGATTCAGAGCTGCAATCAGTGTGACCTAACCAAATCATTGCTTCTTTTACTCTTCCAGTAACTACCTGAGGTTGATTGGCTTTTGTTATAGGAGTCTATTTGGGCAGCAGTGAGGATGGGCAGGCAGCAGATGCTCAGTGAGCAGCAGAATCAGGGAGGAAAAGGCTTTTTCCAGTGGCTGCTATAATGTCTTGCATGCGGATGGGGAAGGTACCCAAGCTTTTATTGTTAATGCAAATACATACATAGGGCAGGAATTGGGAGGAGGAAGGATCTGCCTGCTATGCTGTCAGCTGAGGGTCAGGCTGCCAGCAGTGAATGCTGGCAGTGGCTGTTTAAAATCAGACTCTGTCAAGGTTTTTAAGGTGGAGGGAATGTGCTTTTAGAGCCAGGGCAGTGACCTGGAAGGAAGCAGCAAAAGTGCTGCTGACACTGGCAGCTGATGACATGTGGGTCAGAGGCAGCACGAAGGAGAAGGTGGTTGCTGGGCCAGGGCTGTCTGGCTCAGCTGGAGGTGAGTGCAGGAAGCAAATGAGGTGTCTCTTTGTGGCCACGGTCTCTGTGCTTTAAGAGGAGGAGGGGGTTCTTCCCAGGCATTCAAACCTGCTGAGCTGAAGCATGGGGAGGGAAGTCAGGTGAAGCTGGTTTTTGGAGTTTTCTCACCAAAGACTGCAGTTTGGGAGCTGTCTGTCTTGCCTCCTGCCGGTGTGATGGGAGGAGTTCCTTTCCCATGCCACCTGACTGCAGCCTGCGGATATTGGCAGTGTATGTTGTCATGAAGGGATGCTGTGTAACACCCAGGTTACTTCCCTGTGCCTTTTTCTGGGTACCAGAAGCAGCATAACTGCCTTAGGTCATCCCCAAATGTGGGCTAAGTTAGACTGCCTTACAACAAGACTAACATGGTCAGGTGAGGAGCAGCATCTGGAGGCTGTGCTCTGGTTGTGCTTGATTTACCCTGGCCGTCTCTGCCCAGCTCTGCATCCTGCTGTGGGATCTCTTATCAGAGATGACAGCGCATCAGAGGCTCTGCTGTCTGAGAGTCAGCTCTGGGGGTGGAGGATAAGCAGATAAATGTAATATTTACGTGAAAGAGGCTAATCAATAATTGAAACAACTTACCAGTGCTTGTTGGGAACCCTTCACCACTTACAATTGCTAAATAAAGATGTTGTATGTTTTTTTAAAACATAAAATATATATGTATGAGTGAGTTCAGTGACATTTCCTGCCTTGTTCCAAACAAGAAGCCAGACTATGACCAATGATGTTTTCTGGCCTTCTAAAAATACTCTATACATAATTTATAGAGTTCTAATGAATATTAGAAGTATACTATTAATTTTCTCTTGAAATATGTGTACTCTTACATCTAGATCTTTCTTCTGACACACAAATAGATTCAATAACAAGTTGATTCTTCATAGCTAGTGACCTTCATTTATTCTGGCATAAAACAGCTAGTATTTTTCCAAGTGCTTAATAATCTTATAAAATTAAGAATGGAAAGCTGAAGGGAAGTCTTAAAGTCCAGAACTGCTAAAGAACTTAGGACCCAATGTGAAAAAAATTGTCTCCTTAATATTAGCGGAGTTGAGCATGACCAAGCATGAATTGCAGTAAGATCAGGATAAATGTAAATTAGGGGACTTTGAGTATGAAGCCAAAATCCACTGAGTAGTCTAGAGTATCTTCCTGGGAAAGCATTTCACCATGTGTCAGCCCATTAGGTCTCTTGCTTTTTTTTCCATACACCTGTTCATTGCTCTCAGTAGCTGCAGTCAGTGGAAAGCGTTATTTTTAAAGATGATAGGCTGTATTTTACTAGAATATTTGTGTAGGTTACTAATGATTTCAAGGAGGTAGCTTGCCAGGACCGCCCAGAGTAGTTGGATTTGAATTTTCTGGCCTTTTGGTGGGTGCAGCTGCTGCTTTCCACATGCCTCAGCAAATATGGCATTGAAACCAGGCTCCACTTTGGAGGAGACTGACACAGGAAGGAAGACTGCCTGCAGTGCCAGCACACCCTTCAAAGGGAGCAGGAGGGCCAAAGGCATCAAATTCTGGGACTAGGCCCAGTCAGGAGCACAGTCATTCACAGCCTTGGCTCTACTGTATTTGTAGTCAAGGAATATCATAAACACCTTATTCATGGTTGTGTCTTGTTTGCGACTGCCTCATGTTGTATCCCAAAGTAAAATGCTTTTATCAGGAGCTGTGTAAATTAAATTGCTACTTTACATTAGACTTTTTTCCTGTGGTTGTGTATTCCTTGGAGATGCTTTGCTTTATTAACAAGAGGAGTGTATGCTCTGCCAGAAGCTGAGAAGAAATAGGTTATGATTTCCAGAGGATAGGATTTCAAAAGCCTTTGCAGCTGCTAAGGTAGAGTTTAAATCTTGTCTCCTTGGGCCTTGCAAGTGCTGTGCTTGCCAGGTTGGCTCCTGGCCTAGGAATGTCAAACATCAGTTCTCACACACCAATTTTTTGCCTTGTGGTTTCCTGGGGTGTCCAGAGAGGGAACACATCACTCTATGCTCAGATATTGGTCCCAGTAAACGTCCAAATATGCAAATTTAGGCCTACTGTAAGATTTTTGCAAAAACTCCTATAAACTCAATGAACTGAACTGTCAAGTGCTATAAGCATGAATTACTCTACTTAAATGATTTCCAATTACTTTAGGATTTAAGCCTGAAAAAGTCAGGCATAGATAAAGTCAGCAATGTAGTGAAATACATTCAGAGAAATGGACTTCAGTTATTTTTAATTTGGGCAACGGAGCCCTTCTCTTCTATCAAACAAAATACAATCCTCTCTTTAGTTGTTTCTGGACATGCCTAGAAAGCACTAATATTTTTGCAGCTTGATTTTTAGCTTCTTTTCACCTCATATTCCCTCTGCTTTGAAGAGCAATGCATCCTTAGCCATGATGTTTAAACTTGCAACCCTCCTCTTTGGCCTCACACTAAAAATGTTCTTATTAGATAATATTTGTCAGTGTCATAGTTTACTTGATAAAATAAAAATTCATCGTGGTAGGCTATAATCTCAACACTGGCATGCCAGTGTGTTGCTCCATGGCCCTGTTCACAGTCTGTGGAGGGAATGCAAGGATAGCTGGTCCCAATTCATAGCAATCCTGAGATTGCAACTGAGATATTGGCTACCCATAGAAGAGAGGATCCTGCCAAGGAGGTTTTATCACTAATTGTTCTCAATGTCTAACCAGATTGAAGAGGTAGCTGGCTCTGGAGCAGATAGGATGGAGAAGAGGGAAAAACTCTACCATGACTCTCTTTGGGAAGTCCTCATGTCTTCTGAGGTAACTGTTTTAGAGACTGAATTTTGTTGTATCTGTAAGTCAACAGTGGGGTAAGAATTAATTTCTTCATCTTTTTTCCAGTGTGTTACAGGAAAAGCCATCTTTCTCTCCTTTATGTGATTGTTTTTAGGGTGGTGAAGAAGCCTTTGGCATAAGAAGGATGATTTTCCAATGAAATACACAGTCAGGTTGTATACCCAGCTCATTCCCGGCTGGCTGTTGGTCTGTACTGCCACGTGCCAGGCAGTGTTGTCTAGCGCCTTGCTGGTAAAAAAAGACAATCAAACTAATTTCTGCATGCTCCCTTTTTGAGGAGTTGCTTTAAATCCCTTCAGCTAAACAAGGTCTACTTGTAGATGTGAAATCTGAAGAACCTCTGCATGAAAGCCTTAATATCCAGGATATAACTGTCCCTTTTAGTGAGGTTTGTTGCAGACCAGATTAAATCACTGGAGGAAGTCCAGCTTTCTTTCTGATAGTGCTTCCTTAAAGATCATTGATTTTACACTTGAATATAACAAACACAACATCCTCAAAATGTTTGGCATTAATGGGAATATGCTCGCATTGAAGACAGTCATAAAATGATCTTGATTTTAATGAAAATAAATCTGAAATGTCAGAAAAGCCTTCCAGGCAAATTTTTAACTACAGGTTATTTTACCTTATCAGACTAGCTGAGAGACCTTACTATCCAAATTTAGTTAAACTTCTGGTTAGTGGGAATCTCCCAGTAGTCAGTGAGAGTGAGCATTTCCAGAGGGCAAATCATTGTAGGCACCAGTGATGCCCTTTTTGAAACAGGATTAACTACTCTGTGAAGGTCTTGGTCGTTGTGCACTGACTGGGGTTTTTACACTACTGACTACATGACTATCGTTACCTGTAATTCACTTCAAGTGTTTATTCTTTACCACATATGCTTCTTAGGTGCTTATAAAAAGGGTTCAACTTAGTCTGCCTCTGTCAAAATGTGTGTAGAAATATTGCAGCTCATACTAGAGGTAAATTTAATTTAAAAGAATTCAGATGATCCATTCTATGAAAGCCTTCACCTTGATCACGGTCAATTTTCTAGACAATGAATGCACATAAAACTGTAATTTCTGCTTTTACTCTTGCTATTCAGAGATTTTTCTCTTCATTGGTTTTGTTTGTTTGCTTTCTCCTCTGTACTCCCAGGAAGCTGTGAGCTCTTGCAGAGCAGTGCTGGTTTAAAGCTTAGTGGAATCATGTCTCAGACATCTCAAAGACCTGTACTGCAATGTTGTGACTCTCCCTGGTGCTAGCAGGAGTCACACCTCAGGTCTTGCATCTTGTTTTGAAAACACTGGAGCAGATTTAGTCTTTTAAGACATATTGTACTTTCTTAATTTCTCAGATGATTTCCATTTCTGAAAAATGTGCTAATTTCTGTGCATTTAAACACTTGCTGTGGAGAGCAGCAGAAAGAAGCAATTTCCTGTAGTTATTTTGTCATTTCCATTCTACTGAGGGCTATAAGTGGGTGAATCTTGTTCAGCAAAAAAGCCGACTGAAAATCAGCAAAATACTTTGAAAATTTGTGTTAATTTAGCAAATAATTCAGGGAAGAGGGGAAATTTTTTAAAAATCACAATATACCTGAAATCTTCTTGACCAGTATACCCTTTCTTATCAGACATTATTAACTTTAAGCCACCTGTAGACCTGAGTAATTTTCTCTGGTCAGGTTCATGTTTTTTAGTCTTTTTTCTTTTTTATTCATCTGCTCTGCTTGGGAAACCCATTATGCTTTATTGAAAGCTAAGACTATTTCTGCATGGTACAGGGTTGGGCTGTGTAGAGTTAGCAAGGCTGTTCTGCACAGGGTTCCCTGAGTGCCGGAGAAGTCATATAGCCATGGAGAATGGTTCCAGTGTGTCCCGTTTTCCAGCTGGGCTGGCAGAAAAGCTGTGTTGCTGGTATGTGTTGTACTGCAAGACAACCATCTTCTGGTTGTCAAGTCTGTCGCAGCCACTGCTGCAGCCCTGGAGAAACGGCCAACATGACTCAGAAGGGCTCAAGCTTTGTCCTGGGATGGCTTCCACAGACAGGAAGCCAGCCCTCAATGACACACACTGATGTGCACACACCCACTGCTAATTTGGGCACAGCAAGCATCATCCTGACACATCTGTTGGCTTTCTCTGCCACTCCTTCTGGAGGGCAAGGACTGCAGGACAGGCTTTATGGACTGTGTTTCTAACAGGCTGATCAAATACTTCAAGCCTGAAGAAAAACTAGTCACATCCCCTTCTCAGTATTAATATTTCTGCATAATCCTGACTGAAAAAAAATGACATGAAGGTATAGCTCTGGAAATATATCTAGAGGTAAGCTCCAAGGGGAAGATTCTTTAAAGTTATTTTTATTCTTGTAATTAGATACCTGAGGAAGGACGAAAATCTCTCTGTGGGAGTATAAAGTGCTTACCAGTTAATGAAATGGAATCAATATCAGGAATGTTAAGTGACTACATTATGTTCTCCATTAATTTGCTTTGCACTCATTTATCTTGAACCTCTTAAAAGAGCTGGTGATTGAAAAGACATATCTCTTGAAAGCATAACAATTTATTCTTGAAAAGCATCTATTGTGAACAGTCCCAGGTGACAACCATCTAATTGTATCATTGGTAGCACCAGGGTCTCATTTATCTCTTTTTTTTTCAATTCCAAGGTTTAGTTACATTAACTTCTACTTGTACTAGTCAATGTCTTTTGAGCTGTAAAAATATTCCCTCTCTAAAAAGCTCTTTCAGGGAGAAAAGGGCTATAAGGGAAAATGAGAGAGCTCTGTGTCCTGGAGAGACATTTAGCTCACTCCTAAGGCTGGCACAAAGCTTACAAATCTCCTAAACCCTCCCTTTAAGCCTTCCCAGCAACTCTGAATGCTTCCAGGTGTGAGTTCCTTCTGCAGGGCTGTGTTTCACTGCATAAGGCATTTCTAGAAGATGTGTCAAGAAGAAGGTCAGAAGAATTAATATACAAAAGTAACACCTTCCCTGTTTGTTTGCTTGTGGTTTTTAATCTCACCTCTAAAATATTTTGGAAGTCAGGTGGGGTATCTCTAAACAGGAGACAGCCAAAATCTCTGTAAAGAAGGTGTGCTGTGATGGTGACCATGGCCAGCTGATGCCCAAGAGAAATGCCTGGCAAAGATAAGAAAGGCACAAAATTTACAGGTAAAAGGCAGCATCTTAAACACAAAGCATTGTTCTCTTTAATATCCAGCACCTGAGCAGTCCCCACACTGCCTGCATATTGGGCCCAGGCCTCATCTGGTAGCCAAGGGATGGGCTTTCTCTTTCTCTTTGCTAAGTGAGCACTGAGCTCAGGGTGAGCAATAGCCCCCGGAGTGGCTTTGTAGTAAAGACATCCTCCAGTGCACTGCAGGCTTCAGAGAGCAAAGCTTTGTCCAGGCTTTATGCTAGGCATTTCTGGAGTGTCTCAGATGGCTTCTCTCCTGGGTTTTTTTGTTCTGTTTCTCTGCAGAGCTTTGTACTAGACTGTACAGGATCCAGAAAAGGTTTTGCTTTTTTCCCTCCCTCTTGGGATGAGGAGAGATGCCAGCAGCCTGCAGGCAGTTTTCCTTAACATTTGTTGAAACCCTTCAGCTTCAACAGCTCCACAAGTGCCAGTACTGAACCATAAGTGCCAAACTAATTTTTTACAGGTGGATAAATGAGGTGCCTGAGTGTTTGCACATGTGACCCATTTATTACAACTGGCACTGTAACATATTAACTTGAGCCATAGGCCCTTGCCCCATGCAAGAAAGTGAGGTGCAATAAATCAGTGCAAAGCACTGATGCTCCTGAGGTGGATTTATTCCAACTAGCTGGAGATCAAGTACTGCTAAAGCAGACTTCATGTTGCAGGGCAGTACAAACCTGTGTAAGACCCTCAATATATAAATACTCAGTGATTATTTCAGAGATCTTACTGTGTGAAGGGTTACAGCTCCTGGAAAGAGGCAGGCCTTCCATCTGTACTCCCAAAGTCCCAGTGCAAGGTCATACCAATCATAATTTTTCTTCCCTAGAAAGAAGGGTGTGACAAAACTAAGGGATATTTTCCCATTTCAGTGGTGTTTTGGAATTGTTAAGTTATGTGTTATTAATGGTAACCAATTAACTAAGATGGTTGCACACGCTGGGCTTCATCAGGGTTTAATGACAAATATCATGGACTAGTCACTATCTTGTGTCTGTTAATCGTTAACAATTATGTTTTCCACTCTTACCCACTCACGCACACCACCCAGGCTCACAAAGGTGTGTGCACCCTCCTTGCCCACCCGCAGCACGTTCTCACTTCTTCTCCCAGGCTATTTTCCTTCTGCATCCCTACTCCTGCACTCTGGTCCTAGGCCTTGCCGTGGGTACCTGAGGAAGGTGCAGGCAGCACTGGGAAATAGGGGCTTGCTGCTCTGGGAGGTGTTTGTGTGTTGGTGCTGGGCTGATTAACACCAAGCAGCTCCGTGGTGTTTAGTCTAGTACTGAAAGAGAACAAAAAGGAGGCATTGCCCAGAGCCTGGTTTGACCCAGGAGGTGTGAAAGTGAGTGCAAGGGGATTTGAAGAGACTGGTCAAAGTGGATCTTCAGCCAGTGTGGCATCAGCCAGATGTGTGAAGCTGACATCACTTTTAAAATAATTTAGGCCTGAGGTGCTTGCATTAGCCTTCCTTCCTTCCTTCTTCCCTGAACGATGTGAAGAGAAAGCAGACTTTTATTTAGCTTTTCAACAAGGGGTAGATCCTGAATACAAGAAAGGTTTTAGTGTGTGAGAGGGGTTTTTTTTCTGTAGAAAATTCAAAGAGGATTTCCCGTGTTGGAAAATCACAGTTGACTCTCTTGCCTGAAGAATGGCAATGGGAAAACAAGGTGAAGATACACAACATGGTTGCCAAGAAACTTTCTGGCTTGCTGATCCTATAAGTATCCCATTACTAGCTCTGCAATTAGTTGTGGATCTTTTTATGTTCTTGTCTTACAGGGCAATTTAAACATGGATTGATTAAGTATTCTGCTATCCATGCGATGGGAATGAATTAGTATGCTATTTTGTGTAGTAGATAAAACTAGTGAAATTGTCTTCTTCTTTTATTTTTTAACGTGGATTTCTTAGATGTTGCTCCAGTTCTTGTAACTTCCAGAATTTGGTGTGTTACTCTTCACTGAAATGAGCAACGTGAAGGCATAACCCACCTAATAATGGGGTATTGTCTAATCTCAGCTTCACTTAAATGAGAGTGAAACACACATTGAACTACTTTTCTGAATTGCAGTATCTATTATTTAGACATACAACATCCATCCTGTTGTTTTACAGTGGTAAGAGTCGAAGAATAACTGGTCAGCCTGAATAACTCTTAGCAATTACCAGTGGTTTCATTTATTTGTGGAAGCAGTTCATGTAATTCATTAAGTATCTTTAAACATTGTGCACAAAGTTTGCTGCGTTTTAGCTTTTGTCCTGAGAATTTGGACTGTATTTTGGGCTCTGACTCCTGCAGAGTCATTGTCAGCTGATGGGAAACAGAGCAGGAAATGGGTGAAAAGACAAATCCTCTTTGCCATAACATAGCACAACATAGTGTAACTTCTTGGTAAAAGATAACACCTTTTGTTCTAACAGCTCATCGGCAGTAACAATTTACCTTCCACCCTGGAGTATCCGACTGTGACCTCTTACATGTCTTTTATACCACTGTAGTTTTAAAATTCTTAAGAGCGTTTTGATTTAGGCACAAATGCAGCAATGTGATTAAATCTGGATGAAGCTTCTACTTAAAGCTAATTATGTACTTAAATATGCTGCTGAAGATGACTTTCCTACTGATTTATGCAAGGGGGAAATTGAGTCCAAAAATACGTATGAAATAAGACAGGTATCTATTTATTTTGAGATACCATATCCTGTCTCCTCCTCTCTTCCCCATATCTCTGTACTAACACCCTATCTTTTTTTGGATTTTCAAACACTTGATAATGGTGTTTTCTGCAGCTATGCTGATGTCCCCATATTTATGCCAATAAATCAAATCCATATGGTTTCCATTTTTCCTTAGCAGCCTCACTAGACCTACAGTAGCTGTTAAAGCAGTTTTGCTGCTATAACTTCTATTTAGCTTTTTTTTATTGTTGTTCTATCTTCTGGAAAGATTGATATCTGAGACTATTAAGCTTTAAATCTTTGGGTTCCTTCAGTCTCGTATTTAGTGATGATGGGACACCCACTGCTGTCACAGAGCCTCTGCAGGATGTACCAAGCCTGTCTGAGCTCAGCAAATTCTCTGCTCACCCCTTTGTGCGTGCAGCCACCTCCTCTGCTTCAAAGCTGTGGAGTCACAAGGGAAGGTCAAAGCTTCTGGCCTTTCAAAGGACGCTCTAATATTGGAGCACTTTACCTGTTTTCTATTGCTCTGATGTTTTTCAAAGCTCAGGGCCTGACCCAGGGTGGGCAGACCAGGATATCTGCTTAGGAATGGCTGACTGGTACCATCTAAAATTAGATGGTGTTTCCATCCTGTTCCTGCCTAACACCCTTGTTCCTAGGATCCCAGCCCTGCTATTGGAGGGAAGAGGCCCTCTTGCTGGCACTTGCAGTAGAGCACCTGAACAAAGCCCAGGGAACAATTTTTCTGTTCATTTCCAGGCACGGTTCTTTGCTGAGGATTTATCTGGCTTTGTGGTTACTCCAAGCTAGGAAATAACACTTTATTGTATAAGATGGGAAGTCTTTCCCCATGGCAGGTCAAGTCACAGTCCTCACAGTCTACAGCTATGGAGAAAACAAGGATAACCTGCACCCATAAGAAGTCCAGTCACTGGATTGCTGCAGTGAGGACAATTCACCTACCCCTTATCTCGAAGTTTATTAAAAACACACTGCTCTTCCTAATGAGTGGTGATGGTCAACGGCAAGTATTAACCCAAAAGGCATAAATCCATAATAGGCACTCTGGCTCACTGCTTGATGTGTCATGCTGAGTGTGGTTATAACTCTCCTCCGAGTCCTGGTGCTTTGCTGCCATGACCTTGAGCTGCCCGTTAGTATTTGTGCAAAGAGTGCCTACAGCATGAACACGCCTAAAACGTGAGCACACCAGAACACGTGCTGATAGCCAAATGATGTGCACCACTGGCACACTCTTCCGTGGGGCCTGAGTGAGTGTTGGTAGCTCAGTTTGGCTTTGCCTGGTCCCACCTTTTGCCTTCCCAAGGCTGATCTATCCCTGCAAGTGTGGCATAGAGGCACATGACACTCTGGGCAGCCTGTGCGGTGCACACAGGAGAGAGGCTGCTCTCCTTTAGCACAACTACACCTGGGGACAGGAGCGTGTTTCCTTCCTGCAGGGGTATGGCCAGGCAGCAGACAGGGGTTCCCTTCTGAGTCATCTGCTGTAAGAAGGCAAAACCTGGTTTTGAGGGTGGAGATACCAACGTGCAGGACAAGAGGCTCTGGAGTTGGAATGTGGTGGGCTGGGAAGGTGCTACCCAGCCCTTTCCCTGGAGCACTGACCCATCGCTCCTGGTGAATCAGTGCTTCCACGGGTATGAAGCAGGATGCAGCCTATGGCAAAGGTTGCAAGCAAAAGAGCGGTAAAAAGAAAATGTGCAGAGTCCTTGAGGACCGCTAAGAGCAATTTTTTAAAGAGGTCAAATGTAAATCATGATGTTTTGCATTGGAAACCTTCTACTCTCACAAGCTGCTTTCATTCTTCATTTTTAGAGAAACAACCCAGCATGTTGGGGCCTCAGTTTTGGGTCAGGCTGCCCCAATATCGTGAGTGAAGAGTAATCATAAGATCCTGTCTCTTTAAAGTAGAAAAGCCATAAAATCTGCTTGCTGAGCCTTCTTGTTATCACAGAGGTTTACAATTTATGTGGTATTTGTCTTTTAACCCTGAAAAAATGGGTGACAGCAAATTGTGTTCAGATGTGCAGATAAGATCTAATATGCAGAAAGAACCCAATACTCAGAAAAAGCTCTCTGTGGATTCCAACATAAAGATTGGTCTAAGCAAAAAATCCAGGCTTACGCCAGAATATGTATTTGGGAATTTGTAAGAGGGGGATAATACTCTCGTTTGAAAGGGAAGTAGGGAAGTTTTGAGAGGCAATGTTTTCTCCAGTGTTCAAAACAAGAGCCACAGCAAGAGGACAATTCCCAGATCTGCTCCCATCTATTTAGCAAGAACTCATCTGCTTAGGACCAAGCGTTAACTGATGCTGATTGAAGCAATTTACTTACACAGTGGTGAAAACAGACATACAACCCTACCCTTCAGGACCAGACACTCAGATCTCCACGTGGCCAGGAAAGAAGCACATGGAGATGTGGACTCCTCTGCTCCAGAGCCACAGAGTAAGCACAGAAATGGAGAGAATTCTCTCCTTTATTTTCAGCTTTGTAGCAGTGTACTTAGGAGAACTTAACATTGAGGCTAAAAGGTCAGCCTTTGGCTGCTGCAGAGAAGCAATGAAGGGATCCAATAGCACAGCAATTCTTTGGTCTTTTTTTCTTTTTAAGCTATGCATGATTCATGGGTTACATTAGCATCCCTCCAAGAGAAGGACATGGATCATTAATGCACCAGTTCAAAGGAAACATAAGTGACTTCTCTCTGCTTTCATTACAAATCACATTTTCTACCTTGTGCACTGCCAACCTTGCCTGTGGCTCCCGTCAGTGCAGCACTCCCCATTTACAGCAAGTAAATTCTCTGGGCTCCAGCACGTCATGTTAGATCCAACTCCTCCACAAGGAAACCCGACCGCTTCAGGAAAAGCTGCACTGATGAAAGCAGCGTCAGGAATTGTTACACGGACACACTGGAGCAGGTCAGCCTCACGTAATTGCCAGTGCTGACCCTCTGCCTTTGGGCACAGACCATAGCATCCATGTCACCACTGCAGTACTGCTGGCTGTCCTGGGTGGAGAGGATGCTCTTCTGGCTTACTTTTAGTTCAGGTCAGATAAAAGGATGTTGCGTATCTCAGGTACTGAAGAGTATCTCAGATTTTAAATATTTTTTTTCACTCACTGTGTGTTCTCTTTGCAAAAGAGTAGCTGCATGAGACATAAAGGACTGTTGCCCAAGATGCCTGATTTGACAGTAAAAAGCAGAGATTAGGTAGATTAAAAAATAGGCCAGGGAAGGGCAGGACAAAAATACCAACAAGCACTAGATGGATCATCAGTGGAGCACAGTGTGATCAAAGGTACGTTTATTTGTGATGGACTATGCACAAAGGAAAATCAGATGTTTCTAGTTGTTTGAGTGGCAGTAAATTTGCACAGTAACACTGAAGTCTGGGGTTGTACATGCATGAATGCTGGAGACCAGACCTCTTTGCTAAGTGTGCTTCGTTTCTCAGCTAAGCTCCAGCCTATTCAGTGAGTTAATACCGTACCTAGCAAAGCCGGCTTGTCTTCCCAGCATGTTCCCCTGAGAGTGAATAAAAAGGTGTCTTTCCCTCTGCAGTTGAGGGAACTTCCCCATGTGCCCCTGTCCTTTATGACTGGGGTTGAGCTGGAGTGGGAATTGCAGTCCAGCCCTTTACAGTGCTGCCACAGTGAAATGCAAGTGTTGTACCCTGGAGTCCCACCACAGCTGCATCTAAAACCTGCCCTCAAGCAAAGATAAGATCACTGGCACTAAAAATAATATATTTCAATATAAACTTCCATCTCCTTGAAGGGAGGATCCAGCTGTTCAAGTGTGACTTTCTTCTCCTCAGTTAGCAATTTCAGGAAATCAAAATACGTGTTGGGAGAAGTGAAAGCTTACAGATTTGTGGCCATCTGGGACTCATCTCCTGCCCAGTCTCCAAAGAGATCGTGCTTTTCAGGGCACTGCATACAGGCAGCTGTATTTGCATAGCATTTCTTGTGGGCTCACCATTTCTCGAGAACTAGCTGCCAAATGTCTCACTTGACTCCTACACATAGGTAAAAACAGCTGCAGAAAAACTAAGATTGGCTCCGTCTATTTTTGTCCCAGAAGGTGTCACTGAAGAGCCAGGAAAGGTGCAGGTTTAGTAATAGTTTTAACTGAGATCTTAACTGCAGCCTCAGGAGGTGGAGCCTGGAGGTTAGAAGCAACTGGGAGTCACAGATTCCTGTGGCTACCGAGGACTGAAGATCTGGAGAATTTTACACCACAGAATAAATACCCTGAAACTTGCAATGCTGTGTTATTCCTCAGCTAAGTCATCTTATGGTCTGTAGCAAAACTGAACGATTCCTGGGAGGTGGTGAGAAGGCGTTCATGAGTTTGAAGGTGCTTTTTTATAACATGCCTTGAAAGGATTGTGTTCATCTTCTTGTTCTTTTCTTTATCCCTGTTCTGTCAACATTACATTATAAAGCACAACCATCATGGTTTTTTGTGCAGGTTTTTTAGGCCTTTTCTTAAGGATGGGAGGAAGAGCTGGGATTTTCTGTCCAATTGCTTTGCTGTGTTTATTATGCATTATCGGCAGACATAGAACTAGCACAGATTTGGCAATGATGTAAGAGGCCTCAAGGAGCTTGCAATATGAATTCCACAAGGAGCAGCACGTTATACACAGCAATCTGGGTGTCCTTATCTCCATTTGGAAAAGGTAGTTTGAGTTACTGTTTTAAGTCTTTTCTCCAAAGTTAAGACTCTTATGAGACTTGATCTGATACTTAAAGCAGATACATGTAGGATACCTGCCTCCATGATGGGTACTGGAAAGAAATTTGTCATGAATGTGGCCAGAGTAGAAAACCCTCTCAAAAGGATATTAAATGCTCTGCTTTTAGCTAGTCTCTTATCTACTGAAGACCAAGCTGTGATCTGATGTGGGGGGTAAGATTATCCTACAGTAGCCTACTGCAGGTTGTTGCTTCCTTCCCCAGAAACATCTGCTACTGTCTGAAGCAGGATAATGGACTAGATTATTGCATCCATGCTCCCATTCCTGGGCTTTAAGGAAAGTAATTTGAGCGTCTTAAAAAAGAGTGGCTGAGCTGATAAGTTGAGCTATATAGCTGGTATATTTCTATCCAGTTCTCTGCTCTTCAGGGTACTGATGTTGCAGATCTCATCCTTTCCTCTAGTTTCCAATAGCATGTTCTCAGCTGAATTTGCTTGACTCGCCTATAGTTTAATACAGCACAACTCTTTGACATATTGTAGCTCTCTGAGGTAAAGAACAAAGGAAGGAGACAAATTTTTTTAGTGAAAGAGCTTTATCAGGTTCACTGCTCCAATGGACTCCCAAGCTTTGAAGGAAGGAATATAAAAAAATGTCCCAAAGTCTCTAAAAACTGTGTCTTCTTATTTGATAAAGGCCAAAGTTTCACTTAAGTGAAAATTCAAATATTTTTCCTAACCTTCTCAGCATCAGATGAAGCATACAGTGGCTGCAAGTTCTTTTAATGGCAGAAATACCATAAATTCATAGGAATATATAAGAAAAACTGTTATTTAGTTTCAATAAAAAGAAAATAAGCTGAAAAAGCACATTTTTAACCACATGATAGAGTGCACACAATGCCATTCTGCTAAAAATTTGGTATTCACACTGAGGGAGTCCAGCAAAGGAGACTTGCAGGTCTCAGTGCTGGAATTTTGCCATTTAATCTTTCCTCTGGCAGATTAACATGGAGATTACATAGCCTCTGTGCATTGTTATCCACAGAAATAAAACCTATAAGAGTTTGTTCAGCCGTACTCCCTACTTATCCATTTTTTATTTCAGCTGCTAATCTGCTAAGGATTTCAGCCTTTAGCTCAGGGTTATCAGAACAGCATTGAGAGTGGATAACATCTGTTTCAGCTTTCATCCATCTAGAACACAAGCATTAATCACTAGAAATGGAGTGTGAAATGGACAGAAAAGTTAAATGCACATTTGATTCTGAATGCTCTTGGAGAAAATGTCTTTCAGGGTCTGACCAGAGGGAGAGCTTCGCTGCACTCTAGCCGGGTTTGCCAATGCATCTCACACTAGAAGTTAGTCATATTATCTGATAGAAATTCTGCCTCTTTCAGTTTGGTTTAAAGACACAAACCTTGTCCTGTCTCTTTTAGAAGAAATGTTAAAAACAACTAACCCCAAACCAATGCATTTGTTAGTTCAATTTGGTTGTAGTCATCAAAGTGTGGAGATAAAGAAAGCTCCTCTTTCGAAGCTTTCTGTGCCCCAGCTCATACCTGCAGCCCCATGCTGCAAAGGGGTAGCTGTGGCCATGCTTTCCTGGGGTGGTGAGGAAATACAGAAAGAATTAGGAACAAGCCTGGACCAAGACACAATGAGCTGACTTAACAGACCTTTTTTATCCAGAGTTTCTAGATTTTCACAGCTGCTGTAAGGAACTGCGTTGATTTTTTTACTGCTCTGGCAGGTGTCATGGTAGCTAGACTCTTAATTTTTAACTCGCTTTAAGAACAATGATCTGCCCTGTGTTGATGGGAGCAATTAGGCATGAGGTACTGAGAGAGAGTTAAGACCCACACTTTGGGGGGTTCATTTGGCTTGTTGCTGACCATGTGTACTTCTCTCACAGTTATATGGGGAATTTTTACAGCACAATGGGCTGGATTTTCTCCATTTTGTGAGGATTTATGTGTGCCAGGTACCCTCTCTGCACTGGAGAACGTGTTGGGTGTTGTGGTGGCTCTGGAAAGCTGGAGATGGAAGATGGCTATAGTCAGACCTAGCTGATGGTATGTGTTTTGTATGTATGCCTTTCTGCTTGCTTCTAACATCACTAGATGCTCGAAGAGCAGGTGGTAATTATTTTCTAAACCTCTCAGAATTCCTCCAAAACCACAGCACTCAATACTACCACTTCTGTCATTTTAAAACCTCTTATTCATCAACAGTTAAGTGAGTGTGTCAAGGCATAATTTCTGTGCAGTGTAATGAATTCAGCAGATTACATATCCCTGTATCCTTTATCATTCCTTCCCCTTGTCATACTTTGAGATAAACTGTTCTCAGCATCTTGAGCTTTCAAAGTCCTTGAAGAAAGACACGGTAGCCTTGTCCACACATCATATCAGTGCTATAGATCTGGAAGGACTCTGGAAATGTCCTGTTTCCAGAGCCTAAGAAGGATGTCTCTCTGGGAACAAGAGAGAAATCTGTTAACAAGAGTATTATTTCTCTAGCATTTCAAAGATGAGCCCACCCCTAAGCTTTCCATTAAAAAATTACTTCATTTGAACTAATTCCCCACTTTCTTGCAGTTTAACTTAAATATATTCATTTTATGCATAGCAGTAGACAAGCTCTGTATTCTTCAAGCTCTATATTCTAGGAAATGTTTCTGCAGGCTCTTTGGTCCTTTGATTTCCTTGTGTGCTTTGTTAGCAAGTGAAATAGTTAATGTTTACTGGCATTCCAGTCACAATACTTGTCAGCTGAGTTGGCATCTTTTCAAGTGAAGGCGAATGTCATGCAGCAGAGATTAGTTCAGTCTCTCTTCAAACTTGGCTTATCAACAAGAGATAGTTATAACAAAAAGGGAAAGGGAGAGACTTTGAACCTCTTTAATTAAACCAGCAGTGGTTCCCAGGAGGACACTTTGTGTCTAAAATCAAGGCCTGTCTTTTTTACTGTATATTGCTGCATGTTCTTTAAGATATTCTGACAAGATGCAGTCTTCACCTAAAATCAGAATGTCCACCCTGGTCTAACATGAGCCATCTCATTAGACCAGTATAACCAGGAAAAAAACCTGCACAGACAAGCTCACAGATAGCTATTTATATTCACTTTGTGTTTAGGAAGATCCTTCCCCATTCTAGTAGAAAAGAATTTACTTCTACAAGTGAGCTGAGAGTCTGCCAAGCGACTGCCAGACATCAAATCCTTTGTGTTTTCTGGAGCTGATGCCATTTACCTGTCTGAGAGTCTGACACCTCCCCAGACAGTGCTTTCCTCCCTTTCCATCCCCAGCCTCTCCCTATCAAGCAAGCTTTTATTTCTTTTAGAAAATATAGTAGAGAGGAAAGAGAAATTATTGACAGTTCTTGGCCTTATGATTTTAGGGTTATGTTATTTAGAGTATATCTTACAGGCCTTCTTATAAAAAAGAAATATAAAGACATTTATTATATGGGGTTTTTTGCACAGGTAACAGCCTAAACATATAAGTAGAGATACCATCTCTGACCGATTTGTCTCTTCTATAAACATATCTTTTCTTCTTTGCAGGTCTTTTTAGCTTTGAAAATATCTCCCATTCTGAAAACTGGTACTTTTAGAAACAACTTGGGTCTTTTTAAGGGGAAACCTAATGAACCCACGGGAAAGCAGGAGAGAAGAACAAGTCAGTGACTGTATTTTTCTGTACAAGTGCTAAAATGCAATACTGAACTTAAATAAAATATTCTTATTTATATGAGAATAGGAGTAATTCTGTTCTAGAGATGGTAGGTAAGACATGCACTGATGTCAAGAGTATGAAATGTAAGTAAACAAAGCCTGTGGGAAATATTCCATTCTGCAGATGATGAATTGTGAAAGTGTAAAAGATTTGCAAAGAGAAATTCAGTATCTGAGGCCAGAACTGGGACCTGAGCTGGTGAGGATGTTATTTTCCCCACCAGACCCTCCTTTCTTTCCGTTGGGTCCTATGTTTTGTACCAGCTCAGAGAACAGACTTTTTGAAACTACTTAGTATTCATCACAGATGATAGCCTTGTAATTTTGTGAAAAGTAACATCTGTTCAGGGAGAAACTGTGTGTACATGTTTAACCAGGTTTCCAAGATATGTATTTCAGAGAAGAAGAGAAAACAATTTTGCTCAAATATCCCTAAAATTTACCAGCCTATTCAACATAAGCCAGTGACCCAACCTCAGAGCAATCTTCTCAGGGAAAGAAAAAGAATACATAATGATGTCCAGACCCCCAGCTGACATCAAATGGTATTGCTCCTTTACAGATCTACTCCATTATGGTTTTGCTGCCTGATAGAAAGAATTTCCTGTCTGTGGCAAGGGCAATTTTTCCAAACCAATCTATGCTGAACTTCTCTCTGGCTTTGACCAGCAGAGCCTCGTAGCAGTGTTGCTGCTGGCACAGGCGTCCTACGAGCTTTCTGACTGGGTCCTGAACTGCTGAGTTTCAGCCTGTTTCACTGGACAGTTTGACAGAGCTGTGAGGAGCACGAAGTTTTACTGCAGAAGCACAAGCTGGCTGAGATGCTTGGCACAGCTCTGATGAAAATAGGATGAATTTTAAGGTTTTAATATTACCACACACCCAGAAAAGTTCATTTAGATTCTGCTCTGCTTAAAAAACCCCTTTCGACAAGGGTTACTTAAGGTGCTTTTGGAAAGCACTATAAACTTAGCTCACCATATTCAAATGCAATTATTTGTTTCACTCTGAGATCAGCTAAAGAGAATATTTTATTCTACTGTTTATTCTACGCTCTCCTTTGTAGCCGATGGGTAGCAGGACAAGGATTAACTGCATGTTAGAGTCTCTTGTTCTGTGTAGCTGTGGGATCTGCTTCCAGCAGTGTGCCATGTGGGTTAGCTGCTCCACACAGCTGTTTTCCCCTGGCTCTGAAGCAGGGACAAGGAGCCTGATCCTCACAGTCAGGTATAATTGAGGCAGCATATGATAGAGGGGCTAAGCAATTTGCTCCCAGGCTTATGAAAACCTAAGGAGCTATTACCAGTCGGTAGATAAGGTGACACATTATCCTAAAATCTGTGTCTTTGCATTCAGTAGTATTTTTTTCCATCAGTACTCCTTTTTTTTTCAGTCAGCAGCCTGTTCATATCTCAAATGCCACTCTCTTTTTTTTTTTCAGACAGATCAGCAATGTGGTTTTGAGGCAAATATCCAGATAGTTTTTATTTACTGCTCTTTGATTCATAGCCAGAGCAGTCTCAGAATACATGCACCTGGAATCCCTTTCAGTGAATCAGCACGGGAAGATGTGCTTTAAGAGCATGCCTAATTTGCTGTGGTTGTTGATGGATGCTGACTTGATGGGACCAGCTAAAGCCAGTTCTCTGAAATGCAAATAGTGTCGATGTTGCATCCTCACTACCAATTTCTTTGCCCTACAGATCTGCTCCTGCTTGCTAATGTAGCAGCAGCATGAGAAAGTCACACACCACAGCAAGGCTGATTTCACTCTTTGAGGGCATCAGGAGACAGTAACTGGCAGGGGAACAATGAAGTTCATCAGGGCTGAAAACAGCTAGGACACAAATAATTTTATTTGCAAGATGATGGAGCAAATATCTACAGTTCTCTGTGGCCACCATTAGGTCACCCATGCGGACATCATACTTCCCAAGGTATTATCCCACTATTTCAAGACTCCAGTAGCAGCTAAATCAAACCATCCTCTTTGTGTCTGGACTTCAACAGCATAATCAGTGACTCTGGGATCAAACCAGGACCTTTGTGGCATAATAGGGACGGAAAATTTGCTCTGGAACAAACCTTTGTGTGCTGTCCTTTTGGGCTATAAGTCAGAGCATGGTCTTTGATAGTGTTAGATCTGTTCTGGGGAAACAGAATTTTCTTCCAGGCTTCAGTATTTTGTGTTTTATTTCTATAATTGTGACTTGCAACAGTAACACCGGACAGGTCTCCCTGTTTGAAGCAAAAGGAGGACAAAAATACTGGCATCCCTCTGTGCAGACAAGGCAGCTGCCCTTCAGAAGTAGCAAAAAATATTATTGTGCTTTCTCTTCCTGATCTCCTTCAAGCTCCTGTGGAAGTTCACGGGAGGCATCAGCAATAACAAAGAATCCTTAAAATGAATTGTAACAGCCTAGGAGACTTTTTTGCTTGATCACAAACGGAGACAAAAGATGAATTTCAGAGAGAAGAGCAAGAAAAAAGCTGTGAGAAGTTCTGTAATTTATTAGAGATGAGCTGGCTGCAAGAGTGAGTCAAGAGTCAGGCAAAATAAAAAGGGTCAAGAATGAGAACAAACACATCCTGGGAAGCAGCTGCAAGCTTGGGAATATGATACAGTGTTATTACAAAGCTACTGATAGAGCTGATTTGTGACTCTCTGGCCTGACCTCCAGATCAATAGCATACATTGAGTGTCAGGAACTAGGTTCAGCCATCTGTAAGGCAGAATGCCCCTCTCTGGAGAGAAGGAAGTAGTGAACAAATAGGAATTAAGCTGTGATTTCTGTCTGTCTAGATCCAGACCTATCTATGGACAGAGTATCGATCAGTCAATACATAACTAAATATCTATGGAGAGATTGGTACTGGCCTTTACGAAGATCTGTGTGTCTATGTTTAGGAGTCTGATAGGAAGATCTTTTCTAGAGATACATGTGTTGTATTGGGTTTGCACGGCCAGGCTTTGGTAACATGGGGGCTACAGGGGTGGCTTCTCTGAGGAGCTGCTGGACATGGAGGAAGCTTCTGGCAGCTTCTCACAGAAATCACCCCTGCAGCCCCTGTGCTACCAAAGCCTGGCCATGCAAACGCAATGACAGATGTGCTGCTGGTCAAGGCTTGGACAATTAGAAATGGTGGTAATGCCTCTGTGATAATATATTTAAGAAGAAGGGGAAAAAAAAGTCATTGTGCAGTTGTAATTGTGGTCAGAGAAGAGCAGGGTGAGAACATGTGAGAGCAGCAACTGTGCAGACACCAAGATCAGTAAAGAAGGAGGGGCAGGGGCTGCCCCAGGCACCTGAGCTGAGATTCTTCTGCAGCCTATGGTGGAGACCATGGAGAAGTAGCTGTGCCCCTGCAGCCAATGGAGGATCATGGAGATGCAGAAATCCACCCACAGCCCATGGAGGAGACCCATGCTGGAGCAAGCAGATGCCTAAAAGGAGGCTATAACCCCATGGGAGGCTCGTGGAGAGAGGAGCCCACACTGGAGAAGCCTGTCCTTGAAGGACTACACCCTGTGGAGGAGTGACCCATGCTGCAGCAGTTTTGGGAGGACTGGGGGGCACTCACGTTGGAGAAGTTAACGGAGAACTCTCTCCTGTGGGAGGGACCCCTGCAGGGGAGCAGGGAAAGGACTCCTCTCCCTGAGCAGGGGGAGAAACCACAGGTGATGAACTGACCATAACTCCCATTTTCTGCCTCCCTGCACCACTGGGGGAGGAAGTAGAGCTGGGAAGGAGGGAGGGGTGGAGAAAGGTGTTTTGAAGGTTTTGTTTTACTTCTCATTTTGCTGCTCTGATTTTGTCAGCTATAAATTTAAATATCTGTAATTCAAGCCTGTTTTGCCCGTGATGGTATTTGGTGAGTGATCTCTCCTGGTTCTTATCTTACCCTTCATTATATTTTCTCTCCCTTGTCCAGCTGTGGAGGGGAGTGAGAGGTTGGTGCCTGTTTATGTTTCTTCTCACTGTACTATTTCCTGTATGACAATAGCACTCAGTGCAGAGACATTAAACTTGTTGGCATTTGTTTCAAAGTTTATTTGGGGCAGGAAGAAAAACAAACTTAAAAAAAACCCCTCCTGTCAGTCTGTGAAGTTAGACTTCAAATGGACATCTCCCACTAGTTGTTGAGGAAATCTGTGATCATTCAGAAACATGCCAGCTATCCATACTGATGTGGCTGTTCCAATCTTATCCAGCCGTGACAGAAGTTCATACAAACTTGTGTTTGTATGTCCTGATTGGATGGGACTCTGATCAACCCGATGTAGCTGAGGATGTCCCTGCTCATTGCATGGGGGTTGGATGAGCTGACCTTCAAAGGTCCAAACTATTCTATGACTCTACTTATGGATATGTTTACATATACATGAATGTTTTTGTTCCATCCTTTGAGGCTTTGTAACAGCTAACTTGCTTTGTAATTAGCTTGAAATATGACCAACCACAAGGGCTATTGGAATGTTTTTGAATACCAAATTGGTTTTGTGTCATGTCTTATCAAGGGTTTTGAAATCTAGCTCAGATTTCACTGGACAATTTGTCACATCCTGGATATCTCGGCTGCTTTCCAGACTGCTGCTAGCTGCAGAAGGAGCCTTGCTCACCAGATCAGCTCAGCATGTTGGGCTACTCTCTGAGGCAAGACTTGAGGTATGTGGAACAGTTTTACTTCCCAACGCAGACCCTAATCTAAGACTCCTGATGGTGAGCCTCCTTAAGATGGGAGTTTATGTTGGTGAGGGTGAAGGCTAGGGAAGGTGAGGTTGCCCTCAAAGTCTTGCTTAATATGAGATACCTAAGGTCACAAAAAAATTATCTGAAATGAGATCTGGGGTGAAGTAGTTGAAATGGCATTGTATTTAGACTCCTGAAAAACACCCTTGAGGTTAAAGTTATAGAAAGCAGGGCACCATCCAAGCATATGATGGGTCATATAGAGAAAATAAACCAGACAAGAGCATCTGTGGTCTTTCTCTTGTTACTGGCAGGTCTTTAAAGCTGCCTCCTAAGCCTCTGCTACAAACTCGTGCTGGAGACCTTTTCTTGAAAGTTCAAAATCTCAGTTCCAGGACCATTAGAGCTGTGAGTGGTTCACAAGCCCTTTGGGCTTAGCCCACTGGTTGGAGTTGCTAGCCAGATAACCTCTTTGCTGTAACCTAAGCCCAGCTGTGGACATGTGGAAGCCTTCTGACCACAGTGTGTGGGTAAAGAGAGACTTTCAGATTATTTACTTACTCCATCTTCTGCAGTGCTGTTTCAGGCAGGGAGCATGGCACTAACATGGCCAACACCCATCATTCACAGAAATGTCTCCTAAGCTGAACTCAAGGCAGTCCAAAGGGACTACTTCAGGTAGGAAACAACACAGCAGAAAAGAAGATGGAATACAGAGCAGAAGGATCTAAATAAGACTTTGAATTGTGTTATCTACCCACCTCAGCACCAGACCAACAAGAAGGATGGGAGCTGGCCTCTGACAATATATTAGCTAGGAGAAAAGTTCTTGCTAGCAAAACACTCAGGAAAAATCACCTCTCCTAACAGAGACCAAAAAAACCCAAACAAAAGAACCCCAGCCAGAAACAACATCTCAGCAGGGAACACACTAAAAGACAGGAGCTACCACAGTAAACAGAAGCGCAGTCTGCAGTATCAAAACACTGGCATCCTGCTCCTTTTGATGCTTGCCCACTGCCAGCTGCGAAGCCTTCACGCTGCTGCTTCTACGCTCTGCAAGGTGACACGAAGCTCTTTACAAAGCAGATACTCCCTGTATCTCTTACTCACCGTGCAGCCTGCTGTGTAGAGCCCCAGCTTGCAGCAGTCAGCAGTCACTGAAAATTTTCCTCTACCTTTTGCCACAAGAGGACTCCAGTCTCCAGTGGCTCCCACGGAGATGTCTGTGGTTTTCCTACCTAACTCCTCCAGAGACCTGTTCCAGCAAACTAGCAATTAGGATCCTGGTTTAGCAGCAGGTCTGTTTTTCAAAATGTAAAATGAACAAACATGTTTAGTGTGGACTTACTTTTCCAGAGCTCTAAACAGACCACTACTTGTTAACAAGAAAGTCCTGCTCTATCCAGCTATGGCATTAAATGTTTTTGCTAAGGAACTTTGCGCTGGAAAACACGTGTGGATAAAAGTGATCTTTTTCTTATCATTAATTGTATACAGCTTTGTTGAAGCTTATGGCTAATGATAAAGTCCCAGGTTTAATAACAATTTGTTAACTCATTTGTTGTAAATCTTCCTGCTTCTTGTCTCACTGTGTGCCATGAGCTTAAGGGAAAGTATCTTACCATGCTAACAACCATTCATATGCAGTCTGATTAGTGTGGTTATGGCTGTAGAGCCATTGTAGTAATTATAATGATAGGAGTATGATCCTCTCAATTTTCATTTTAATAGAGGCCAATAAATAGGTCTTATGGCTTTTATGGTACTTATCTTTCTAGTCATAAATGGGAGCTTGTAGAACTATTGTAGATATGTTGTGAGATATAGGAAAGCATAAAATGCAAGTTTTCTAGAGTCTGCAAAATGAGTACGTATTTACAGTTCACATAGGTGGGGTCTGATCTCTGTTGGGGGAAAGAGGAGCTCAGCAGTTAATGAAAGGGGAAGGCTTTGAAAAGGAAGATGCTGGGGAAAGCACTGCAGCCATTTCCTAGGCAGGCTGCTGACCTGAGAGAACTGAGTGACTTGTCTGTTGCTGCGGCTCGCCTCCCTGTGTGCCCTACCACAATTTGTAGACTGATATCAGAATTTAGCACTGATACTGTGTTGTTGCACATCTCCAAGGGTTGTCATAAAAAGACACTAGAAACTGCTTTTCAGTGTTCTGACTATTAAAGTCTTTGAGTTGCATTACTGAATTGTAAGGTTGGGAGTAACAACATCTGAAACACTCTGACTTCACTCTCCCAGCACTGGAATTACAGCTTATTGTGCTTTGCTGTTTTAGTTACCCTGGTTTATGATAGAGTTCACACCAGTTTACAAGCTGTTTTAGGACAGAGTTATGTTGCTGTGGAAAAGTTAAGTGTTGCAAACACTGGCAAATGCCCAAAGGAAATATCACAGCTGCAGACCCCCTAAAAGCAATGCTGGTTTCTGGCAAAGGAGAGCTGAAGCCAGAAGGGTCCTCAGCCCTAACATCTATCAGAGAGCTTTTGTAAAAAGGATTTGTCATATCTGGGGGACATTGATGAATTAGCATCAAGCTAGGGAGCTCAGGTGGTGTTAGGACACAGCAAAGCTCAACCCAAGGGCTGGGTTATGAGCTCTGTACTCCACTTAGGGTTTTACACTCAGCTTAGGTATATTTGCATGAACAGCAGACAGCACATAACCAGCAGATGTGTCTTCTGAATGGCTGTTAACAGAATAGACACTAGAGGGCTGTGAAAAATGGTCTTTAAAAATATTAGTGCTTGCATTGTTTAGTTTGCCCAAGATTCTGTAGGGGACTTATAACGGGGAGAATGGGTCCAGGTCCTGTCTTTGACATACAGGGAAGTGATGAATTGCTCCCCTTGTCTAACCCAGAGTCAGAGGACCCATCTGGTATAAGGTCTGAAGACACAGCATTCAAAGATCAGCATTCAAACTCAAGATCAGGGCTGCCTGGACCATCAGAAATGCCATGGCTGCATGATGCAAAGCATCAGTCTGATGTAAATTTTCTCTGATGATCCAGTTTACTGACAAACTATTGACAGCTTAACTGACAAGCATGTTACTCTACACAGAGTAACTCCACATCATTAATGTCACACGTGCTGTCCTAGAGCACATAGGAAAACATACTGTATTATTCTTTATCAGGGGCTCTAACTGCTTTGACAGAAATATTTTTGGATACTCGATTTTTCATCAAATGAGTGGTGTGTGGCAATGTGGCAGTGAACAGATGAAATACTAGTGATCATGGAATGATTGCCTGATAAGAAAATAATTTAGTGGAAAACTCTAACCAAAACATTTTTAGAAGGGTTTTTAATAGTGCTTAAAACACAAATCCTTGGGAAGTGAACTCTGAGTCCCACTGTGATTGATGTAGGGATGCTAGAAACCATAGATCTCTGTACCAAAGCATCTGAGAAGACACTTCTGTTGCCACAGCAGGACAAAGCCAGTCTGGATGCAGACAGCTGGACCAATGCCAAGTCCATGGTTTAGTTAAAAAGCCATTTGTACCAGACAAGGTGCTGGCAAATGACCTGGCTGCATTGGAGTGTTTCAACTCTAAAAGCAGAAGGGTGAAGGCAGCAGAAGACACAGAAAATATGTCCTGGGACAGACACAACAGGAGGCAGGAGGGAGAGTGAGAAGCCAGGGTAGGAGGCAGGGTATGCTGCTTCAGGCTCTGAGACAGTGGCTCTGCCTGGCAGGGCCCTGAGCCAGGGTGATGAGAGGCCTTGGCATCTCCATGCAGTGCCCTGCCCCATTGCACAACACATGCTTGCCCTCAGGGTAAAATTTTGGTGAGGATTAAGTCAAAATCCCAACCAATTTGAAGGCAGCTGGAATCATGACTACTCTCCACATCTTGCAGATGATGGCAGAAATCAGTACAAATACAGGTGAATTTAAAATCACCTGCCCTATGCAAGTGATTCACAGGCTTATTTAATGGATAGAAAAGGTCTATGGTGACTCTTGAATAGCACAGACAGCTTAGGCTGCGTGAGCTTTTCATAGTTTAGTTTATGATCTGTTTATAGTTCTGCTTTGTACTAGAACTTACAGGAAAGAGCAAAAATGGATGATGGCTTTTCCCTCCAGTACCGTGCTCTACTCCTAGCTGGGTACAGTGCATACTGCTTTATGTCCCACTGAGCCCACTAGAAGAAAATCAGCCACCTCTGCTGCCATTAGGTACATGGATATCTGTGATGCAGGGTGAAGCCTTGAAGTCCGTGCATGGGCTGGAGTTGGCTGGAGGTGGTAGGTGAGAGAAATTGTGCCCTGGTCCAAGTTGAGTTTGCAGCTTTGGATTAATGCAGGATTTTTCATTAAGATCTGGGAGACCTCTTTAATTGGTGAGTTGCTGCTTTTCAGCATTGGAAGCTGGCTTCCTGGGTAGTATGAGGAACATTAGAGGTAGTGGTCTTTGTCTTGGTTTAGAGACTGCACACACTGAAGAGAAAACGGATCTGGCTTTTTCTGTGAGGGGTGGGGTAGCAGAGCACTTCAGGCACATGGTTTAATGCTTCTGGTTTCAGAAGCATGAGTCTGAGCTTCATGCTGTATTTTGCACCAATGGTTCAGCTGTGTATGGGTGATTCAGACTTTACTGATGCAAGTCAGACTCATGTTGGTCACGTTATCCCTTCATGTGATGTTGGTTTCAAAAAGTTTGCGTGCCTTTTAACTCTGCTACTCCTTTTCCCATGGTGATGGAGGAGCTGTGAAGTCCTACTTGGCTTCCTGTTCTTGGTCCAGCGCTGAACCGTGGGACCCGCAGAGTGGAGGCGAGAGGAAGCAGCAGTTAAATGCGTGTGGCTGGCTCGCTTTCTGCCGTGATGCTTTACCAGATACTGCGCTGTCTGTAAAGTCATGCCTCCCCCGAAGGGCAGGCAGGCTGCGGCCAGGGATGCGATGATTGGACTGTCCTCCTCGTCTGGAGGAGCTTAGGGGTCCGCGCTTGCCATGGGATTGATTTTTCGCTGTGGATGCACAGGCGAAGCTGGGAGCGTGCCCAGCTGCGTGTCAGGGCTGCATATTGCACGGGCGCCTTTGAGCCACGGCGTCGGCGGAGGCGTGTGGCTGGATGCTGAGACAAAGTGCTCCCGCAGCTGCAGGGCGTCAGCGTGGTGATTCCTCCAGGTTGGCTTTTCTCCATTATCTCGCGCGTGGCGTCAGTGAACCCCAGGGATGGCTTGCTGCTTGCTGGCCGGGGGGTCCACCTGATTCTTGTTTAGGGGGTTGGTGGTTTTGCTTTATTTACTCTGCCTTGGTTTCAGCTTCTCCGTGTTGAGAGAAGAAAGAAACAAACTGCGGGGAGTGTGGGGGGGGGAATAACAAACCGAACGGAGCCCAGCTCCGGCCGGGAGGGGCCGGGGCGCTCCCACGGGGAGCCGAGCACCGCGCCCGCTCCGCGTCGCGCCGATCCCACCCGGATTTTGCACGTTTCCTTTCTTTCTTTCTTTTTTTTTTTCTTCTCCATTTTTATTTTTTCTCCCTCTATTTTTCTCCTCTATTCCCCTTCTCTTCCCTCCCTCCCTAGCGTGGTTGGATCAGTCTTTTGGTATTTCCTGCCGCCGCCTCCCCCGAGCAGCTGTCCGGCCGCGGCCCGCCGCTCCGCGCTTTTCGTGCCGCCGGGGGAGCGGCTCCGCGGGGCCCACGCGTGTCCCTGCGCCCCGTCCCACGCGTGTCCCGGGGATGCGGCGGCGGCGGCGGGGCGCGGCGTGCTGAGGGCGGCACCGCGCGGGGGCTCGGCCGCCCCGGCCAGGTAAGACGCAGCGGGCTTCCACCCTCCCACTAAAAAGCCACTTCCCCACCGAGCCCCCCAAAAGCTATCCTCCCCAAAATACCCTATAAAAGCAAATACCCCCCCTGGCCCAAATTATCCCGATAAATCCATTCTCCCCCCATGCCAGCTCTTCTCCCACGCGCTGCCAAGCTGCCTATTTTTAAGTATTACGCGGTATCCCAGAGCCGTCTTAGGAGCGGCACGCTTTCACTGAGGGTCTGAGCGCTGGCAGCTCTGGGAGGGCAACCCTGCTGCCGTGCTTTGTGCCCAGGTTGTGTGTCGCCGTTTGTCCGTGTGCCTTCTGGAGTTTGGCGATGGGAGCTGTGGGGTGACCCCCCCTCGCCACCCGACATCTCTGCGTGGCAGGGCTAGGGGGCCAGCGTGTGGGATGGTGTGCTGTCAAGGAGACCTGATTTCTTTAGACATGTGGGCCTATCTGGTAGGTGGAACCCATTTTTAATGTACTTCTTCCAGCATGGTGAGGAACTAGTAAGGAGACTGCACTGTTACTAACTGGCTGCATTTAATTGAGGATAGGCACCTTTCCTATAGGCACTCGCACAGATACCATAGTGGAGATCGTAAGCATTGCTGTCTGAAAACCAGATAGACCTGAGTTTGGAAATGCTTTTAGCTTTCACTAAGTGAAGCAAGGCGGCATTCCTGGAGAAATAAACATATAAGCACATGCAACTGTCTGCTGGATCAGAAACCATGTTTTTCAAGTGCTATGCAAACCTAAAGTGTTGTAGTGTGAAACAATTGTTTAGCATAAGTGAGGAGGAAAGTTCTTAAAGCTATGTAGTCACTGCCTCACTTCATCCAGCTGCAGCAGTATCTTTGTTGTCAAAATATTCCTTCCCCCTCTTTGCACTGATGTACAAGATAACAGCAGTATTCAGCAATGTCTGTACAGCAGAGAACAGCCACTGCATTGGATGTATCCCCAGCTGCCACCTTTCCTCCTTGGCAGCAAGTTTCCAAAGAAATGTGATTGGGGAGGGAGAGAAGGAAGCCTCGAGTCAGGCTCTGCTGCAGTTTCCCCACTGTGTGTGGTACGTTTTCCTGCCAAAAGGGGCGAATGGTCTCGGCTGGGCAGCTCACAGTGGGATAGTAGGTGACCTGGGGAGGATGCTCACCCCAGCTGGGTAGGAGGGTGACAGCTGAGCTGGCTAAAAGGGCTTGGGGGCAGCAAGGGAGTCCAATTCAGTTGCTTTGTGCTGCTGTTGATCGGGATAGAGACAGCAGTTCTCTGATTCAGGGGAGCAAATCCAGGTCGTAGTCCTGCTCCCCGCCTGTATTGGTTTGAAGTGGACAATGTGAACCTAAGGAACGATTTAATCATGGTGATGCATGAATGTAACTGAAAGGCGGATTTGCTGCTGTAATCTTTTCATGGTACTTAATTTAATTTTCATGTGCTCTATTGCAACACTGATTCATCAGGTGAGTGGGAGGGAGGCTTGTACAGTACAGGTGGTTCAGTTTCCATTGCTGGGTTAGATATTTAGCAAGGTGCTTTCTTGGTTACAGCAGGAGAAAAATGGCTCTGTGTCTGATACAGTGCTGTGGCTTGGAATCTGGGATTTCTCTAGGGAAAGGCCATTCCCATAATCTGTAATGTGCAGTGTTTGAATCAGCGTGCTGTGCTCAGAGCAAAACTGAGACTCGACTAATTCGTATTATGTTCATAGATCATAAAAATTTTAGTTAAGTTAATCTGAATTGGGTTAGACTCACTTCATGGCCAAGGGAGCTGTTATCTGCTGGAGGCATTTGTGAGATTGTCAGTGTTTCCAGTGCTGAAGGCCTTTTAGTGCTGGATTGGGACTTAAGAGGTAAAAGTGAAACTGCCCTGAAGTGTGTCAGCAGGCCCCCCTGCTGCCTCTGAGCCCTGGGGCACAGCCCTCCCTCTCCAACTGCACAGATTTGTGTTATTTGATCTCCTGTTTTATTTGGGGGAAAAGCTGCATGTAGTGTTTTTAATTCTGACCTCCCTGCCTTTGGAGCATTAATAGCACAGTGTTTTCTCAGCCAGAAATGCTGCTCCTCACGCCTCCACTCCTCAACGTGAGATGTCTCTGGCAGCACATTGTAGGTGTTTGTGCATGCCTGCTGTGGTTACTAAGGTAAAGGAAACACAAGAAGCAGCTCAGGGAATGGGAACAATCCAAATGCCAAATATGCGCGGGTTTGGGCAGGAATGACAGTGACCTGCTATGCCAGTGTGTCTCAGTGTGGGTGGGTCTGGACTTGCTCTCTCGTGCAGACTCCTGACTGTCATTCCTGGTGTTCGTGCTGTGCTTTCAGAGCGCCAGGCATCTTGAGCCTGAGCAAACTCCTCCCAGGTGCTGCTGCGTGTGGAACACTCAACCCTCCTTATGGAGCCATGTGGTTGTGGTGCATTTAATTGTATAGGGCTGTGTCTAAATTGCAGGTTCTGCCTCCATCCCAGCCCCTCCCCACCTCTGTGGCTCTTTCTGGTCATGCAGTGAAGGAGTAAGGAGACAACCATCCTGGAAAACACCCTTTTGATAAGTAGCTGCTGAGCCTCTGTGGACGACTAAGGAGCAGTGTACAACCTGCCCAGGTTTCCACATTTCTTAATTATTGGAATATTTTTTCTCTGCTCAAGGTGTGGGAGTGTTGTGCTTGCATCAGGCTCTAGGTACAGTATATACATCTCTGTAATACAAAAAGATCAAGGGACTAAAGGGGAATATTCTGCTAAATTGGAAGCAGCTGACAGCAAGCTAGTAAGTAAATGGTTTCTGCCCATCACAGAAGGAGAGTGATGTGAAAGGGGGATTTACTTTTCTTTAAGGTTAGAATAGTCCAGCTAGTTGTGTGATGGTGGTTTTTAATTTCTTGCAAGCTGCATAAACACCATGGGCATATCCCTTCTTCTTTAGTCTCAGCTTTCTGTAGTGTTTGTAGAGCTACAGTTGAAACTGTGCCATTTTCTCCTTCTACGCTCCTTTTGGATTGAAGGATTTATAGATGTATAAATCAAACTCTGAATTGAAAAGGCTCAACTCTCCTCCTTGTTTAATAAACAGCCAGGTGTACACCTGGGCTTTCCTTTTGTAATATATCACTGAGGTCTGTGCTCTGTGCCAATATCAATAACATCACTGTGCTGGCAGTTTTCTTGATAGTAGTTTTTCTGTGTGTTTTGTTAAACTCTAAACCAAGCTTCAACTTACTAGGAATTGACTGTAGGGCTGTATGAATTTGGGTGTTTTGGCAACCCAGTTACTATTTGCACGATTAAAGCATCAGTGTAAAATTAACCAGCTAAAGGCAAAAGAGAAATACGCTCATCCTTAATAAACTGGGACGTGTGCAGCTCTCCTTGTGGAGGGGGGAAAAACTCAACATGGAGTCTGCCTGCTTCATCCTATCTAATCTGTCAGTGAATCAATCAATGTGAAATTGTACCCCCAAGGAATAATGTAATAGCTATTTTGTGTGTATTCCCAAACTGGAATGCTACTGTAGTAGAGTCCTGAAGGGTATGCTGTCTAAATCGATCAGCACAGGCCAGGATAAAAGCAGAGTTGCTGCTTATCTATTAGATATGGCAGAGAGGCATCGAGGGATGAAATGTCTCGTTCTGTGGTGAGTGGAAAGCTTAAATGTGAACTTAGTCCTTCTGTGTCCCAACACTTCAGGCACAAAAGCAGTGTCCTGCTAGCTCTCCTTCAGTTTTCTCATGGCAAAAACTTGAGATTGCTCTAAAAGGCACTGTAATTCTCATGCTAAAGCATTTTGTTCCAGACAACTGTTGGTTTGTCACTGCTCTTTCCCACCTTCAGTGATGCAGAGACAGCCTGACTTTTGTTACCTGTGTTGTTTGATGCCTGTTAAGAGTGCAAAGCCTATGCTAGCGTTGCACTATTGAATTGTTTTGCTCTTTTCTCTGGTTCAAGTAATGGGGAATTCTCTCCTCACAGCAAAAAATTGCCGTATCCCAGTAGGGAGAGGAAGAGAATTCTGCTGCGTTGCGTGGTGGTGGTAACTGTTGCTCACTCTGGGTAAACATGGCAAAATAAAAAGAACAATTTAAATTTCTTTTTTGTTTTTGTTTTAATATTTTTTTGCTTTTTTGGTATGACTTTCAGCATCAGGAGAGAATCACTATTACATAGTAGTAGGAGGTGACCAAGGCTTTTTTACACTTTATCAAACATTGCACAGCTCTTTTGGGGAGGTGCCACTGGGTCGTCAATAAAATCCCTGAAATCTGAATGTGAAATTGTCACTGGAATTAATGCTCAGTCAGGGTCGTTATTCTGGCAAGCTTCTGGCATGGATGCAAATAAATGAGATTTCCATTTTATAAGATGCATCTTTCTGTCTTTTCTTGTTGTGTTGCCTTGAAAAACCTCACGCACTGCTTCAAGCCTGACCCTTGCTGATGCAATTTATATTTTCTTTTCCTGTTACCTTACTAAGGAAAGAAATCTGGATTTGCAGATCATTTTGTGACCTTTTTTTCATATGTGGGTCAAAGACAGCTCAGGCCTAAGCAATATTTTTTTTGTTTCTGTAAATTTGTAAATCCTTACTTGGACTACGAAGGCTCTCTTTGGGCACTGAATGCACCATACAAATTACAGCACTAGTGGGCAAGGCAGTAATTTAAGATGCCTCCCATGGAGCTCTGTTATTGTCAGTCTAGAAGAGGACACAGGCGTGTTAGATATGAAATACACAGTCTTTGTATTTTTCAGTTTCATTTAAAGTAGGTTTTCTTCTTTGCATTTTAACATCTGTCATTTTGGCCCAGCCTCCTTGGCTTGTTCTGCCTTTGTAAGCTTTCACATTGAAGAGGAAATGTAATTTGTTAAGGATGTATATAACCAGATTTTTTTGTTTTGTCTTAATTCAGGTTCAGTGGATGCAAATGAGGTCCAATTTCTATTTCTTGGTTTTGGGTTTTGTTTTTTGGATTTTTTTTTTTTTTCACTGATGAGCCACCCAGGCTTTGTTGCCTGTAACGAAACTGCTGTTACTGCCTTAATTTCTCTCTGGAGTCCAGGTCATGCGAGGCACATTGGCATACCTGCACTCATTTATTCATACACCTATGCATTACAGTAGATTTGGGGAGCTCCACTTGTGGACAGGGCTGGAGGCTGTGTAAACCAAGCCTAGACTGTCAGGCATCTAACCTAGTTTTTCCCAAGCTGGTGTTCAAGTTCTGGCTTGTGGAATCCCTCAGCGTAGGTGCTGAAAGCTTTCTTTTCCAAGAGGGTGAGGTGTGCTCAGAAGCTCCACTAACCATGAGTGTGTCTGAGAAGTGTAGTGTAGGGTCTCTTGTTTCCAAGTACCCTGAGAAGGTACGTGGCCAGTGTGTGTTAATATCAGCTTTCTATGCCTTTTTCATCTTCACTTATGGATTGTGTGTTCTTTGGTGTCAAGGTCTCTTACTGTAAATTCACAAATTATTTAGTGCTGTACGGTCTTGGCTTCTGCTGGGCTGTTCTGTAATATAAATAAAAATAATCTCATGATGTAAGCAAAATACTGAATAGCTCGTCTAAATGAGCTGAGAGTGGGTGCCACAGTTCCAGTTGTACTTTTTTCTTTGAACAGGTGCATCCCCATGAGGAAATAAAAGGTAGATAGGTAGGGACCAAGTGAGAAACATTGACCAACAACAGACTGTGACTCAGAAGCAATTTAACCATAATCATCCCCACAGTGCTAAAGATTCCTTTTCCCAGAAATGCACAATACGCTGTTCTCTGCCATAAAGCTGTCGTCAGCTGACATCATTGTGTTAACATAAGACTCGCTGTTATCCACAAGATGCACGGTTAGCAGAGAGCAGTTCTAGTTCTGGCTGCTAATTATTACTAATGTTCTCCTAATTGTTGAAAAACAATATATTAAAGAGGTTTCCTTCTTAATATTTTATTCCTGATGGCTGGTATGCTTACGTTGTGTTAAAAATAGTGCTTCTAATACCACTTCAAGTATTACCAAGCCAGCGTTTGATTTATTGAGGGGAACACAGAGTGACCGTTTACCAAAAGCCTCTCTTGAATGCCTGTTTTAGATCCTTTGTCTTTTTATTTTTTTCCAGAGTGGCAGTGTAGAAATCTATTGCTTTTAATTTTTGTTTATCATAACCCTCTCAAAGTCTGTGTGTTTTCCCATTGACTTCATGGCAGCCAAGTGCTTTTTATCCTGTGTGTCTCTTGGAGAAATCAAATTAATGATGCATCACTAGCCAGAGAGAGCTTTTGCTGAAAGCACACAAAAGCAATAATTTACCTTGTTATTTTATAAAATGCAGATTTTTTCCCTCATATTAAAAAGGAAACTGTTGAGGTGAATGGAAGTGTGCAGAGAATTGGTGCTCAAGTACTGTCTCTGCAGTGTGAGAGGGACATTGTGATACCATTAATGAGATTTTCCCGTTTTCCCTTGGAGATGTGCTATTGAATTTAGAAACAGAATTTGAACAATTTTCCGCTGAACATCTCACTTTTCTGCTCACTGAATAGCTACAAACCCTTATTGTTTAATAGCTAGCTTCACTTTTAACTGATAGAGTTTCACAGAGGTAAGATAATAGCTCTGAAAAAGTAAGACTTTTTTCTAGACACTATTTAATTTACTGTAATTATATTAAGTGCTAAATTGAAAGAGGCTTCTCTAGTTAAGATGAGGATAATGAATAGTTGTGCATTATTACCATAGCCACAGTGGGGGAAGGAAGAAGTGATTTAAGTTTTGCTCAAGACAGGGAGAAAACCTGCACCAATGTGGTCCTTAATAATTTATTTTCCCCTTTCTATTGCTGACTCCCAGGTTTTGCTAGAAGAGCTTTCTGCCCTTTGTACCTCAGGGATGCAGCAGTTTTGAAAGGAAACAACAGGCACTCCAAGTGAAAATGACTGTGGAAATAGAGTGAAGAAGCAGATTGCGCCCTCCAGCCAAGCCTGGAGCTACATAGGCAGGGGCACACACGGCAAATGCACTTGCAGGAGTCCGCTCTGAAGGCACTGCAGTGTAGCATGGCTCCCCGGAGGCTCTGCCCCCACTGCAGAGACTGCCGTAGTTCGCTGCTCTTTTCTGCTTGGAGCAAGTAGCAACAGCTCGAGTCCCCGGGCAGGTTGGGTGGGTGCACCCCAGCTCTGGGAGTCATCCGCCAGCACCCGCCTCTGCTGCTCTTCCCCCGCCAGAGCTGCCAGCAGCTTGTGTTGTTGCTTCCCTCTGCCCCCCTTGTTTGAGAGCCCGAGCAAATCACAAGGTGTGTACCCCATGTGAAAACACACCGGCTCACTGTTTTGGCATATTTGATGCAAATGAGAATGGCATCTTTATGCCGCTTTTAATGCGGAGCTGCTCTAAGCACACCCCGCCTCTCCGTGTGGATAAAAGTGATTTATTTGGGGCAGGATTTCACTGTGTCTCTGGAAGTTGAGGCTGTCAAGGGGAAAGCCGAAGCGTGTTCCCTGGTTTATTCACCTCTGTACCTTGGAGTCCAAGCCACCACTTCTGTCCAGTATTTCCTTCACTGGCTTCTCTCGCTGTCCTGCTAGGACTGCTGCCAAGTTGTCCCACAGGGACTTGTCCCATACAAGCATTTATCTCCTGGGAGTTGCACTCGGGCCATTTGCTTATCTCTCAAAGTCTATCAAGAGTGCATGTGATTGCACTTGACACTTGTGATCTGGGCTTGATGTGAACCTCTGGGGAAAGGCAGAGCATGAATTATTTAATCTCTTGAGTGTTCCAGGCCCCTGTGTAAAAAGCATTAAGCAATATGGGGCTTTTTCTTGCTTTAAGAGAAGGTCTGTTTCAGCCTCACTTGAACTCTCAGAAAACTGAGTATTTTGAGCACCAAGCTTCATCCCATTGTTACAAATTCATTGGAGTGCAAGATGAGGGACTTAGACCAATGTAAGCAGTGTTTGTTTCCAGGTGGATCAGAAATATTCCCAACACATCTTCTGTTTTCTTCCCTTTTCTCTCCCCTTCCCTTCTGCAGTAATTTGGTTCTTCTGGATTGAGACAGGTTGAGGCAATGCAAGTAGGATAATTTTGTGGTTAGGGCATTTGGCTTTGAAATCAGGAGATCAGTGTTTAGTTCCTGCTTCCATCACAGGCCTCGAGTAGCTGTGGGGAGATTGCTTGCACCTCTGTGCCTCTGTCTGCACTGGAAAAATAACAAAGTAAGTTTTGGGGTTGCGTTTTATTTATTTTTCTGTGTTGGCCTACAAGGTTCTGTTATGAGGTCAGGGAGAGGGTCTGATCTCTCCTTGGGGTTATTTGGCTGTGTCTGCCAGCCCAGTTCCAGCCAGAGTATGCCTGTTTACTCTCTGGGTAGAGCTAGTAGGAAATCTTCAGGCTCATCTTTTTTTTTTTTTTTTTTTTTTTTTCCAGTACCACTCTTTTGTCATGCTTTTTGCTTTCATTTAACATCAAAATTAAATGGTGAGTTAAATAGTGTAGCTTTTAATAATGTGTAGAAAATGAGCTGAGCTGCACACATAGATGGGGCCCATAGGAAGCCTGGAATTATCCCATAGTATTTTTAATGGGCAGTCCTACTGTGCTGTGAGCTGTTGGCTCAGTGAGTCTGTTTTACATGAGCTCTAGATGAGACTCCCAGTACTGTAAATATCTGTGCCGTTTAGCTTTGAGTACCAGAAAATGAAACGGCATATGAAACAATAAAAAGGTTTATTTTACTGAAGTCAGTAAAACAATATTTTCTTCAGACTGATTAGGAAGTGAGGAGTTAGGAACTTAGAAGAGTTAAGTGGAGAAGAAATGCAGTGTTTTGGGGCTAGAAAAGTTTAACAAGCAACACAAGCTGCCCATCACTGGCTGCCCAGCTCCTTGATTACAGCGCAGTGAGGCAGAGTGCTCGGGCAGCCTGGAGAAAGGCTCTGCAACTCTTGGCATGGTGATCTTCTAAGGTGCTTATCTGGTGACTCAGTGGGCTCAGGTAGGAAGGCTGGAGTTTGCTTTTTGGACAGCGCAGCTTTTCTTTGCATTCTGGATTTTAAAGCCAGAAGTATCAGTCCTATTGATCTCATTTGACTTTGCATCTGCAAGGATTTTAGTCTGGGGTTCTTACCTCACATCCAGTAATTTCTGGTTGAATTACAGCATTTATCTTAGGCAGGTAGTGCAATTTAATTTTTGTTGGTGATTCTTTTGTGCTCTTCAGCAATATGTGCAAAGGGTAACTTTCTTTACAGTAAAAGATAGGCACTTTCTCTCTGATCTGGCACTTTTCTACCTTCATTCTTCCATCTTTCTGACATCTTTTCCCTCTGAGTGATTACAGGCTGTGATCAGGTGAGCTTTTAAATGTCTTTGTTTAGTTAAGTAGGTTGAACATCTGAAGTCTCTCATTGCAGTTGATTTAAGATCTGGAGACAGCCTTACGGTTTTTTGTTGGGTCCTTTCCAATTTCTCATGATGCGGTATTTCAGGTAGAGATGAAGATTGCACATGTTATGTCAGCAGTGATCTTGCAGCTGTCAAACACAGAAATGAGGCTGCATTCTGGCTCTTGCTCTTTTTATTCCTTTCCCCCTTGTTTATGCTTCCAGGAAGTGAGCAAGCTCTGTTCACCCATGTTATTGCACTTGGCATTCAGACTCTGTTAGTTTTCTGATTCTTCATAAATCAGAGCCATTTTGGAAAACTAAGGTGTGTGTCTGGAGAGAGAGGAGGGGGTGTTTTGGTCTGGTATGTGGCCACACAAGGTTATTTGTCATAGATTGTGCTCTTTGCACTTCAATAATCTGCTGACATTTTGCCAGTAATAAAAAGGTCAAGAAAAAAGGTTCCTTCCTACAAATCATGGCATTTGATTGTTCTTATTACTAAACAGAGCATGATTTCCTTGTGACAAATTTCAGCCATCCCTAGCTTTGTGAAAGATTAATTACCAGCTGGCACAAACGTATAAAAATGAAAAAGCAGCTTTTCCCAAGCATTGTTTCTATGTTGCTGCCCCTTATTCCAGTGATCTGTCCTTTCCTAAAGCAGGGTGTAGGGTAGATGCAAGAAAAAGTGCCCCTTGAACATAGTAGCAGAAGGAAATTATGAAAGTTGATACTTGAAAAAGGAGACATTAAGTTGATTTAAAAGGCTGCCAGAATCATCCCTAGAGTCTCAGGTTCACAAGATGCTATATATTCCTAATTTTTAGCAATGGTTATCCATGTCTCCTATTAAGAATGCTCTGCTCTGTCCAAAGTACAGTAATTCAGTGAAACACAAGATTGTAGCCTTTTTTCTTTTCCTACAAACTTCCCTATTGTTTTTTGTCTCTGAGATGCCTTAGCTTGAAACTGCAATGCTGTTTTTCTTGTAACCCCAAATGGTGCTTTCTGATACAGAGATCACTCTGTTGGAGGCAAGGCTCTGACTTTCATATAACAGTAGTGGTTGAGAAGTGGATAAGCATCAGCAGTCAGGTTGGAGATGCTTGGACACCATTCACGATCAGGAGCTTGGGTGGATGAGAGGGAGCTCGAAAGGAAAGGGTAACTGTGAGGGCAGCAGGCACTTGGGGCAGGTTGATGGGTATTAGTGCTGTGAATTAGGGTAGTTGGTTAGTCTGGACAAAGAAGCAGCAGAGCTGGTATATTTTTGTTATAGAAAATGAACAAAAGTGTCTTACAGGGGAGTGCTGGTGTGTTTCTCTTGCAGCAGGGCATTTGCTGTTGCCTTTCCTTAAAGCATCTCTGCAGATACCTACGAACACACGCCTGGAAAGCTGAGTTATAACAACTGTATGGCTGTGGTGGACAGAGGAATTGTGTACTGCAGTTCTTACTGCTCAACCACCCTCAAAATGAATTTGAATGTCAGTCTTTTCAAAAAAGGGAGTGTTGAAAGGTTTGTGTAGCGTGGAGTACACCTGGTGTAGTCTCTGGCAAAGAGAGTCAGTTTTTTTTTGGTTTTTTACATTGTCATTACATGAAAGTCCAGTCAGCAGAAGCTGCATATTTAACTACCCAGGAATTTAATATTGCTATTAATTGGTGTTGGAAACAAGCCAGATTCACTTGAAATAGATTTGTTTAAAAAAGTGCTGACTTGCCATTTGAATTACTTCAGCCAAAGCACTCTTAGGCAATATAATGATATATGGTGGTCCTATAATGATATATGGTGGTCCTGGCAATGGCTGATGTATTGTAAAATGCTGAAATGTGCTGGATCTGGTGCAACCCACTGACTGTGAGGGGGCTAAAGGAGCATTCCCAGCTTCCTGCCATCCCTAGGAATATGAGGAATCACATTCATGCCTCCTCTTCTAGTCTTCCATATTTAAATGTTTTGAAAGGTTATCTTGCTTGTGCAGAGTAACACAGTGTGTTTCTGTACTTGCTTTGTATCAAACAGACATGCTGCTCTTTTTCACCCAGCAGATGTGTGCAGGGTACCTAAACAGAAGAGAAAACCCCTAGGGGTTTGTATTTAGCACACAAAGTACAAAATCTTGAGCTTTGCCTTTCAAGTAACTTTTTCTTAGGATGGCTTACATCTGGAAGTTATTCTTTCCTCTCTACATTCACTTCTGCTGTGCGAAAGGATGCAGAAGGTTTCCCTTGTGAAAGCATCCGGCGCTGCTCTGTTTGGGTTTGTGTCCTCCTGCTCTCTGGAGTATGTCTCTCACAGCATACAGTCATTTCCGCTCCTGAATTCTTTGTTTAGCCAGCACTGGCTTTAGGCAGTCTGAGAGATAAAGATGGAAACTTTGAATGAGGCTGGAGAAATGGTCCTAATTTCAGGAAGGTTTGAGCTGAACAGGATGGGAGCAGGTGGGCAGGATGCTCTGGGGCAAACACATTGTGTAATGCTGGTGCCTGTGTGCATGTGACAATCATATCTTTCTTACAAGTCTGTTGGATTGATGTTACATTGCTCATTAATCAGATACCAGTGTTATCCTGGGAATTTCTGCGGCTTGTCTCCACCCCAGCTTAGAACTGGACTTAATGAGCAGCTTCTGGAAAGTGGGGAAAAAATACGCCATGCCCGCCACTGTTTCCATTCACAGCTCATTTACTGTGCCTTTTCTGGATATATTCAGTTGTTCTTCATAGACTTTGGAAGAATTGTTAACAAAAGAAATTTATCAGGTTGTGTTTTTTTCATAAATGGCATTCAAGGAAATGTCTTCCACTTCTATTTAAAAACTAATATGAAATCAGGCAGTTTTGCAGCTATCAGCGGCTATGTCAATGGCCACAGAAAAAAGAGGGAGCCAAGGAAAGGAAGTCAGGGCACTACCATGGTATTGGAAACACTATTTTGTTTTCGTTCAGATATTTTTAGCTAATGGTGATTTTTTCCTTTATGTGAGTTGATGTGTTGTGTCAGTGGTAGAAGCTGCCACTGTAGATGTCTGTCCCAGGAAAAAGATACCAATTGACATTGAATACTTTCCAGGGGCTGCTGGATAAAATTATGTTAAGAAATGCTTCAGCAACTCTCCTCATTAGTAGTAATAAAATCCAGATTAAAAATTGGAGCCCCAGTTAAATAAAGGTTTAATTAGTCTTGCAGTAGTCCAGAGCCTATGCTTTATTTCCACAGCTTTCTTCTTGCAGGTTCAGACACCCCACTCAGGTAGACACGTTACTTTCTTTGTTTGCTTCAGTCCTTCCCAGGAGAGGTGATCTAAATACTTTCAAAGACACTGATCAATTGTTTCCAATCTCTCCTTAGCTTGAAATGGAATTTTTCTTTTTGATTCTATATATCCGTTTAAGTCCTGATCTAAATCCCACTGAAGTTATGTAGGTAGTGGGATGGTAGTGGGGAATGGACACAGGTGGGCAATGGGAACAAGTAGCAAGTTAAACCCATGGGTTGTACTCATGGCTTGAATACGTAAAGGCATTAACTTCATACACATTTGGACTTTGATGGTAGTCCAGTTTCTCTGAGTATTGCAGCTTTAATGTCCTGACAGTGTGATAGAATGGGCCTGTAGAATGTTGGAGACTTGCAGTGTTTGTAGGTACAACCAGGACGTGCCCTTTCGTGACGAGGCATTTATGAATTTTCTGGTATTCCAGACAACAGCTGCTCTTAGAAGTGTAAAATGATGCAAGATGTGTGTAGAATCAGGGCAGAGAACCTTCCCTGGCTCCTCCAGGGCATGCAGAGTGCAGGTACCTTGCGCTGGAAAAGTCTTCCATGAAGTTTTATTGCCAAGCCCCTTGGCATGGTATGTATTCAGCACTGTCCCTTCTGGAGCAAGCAAAGCTGGGAGCAGTTCTACAGCACCTTTTTTCAAAAATAAATAACACTAGACACACACACACACAAATCCCATTCCTTGCAGGATAAATGAAGGCAGCCCCAAGACTGCTATAATTTATACGCTTTCCTTTTTCAGTGCTGTCGCTGGGGAGAATAGCAGCGTGCCTGCTTGCTGTCCAGAGATCTGCTGTGCCAAAGCAAATAGTTGCAGCAAGTGACAAGCAGAGAAGGTACCAAGGTGTTTGATGGATGAATGTTCCTCCCCCAAGCAGAGAGGAATATTTGTGAGAAGCTAGTAATGTACTGTGGTTGAAATGGCCCATTCACTGTATAAAATTCCCCATCAAGTTTCCCAGGAGAGACTTGAACAGCCAGCATAGGAACAGAAATCACTGTAAATAAATCAGATTGGCATCTAAATGACTGTGGGCCCTGGACAGGGCATGTTACCATTTTGTCTCTGGTGGATGAAGTCAGGGAAGATTTCATTGTGGGATGACTGACATGTATTTCCCCTAGCTACTTGCATTCCTCTTACAGCTGCCTCGGTTCAGATTTTTGTTGAGATTTGGCATTGCAATAGTGTCCCAAAGTCCTTATCCTGTCCGGGCAGGGCAAGATGCTGCTCAGACAGGTCCCAGAGCAGGTGGTGTAGGACAATAATAAGCAGGATGGAGAGCTGGAACATCGATGTGGGTGAGCGTGGCTCCTGAAGAGCTCTCCAGAAGTGGGAGCAGTTCCAGCTGGCTGTGAGGGTGGAGACAGGCTCCTGTGTTATAATTACAAAGGCTGGTGTTTAATTGCTGCTGCCTGCTTCAGAGGTGTGCTGTAAATTAAGAAGGTGCTTTACAATAGAAGCATTTAACTTTTTCCTGTCATCTGCTTTCTTTTTAGTTGATCTGGTCTGAGATTTATCAAAGGAGGCTTCCTGAGCTGTGTAAATCCCTTGAAAGAGTGTGGACACTGTGTTCCTAACTCTCCTCAAGGTGACTTGGTGTTCCCTCTAAGCCAGGATAATCGGGGTCTTCTGCACGTCTGTTTGTGCAAGCCCACTTTGTCCCACATATAAAATCCAGGGACTGGTTGAGCTGATGTGAGGGGAAGCTGGTCCATCTTCTTTCTGTTTCATAAACCGAGGAAGATCCTGAGGCTACATGATTGCTGGATGTAAGGGAAGAGGAGGAAGTGTGCAGCTGGAGGGATGTGCAGTTGGGTTGGGCCCTTTAAAAATTGCTCGTGGGAGAGTGAGCAAAATAGTGCCCTCTTTTGGGGCTGCTAGCTGTTCTTCCAGCTTTTTTTTCCAAATTGAAATGAGACAGAGACCAAATCAAGGCTGGTGAGACAGATTGCATACGACTAAATATTCAAAATTAAAGCTCTACCATGAGGGTATAGTCAAAATTGCTGTGACAATGCTTCTCAGAAAGTAACTTGCTCATCCATTTGTTGGGGATAATATTAAAAATCCAGGAAAATATCATTAGTCTTGGAGAGCTTGAGGATGTTAGAAATTTTAACGCTCAATTTGAAAATGGAAAATTTAAGGAGGGAGTTTAAGGAGCCTTCTTTACTGTTAAATTTTTAAAATTCTAACTTATGTTCTACACACACTTCCAACCTTTTTTATCTCCAACAAAAAAGAGGTTGGGGATTTTTCCAGGTTTTACTGATAAACAAACTAACATTTTTTCAAAGCAATCCCCTGAGGTTTAACAAGAAAAAAAATGCTGTGAAATTGATTGCAAAATGTCAAATCATGGCAGCCCTAGTTAAAACACAGAATAGAGCCAATATTTCTTTTTTTGGGAGTCTTTTGCACTCCCAAAAGCATTAAAGATTGTGAATAGTAGCTTCAGTGCCAGAGAAAGGCGTTTGGTCGAGCACAGAACAAAATATATTGGACTTAACTCCACGATAATTCCACGGATGGGTCATAGGCTTCCCCATGGGCATGTGAGCTGTGTGGATATGTGCAGATAAGAGCAGTGGCTATAGGTTTGTCCGTAGGAAGAGGTCAGTCCTGGCACACTTACTTGCAGTGTGGAGGCAAGGTAGCTGCACGTTCCAGGTGCTCCTCCTGCGCTGCTCCGTCCCGGGGCAGCCAGAGTTGGTGGTGATGTGGATAACTACACCTGGTGCTTGGAGCAAGGCACTTGCAGGTGCTTTTTATACAGCTCCGTGCTGTGCCTTCCTTCGCTTGCTGTAGCTGGCAGGCTTTATGCAGGGTAACACTCTCGCCAGTTGGTGTGGTGGTAATTAAAGTCACTGTTATATATAATGTACTCAATATTGTGCATTGTCTACTCATTGGAGGAAGAAGGGAAAATAGGTGAGGAAGTGGTAGCTTTGAAGAAGAGGAGTGGTTGTGCCAATTATCCTGGATGAGTTGTTCAGTGACAGTTAATCCGTGTGAGTGAAAACAGGTCCTCTGTGATGCTGTGCCAAGGTCAGGAATTTGAGCTCTGTTTGAAGAGTGAAAGTTAGTCTTGCAGATTATAGCTCCTTAGAAGAAAACATCTTTATTGATACAGAGTTTTTCCAACTGGGCCAACTATATAATCTTATCTTCTCAATGTCCAGAAAAGGACAATGGCAGAGTTAAGACCCCGTTTTATGAATTGTTCCACAACTCAGGGGTGTAACATGGTGGGTTTGTGAGACTTGTCTTAGAGTGGAAATGCCCACATTCGTGCCTTTGTATGTTGACTGGCAGGGGAGATAAAGCAATGTGTGCACTTGATTTTGCAGGAGAAAAACTACTGCAAAGATATATTATCCTTTGCCATCCCTGGTGTCAACAGAGCTGAACTGATTTATACCACCTGGAGCTCCTGTTCAGTATGCTGCTACGTTTTTAGCAGGTGGAAAATGGTCAAATTCAGAAAGATGACAGACACTTTGTCTGTGTTTTCTTATTTTGCAAACAGGATTGAGTCAGGACTTAATATGTTGGAGGTTGAGCTACGTTTGCAGTGCAGTTCTAGTAGCTAGTAATTTGGGGTATCTGGTTCACCATATGAATCACTCTATTGTGCAGAACAAGGTCATTTTCCTTTCTGTCTCTGCCTTCTGTTTGTTTAACCAGACACTATCTTGTAAACATTTTGTTCAATATCTGTGAAATCATTTTCGGTTCATTTCATATTTGGGTTATATGTGTTCGTCCATGTCCCCCTGCCCACCTCACCACCCCCTCATTGTTAGTAATATGTTATATAGGCTATCCAGAGATTGACATTTGATTGTAGTTCTCTGAAAAATTATGCTATCAGTTCCATGGTAGACTGCAGTTTGTAGGACATGTGATCTGTGATGCCCATCAAGGAGATGCCCCTTTATCTCATTACGTTGGCCTTGCTGACATGTAATCACACCCATTTTAGTATGTACTTGTACTGTGCATTTTAATATCCATAGCAGAGTATAAATACAGTATTTTCCGTATATAGCTTTTTTCTTTGATGTAGTAATTTTGTATAAATGGCACTGTTGTCATGCAGAGATTGCTATGTGTTCACTTGCCTGTACAGATGAACATGTAAAACCTTGGATTTGGAATCTCATTGACTTAATTATCCACTCACATTGGAATGTTTGAGCTAGCAAGACCCCAGTATATAAAATGGCATAATATAATTTACACATGCCTCCCTAGAAAGTGTCTCTATCGAAGGCAATTGATGGGCCTTAAAGATAGTTACCTCTGAGCACTAAGGGCTTGTTCATTGAAAGAAACAAGTTGGATGGATTGATCCTTCAAATAGGAAGTGTTGCTGAACCTCAGCACCATCAGGACCTCCAGTGCACTGTGAAAGTATACAGTGAGGCCCTGAATTCCTTTGCAAAACAGGATGGCTGTGTTCCAGGCAGTCCCACCAGGCAGTCCCACCAGGCAGTCCCACCAGGCAGTCCCACCCTTTGCAGAGTGGATGCTCTGGCTGCTGGCCTCTTCTCTCCTCTGCTTTCCAGTGCAGCACAATGAATTAGTCCTTCCAAGTTAATTTGTTGTGGGAAATGGCTTCCAGCAGCTGCTTTCCTTATTGGTGATCCATCTGAGGAAAGTTGCTACCATTTGACTCCTTTCTAACTTATCCATAAGTCATTTGTCATTTTCTCTCAGTCTTGGGCTGTTTTTCCTTGCATGTTTGAGATGATACTCCCTTCTGTCACCAAGTCACTGTAAGCTTAATTAGTATGTCCCAAATGCCCTGGAAAACCTGAAGGGCTGTATTTGATCAGGGGTAAAATCCTGCTGTCAGACAATAGGATATTTCAGTGGGAATACCCCATTGCTCACATATAATTGAAACCAGGCTTTTCCAGAGCGTCTCACTTGCATGGGGGTCTGCCAGTGCTGGAGAGCTGCAAGTACAGACACACCCTGTAATTGCATAAAACAGAATGAATCTAAGGGCGACAAAGTCTATTGGAAGTTATATTTTGGAAGGCAGTACTGTTGTTAATGCTTTGAGGTTTGGTGGTTTTTTGAACTGTTTGTGACCGGAAAAGCTGCCACTGCTCTGAGAAAACTCTGTGCACATTCCTGGGAGGGGATAAGCCTAGGCAGTTTTGGGGATGGGGCCTGGGGCTCCCTTTGCTGCTGCTGAACAAAGTCACTCACAACAAGACAAGCACCAGTGCTGTGTGTCATGCACCAAAGCCAACTGGGCAGAAGGGCAATGCAAATCAGATACAGCCAGTTCTTGAACAGATTGAGCTCTATGCTTTTCTAAATCAGAATATAAATGTCAAATTCCTTATAAATACCAGGCAGTGCACAGCTGCATTGAGCGTAGCTGTTCTGGTCTGATGGGTGGGAGAGCAGGATCGAGCTGTTCCCCCACGAGCCAGAAAGATGGAGAAATATTGTGGGTTTGCTTCTCAAAAGCAATTATCTGCATTTCTCCCCAGCCTGAAGTGATGGGTCACCCTCTTCTTAGCATGGTGAAGAATGTGTCTAGTCAGCGCTGGGGGAAATTCTGGAACAGTCCAGGAGTGCCAGGCATGCAGACACAATACCCTCATTGGCAAATCCGCGTGAATAGCTTTGGAGCGCTGTAATGTGGGCTGCAAGTTGCAAGGCTGACTTCTTACACAGACCACAGATCCATCACTTTGAAATGTCAGGCCTTTGTCACCCAGAATAGTCTTTTGTCTTCTTTTCCCATGCGTGACACATGGAATTTTTTCTCTTTTGCTTTGTGTCATACAGTGCAATTGGAAAAGAGTCTGTGCAGTTCGCACTGAGAAGCTCAGCTGGGAGGAGAGGCTCCTTCCTAATTGCTCGTTGACCAGAGACACGCAGGCACAGTTGAGTTGTGGTCGAGACAGGAAACCAAGAGGCAGCTCTTGGGACTCCTGGTAGGGTGTTGCAATGCTCTCCCCTGCAATGCTGTGTCTGGAGGATCTAGGAGAGCCCCAAGCCTAACTTTCCCTTTTTAGTGGCCTGAGTCGTGGTCCAGACTGTCAGATTGGCACTTTCAACTACCAGGTTGTGAGTGGTCTCTCTCCCTCCCGCTTACCTGCATGAATCAGGCATATGTGGATCCTCTGCAGAAACACAGAACGTGGTGTTAGCAGGAGAGACCTGTGATTCCCCCTCAGTTTCTCCGCTGTGGTGATTTTCTGAGTCTTGATTAAATGAGGTGTGGTCCGTATGTGAGTTCAAGTCTCAGAAGGGAGAGAAGAAGCAAGTCTCTATATTTACACACATGCTTGTACCACGAGAATTATAGCACCTACTGAAGTGCAGTACATGCTTAAACTCTCATCTGGTTTTGAGGTAGAGGACTGTGCTGTGCAAGGCACAGTGGGAGGGGATTCAGGGTGTTCCCTGTAGCATTTTTGTTTTCAGATAAGGATTGTGCTTTGCAGATACAGTCTCCACTTGTGGAGTAACCTCCTCTTCCTGTGCTCTATTTTATCTTGTGGAGCAGTTTTGAAGTATGCAAACTGCATTGCCTTCAGATGAAACCAAATTGTGTTTGTGATAACCAGAAGAGATAGTCCAGAGTGAAACCTGTCCTGTAACTTGATTCCTTAATCTGGATTCATCTGCAGTGTTGGTAATTACAGTTCATGAGTTTGGATCTTCGTGTTTGTGAAAGGCATCAGCCCATCAGCAGTCTTGGAGAAATCAGGGTGGTGTTAAAGTTATTGGCCCATGTGCTGTGTGAGAGCCTGGAGGAGACGCGTTGTCTGAGGACCTTTCACAAGTGTGGTGGAAGATTAAAAGGGTTGAAGTATTGTGGGTTATCACGTTGCTCCTAAGGATGGCCTCAGCAGAGCGGAACATATTTTTCATGTGGTTTTTCAATATTTTTCATCATTTCACTGATGTTGTTGAGTTCTGACCAACAACTGTCAGTGCTCAGTTTCATTCTCATGGGTCTTCTATGCTTCAGGGCAAACTGGGGGTCTTTTAGCCTTCTCAAAACGGGAGTTCAGTATTTATGCTTTTTCTTGTAACTACACTTACACTTCTAGAAGATGATATTGTGCTCTTTCAGTGTAATTATTATTAACAAATGCTACAGAGGAAGCCCGGGGTACTGAAAACTACCTTGACAGCAAAGTGCATGAAGAGCACACTTCAATTTTAAAATTGAATCTCTAAATATGCTTTTTTTTGCTTTTAGATTTGATATCTTTATCATTTAATTTCAGGTAAGGAAGGGTGGGTTGATGAGGGTTTAGTTTTTTTGTTTTGTTCTTATCTCACCATTCTTCTACTCCTTCTGGGCTAGCTTCATGTGCACAAGTTGATTCTGTGGAAGGAGGCGTACAAACCCAACCACCTTCGCGCTCCGCTTTGTTGGTTTTTTTTAAGGCATGAACATAAATGCTTCTTCCCCTTTTACCAGGAGGCAGGGCGTAAGTGCTGTGTAACTCCAAGTGAGTGGCAGAGGGATGTGTCCCTATTCATGGCAGGCTATCCAGCACTGAAGAGCACACAAGAGTAGCTTTTCCTGAGCAAGTTTGCAATGCCCTTCTTAGAACTGTCATGTGAGTCCCTTTTTCATATGCCACCATCCCTTTCAAACAAATTAAGGAAACTCAGCAGTTCTTATTTCCAGGGTGAGACGTGAAGGAAAGAGTGTATTTCTGGGAATGTATTAAGTATAATCCCCACATCAAGCATAACTTTAGTGGAAGAAAAGAGGATATTCCCCCCTGGCCCCGTTAATGTAGGTTGTAATTGATTTGCTCTGTCATGTGTAAAGCTTGAAAAGTCTACTAAGAGTCTTGCTGGGATGATCAGAGTTGAATTTGACCAAGTTAATCATCCCATACTATTTTCTTATGTATCCTAACAGAGTGTCAGAGGATGAGCCAGTGAAATTAGACCCTCACTTTCTGAGACAAATAAAGACCCAGAGCTATACCCTTAAGAATTCACATCTGGAGGCCCAGTCCTGATATTTTCCCCCTGCCCCCACTGTCACATCACTGGTGCCTTTGCAAAGCTCTGTGTAATTCAGTTGTAGGGTTGAAAAGTCTGCTCCCATGTACTGGTTTGTAGGAGAGAGTCACAATGTTCTAGGTATGAACAAAATTCCCCTACCAGCCCAAAAGAGAAAATCATAACCAGAAGTAGACTTCTGTTTTGGGGGAAGAGGACCAGTAGCAAGTGTACAATTACTACTTCACTGTCAGTAGCATTAGCATTTATATTGTGTTTTCTGCTTGGTCTTGGACAAGGAATTGTTTTCCATGTGAACCATTTGCTTATACCTTTCTAATACCAGGAAGTTCTACATATCAAACAATGCCATTGTTTGAATTGGCTCTGAACAACACTCCTAAAACCTTTAATGGACTCTGAGGGCAAGAGCTCAGTGGCTCACTGTTCCATCACTGGGCTCTCCTTTGCAGGGACATCCTCTGCAAGTGCTTCTCTCCATTCACTCTTAGGCTATTGCCCTTTCTGGTTACCCAGAAACTGCACAGTTGGACCCCCAAGACGTGGGGAAAGATGTTAGTGTCCCACATTTCAGGAGACGTGTGGGATAAGGTCCTTTTCATGGCAGTGAGTTGCATAGGTGTTAGTGGTACAGCTCCAGCTGACCTCAGTTTCAAAATCATGTCTTTGTGCTGCAGCTGTCTGCTGATAAAGTCCTTATTGCAAAATGTCATACGGACCAGAGGTAGCTCGCAGCTGTCATCTGAAAAGGTTATGTTTTACCGGCAGCTTCAGTTTCCTTGTTTTCATAATGTTGAGTGAACCTGTTTTCATAATGTTGAGTGAACCTGTTTTAAATTTCACTGGGACAACCGGGGACACTGACTGATAACCTCAGAGCATCCTGTAGCTGAATCTACATGAGCAGATTTGCAATTAATGAAGTGGCGAGGCTTGTCACTGAACTCCTGAGGGGTAAAGATGGAGCTCCTCTTCAGCACTCGATGTATTATGGGAATGATATTGCAAGTCATAGGGTGCTGTGAGGAAACACTCATGCTTTTTTTCTATAGTATGCTCATCTGGGTTTTTTTTCTTGTAAATAGTTTTAATTTTTTAAAATTTTGGCAGTTAGCAAGTAGAAAGTTGTTCCTGTTGGGCTGGAACAGACTGGTGTAGTCTAAGTTTTTGCTTGTTGACTTATCCTTGCACAACTCCCAGGAAAATGTACTGCAGGCTTTGCTCCATCTGGCTAAATGCCCCATCCTCTGTGAGGCACAAATTGAATTAAGAAACAAAGCTGTTTTCTACAGTCTGGTTGTTGCTACTCAGTCAGACACTGTTAGAAACCAGTTTAAGTATGGATCCCAAAGTTGATTTCGTGTCAAGTACAAATAGGTGCTAGAAAGCAACATCTTCGTAGCTAAAGGTTGGAAGTGGTGTTGATTTTTCCCATCTTCAGTGCCAGCTTTGGGATATGAATATACCCTGCGTCCCAGGCAGACCTGATTGGTAATAAATACTTTCACGTATTATTCAGGTGCCTGCCTATTGGCAGCAGGGTTCTTGGAGATCTTGGCTTACTCTCAAGAATTAAAGTGTAGAAAAGCAGAGTCTGAATTTTGCTAGGATGTCTACCTGAGAAACAGCTCCGAGGTAGGTGTGGGATGGGGCAGTCTGACCTGGTGTCAGGGCTCCCATCCAGGCACTGGCAATAAAGACTGCCACTCCTAAGCCTGGGATATGAAAGACTTTGGGAAACAAGGTGCTGTTTTAGCAGATGTATGGGTTTGAACAAATTAAAGTGAAGCTGTCAGCCCTTTCCCCAGTCACACAGGTGTCTTGAGGTCAACCCTGAGTGTGGACGCTACCCCCAGGAGCCTGGGAGCCCAGAGGTGCATCTCTGAGCTGACCCAATCTGCATCTCCAGGCTGAGATGGAGCTGTTGCAGTTGCAGGGTTTGTCTGTCAGCTGCCAAAGCACCTACTGGTGTGTCAATGGGGAAAAGTCCCCCATGAAGATAGACTGTAAAAATTGAATTCCCTCTTCCCTAAGAATATGAAACTGTCTGCCTTGGAGCTCTGAGGGAAATGATTAATGGGGACCTTGAAAATCTAGAGCTGCACGGCTGAGTCTGTCAGGTGTACGAGCTGAAAGCTCTGCCATCCCTGCAATTGCAAGTAGGAAGTGTGAGATAGCACTGCTGTTCTGGCCTCTTCTCTGTCGTCTCCCTGCTCCTTTGCAGCTCAATCCAATCTCAAGATGGATCCAAAATACAAGCTCGCAAATTTCTGAACGAACAATGTTCTTCCTTGCATCCTTCTTTCATATCTGCACCAGCTCTGTTAAATTAGATGTGCTTTGAGGAGCAGAAATATTGAAATGCATTTAGTAATGACTTAGCTTCTTTATTTCTTTTCCTTCTCTGTTGTTCTCAGAAATAGGCAGTGAGTGGTTGGATCATGGGGTTGCTATGGTGAGCTTTAAGATACACCTTTGATCATAGTTGATAAGTGCCAGCCAGCATATTAATTCCAAGCAGTCCATATGTTTCCAGACCAAAATACTTCTCTCTTGCTACTTGATTTTGTTGAGCATTTGGCCTGCTAGTTCACAGATTACTGTGTCTTACTGTGCTGCTCCAAGAAATCAGTTCAGGTTCGTTATTTCCTTTTCTCGCTGGAGCAGCAGCTGGCAGAATTACTGCCTGAAAGGAGGCTGTAGACAGGTGGGGGTTAGTCTCTTCCCCCCGGCAACCAGCAACAGGACGAGAGGACACAGTCTTAAGCTGTGCCAGGGCAGGCTGGACATTAGGAAGAAGTTCTTCACAGAAAGAGTGACTGGGCATTGGAATGGGCTGCCCAGGGAGGAGGGGGAGTCGCCATCCCTACAGGTGTTTAAGAAAAGACTGGATGTGACACTTAGTGCCATGGTCTACTTGACAAGGTGGTGTTAGGTCATGGGTTAGACTCGATGATCTCAAAGGTCTTTTCCAACAAAATTGGTTCTGTGGTTCTGTGACCCTTTCTGCTCGTGGACTCTGGCTACCTCAGCAAAACCCACCAGGCACAATCCTGATTTCAGGTAATCTGCTGTAGATTTAGCTATTTAATGTGAACTACTGGGAACATGAAATGAGATGCTGAGATTCCTCCCTTGAAAATCAGTAGCAGAACTCCTACTACAGATGAAGGAGCCACGGTCAGATGATTTTGCCCCAACAAGCACTCTGCAGCAAGGTTGGCTGGGTGGTGATTTTCTGGCCTTTGACTTCACTTGTTCTACAATGGGTAAATGCCTCCTACCTATGAAAATATTTTGCTGTCCTGTGTGGTTTTATACAAATATAAGTGAAAAGCCAAGCGACAGGGAATGTGGTGCTCAGTTATTTTCTGTGATTTATGCTCTGGTTTACCAGACAAGGCAGCCTACGGACCCGAGAGAACAGTCTGAGTATCTGTGTGAGCAGAGATCAGATAGCGGTCTGCCTTGGCTTGCTGGGCTGCAGGGCTTAATCAGCTATTAGGAGATATTAGGAAATATAATTTACAAAGAGACTCTGTTCAGAGTGTTGTGAGTCTTTTGTCAGTTCTAATGAGGATTCAAGAGGAAGTTTGCTATTTCAGTCTAGTTCTTTTGGGTTTATTTTTCATTTTTGTGTGCTTGTTTTTCTGCCAAGCAATTGCTGGCTGCAGCTATTTGCTAGGACTTGCTTATCTAGGCTTCTTGTTATTATCCTGGTTAAAAATTGTTATTTACTTGTATGGTAATACCTAGAGCTTCTGATCTAGCGTCAAAGCTCCAGGTCATGGGTTAGACTCGATGATTACTTTATTAAAGATGTTACACAGACCATTAGTTTATTAAAGATGGGTATTTGTTGTCCTAGGAGTGCATGGGCTTACTTTATGATAGCAAGAAGGGACAGAACAAGGTATCAGGGAAGGATTCACGTGCAATTTATTGGTGATGATCGCACCAGCTTGTTTTGAAATGACAAAAGTTTGTGCCTGCAGAAAAAAAAATTATAATGGCTAGAAAATGTTTTCCCTGGTAAAACAGCAGTTATCAAATTGTTTTCATTTTTGTTGCCTCTGAGAATATTTGCAGTGCTTTTGCAGCATGGAATGGGTTTCGCTACTGTTTGCAGGACTACAGCCAATTTCACCAATCATTGGGCAACAAGGTTTCTTTAAACAGAAATTAGGAAATCCCAGGTAAGAAGTTTGCATGACAAACATTAGTCAAGTATAGACTCCTTTGAATTAAGACCTGGCCTGAGCCTCTTATAAGTCCTTGGCTTGGTCTAGATCCTGCAAGCTTCCACATCTTCCAGCACTTCTGCAACAATTGGTGTGGCTGGTGTTACTCCCACTTGACTTAAGTCTGCTACAATTGTGTTACAAGAGGCAACATTACCGACCCTAAAGCAATTGAATGGATATTATTTTTGGATAAATCTGAGTATTTGTTGTATGCTGAACTGTGTGGTTGCATTAGCCGGGCTGGAAACTGGCTGGTGGTTCTGCAACCCTACCGAGAAGGACCGTAGAGTTACTGTGGACAAAATGTTGAAGGTGAGCTGACGTTATCAACAAGGCAAACTATCTGCAGGAATGCACTATGAGGAGCATTGACAGCAGGTCGAAAGAGATGGGTATTTTCTTCTACCCTTTAGTGTCCTCTCAGTTCAGGGGGGGTTGTGAGGTAGCTGGCAGGGCCCAAACCTGCTGACCACATTTAGTGTGTGAGAAAGACAGTAGCAGTGAGTTTGAGAGTATGGCAAAGGCAGAGCTGAATGTGTCCCAGCAAGCACAAGTAAGGGAATTTCCCCTCCTCTGGGGATGGAGGGTTTAAATGTTATCTTTCTGGCCTTAAATGCTTCCTCAGCAACCCTTCCTGTGCCGGTGGGATTTGTCCACCTAGGTCTGGTGGTGTCCTTGGAAGAAAACCAGCTTTTGCATAATCAGTCTCAATAGGAGGGTGCCTAAGCCTTGCCAAGGTCAGGTTTGTTTTGTTTGTTGTCTTGTTTTGGGGTGTATTTTTTTCCCTTTTTTTTTTTTTTGAACAACAGTGTATTTCTCCTGCCAGCAAGATATCTCTTCCACCTTGGAACTGTACAGCCTGCACTTCTGGTTTTTTGCTGGCTCCCACACTTGGCTTTCTGTTGCTGCTGCTGGTGAGCTTAATTTCAGAGATGTGCCAGGCTTAGCAATACAGATCCAAATTTAGGTTTCTCTGCCTTCAAACAGAACAGAAGGTCTGCAGAAGTTTTTAGTGTGGCTGTTCAGAATAGCTAATTGGCTTGTTGGCTGCGCATGAGACTGCACAGCATCCTTGGACCCAGCCATGCTGGGCACTTGGCTTTTCTTCTTTTATGCCTTCATTACTTGCCATGGTGATGACTCTAGGTGACAGCAGTCCCAGGGAAAAGATGGGAGCAGAAGCCTCCAGCCAGACTGGATGTGGAACTAGACTTAATTTTATTTCTCAAGTCTGTGTAACCTCATCCCACCCAGGCCCGTTTCCTTGCTTAACTTACTGGTTTCCTGATTCATCTCTTCTCTTCTTCGTATTTCTAGTGAAATACTGGTGCTGCCTGGCAGGGAGAGATGTTTCCTGAGCAGAAGATGGCATAAAAGGGCGGAGCAGAGATACTTTCCATAATGCAAACTGGATTAGTTTATAGCTTTGTAAGGACTGTAGCCAGGAGGGCTGTATTAGTAGCTCTTAGACTGCTTTGAGTTGCAGAATGGCTGGGGCTAGAAGCTGGGACTGTTTCAGAATCAGAGAGCTGTTTTTGACTTGTTTAGGTAGGAGAGGGTTGAAAATGAACTGGGTGGTGAGAAACAATGTGGCATATAACTAAGTGCAAGACAAATATTGTCTTGTATGTGTGTTAAAGACCTTATTTCAAAATTGACTGGCAGTTAACTCGTTACTATTTGAAGTCTTTTACATCTTCAGGTTTAACATCTAAACTGGAAAGGAGTGTACAGGTCTCTACAGCTGGCTAGAAGCACATTTTAAAAGGGACCTGCAAGTTTGCAGTTACTTAGCTTGCCCCATGTTATTCAGTTGCACAGCAATAGTAAATGTGTAACTCCAGGAGTCTGCTTGTAGGTGTGTCTGCTTACTGTATTCTTTTCTTCCTAGATTTTTAAGGAGTTAATATTTGAGTAAGCAAAACTGATCAAAGGTATTGCGTTATCGTTGGTTGCTGTATTGAATACACAAGCCTCCTTCACTCTGTCATTAAAAGGTTTTGAGCCTGACAACCTGCTGTGTTGTGCAAGAACTGTGCCAGGTGAGCAGCACCCTGTGCCACAGCTGCCAACTGCATGCTGCACCCACCTTCCCCTCCTTCCACAATAGTCCTCTGGCTCTGGAAGTGTCTTCATTTTAACCTGGTCCAGATCTTGTGATGGGTTTTTATGTTGCTTTTTGAATGCAAAAGTTTAGCCAAAAATATAATGAAATAAGCTTTGAATTTTGCCTCACATGATGTGGATCTGTGGGAGGAAGTTGGTAGTAGGTACTTGAATAATTTCCAATATTGCGTGTTAGTCTTGGGTGGAATTAAACTGCTCTAAAATGAGCTGCTGCCATGGGAACAAGGTATTAATGATTTCAGGGTGCTGCTGAAGAATGCTTAGTCAGGATTTGGGAGAATAGCCACCCAAACCATTACCTCCTGTGTCTTCATTTCTTGTTTTTGTGTCATGATGTTCCTGCTTACAGCCTTAGCATCAGTGACTGGGACATGGGAAGGAGCTAAGGTTGCTTTTAGGACTCTGAGGCATTTCAGTGCAGTGCTAAATGGCAGAAATGACTCCTGAACTGCCCTTCATGAAGAATCTCTCCCTTTTGTTTGACACCAGTGGCTGTGTGCTGTAACGATTGCTATAGAGGATGCAGTTGTGAAAAGGAACTGGGAGTGTGGATGGTTTGTCCTTATCAGCACTGCTGTGCTTGAGTGTGAATTTGGAGTAAGTCAGGTAAAGGAGCTGAGGACCAGAGCCCTTCCCCTAAACCTCAGGTCCTTTAGTGAGGTGTGAAGGGTAGGGGGCTGTTGCTGGTCCCCAGACATCTCTTAAGGGTAGTTCTTCGCAGAGGTACATGGCATAGGACTGCTACACCCGAACCAAAATGTGTCATCTTTATGCCATTAGCTTCATCCCAGACTAATTCAGCAGCAACCAGAGAACCACCTTTTTTCTATTTTAGGGTTAAATATCTACTTGACTGTCATTTCTATCCTCAACTCATTAAAATTAGAACTACTCTGTAAGACCTCAGCCATTCATTAACCGACAAACCAGTGCTGATTTTAATTTCCATGGCTGCAATTTAATTTTGCACAAAGATTATAGATACTTCTGTGATTGCCTTTCAGTAGGCTCACTGGTACTTCTGCCATGACACTGTTATTACTAGCAGGGACGTACTAATGCCTTCGTGCTTAAACCTGTCTAGGAATCTATTAATGGGGTGGCCTACTTCCAAATTGCAAAGAGGAGCAAAAGCTCATCAGGCAGTGTAAATGGTGATAATTTCAGCAAATGCTTTCTGTGTAAGGAGATTGATGTTTCAAGTGTCCCAGCAAATTGGTAATAATGATCAGCAATTCTCCACCATTCTTCACAAAGGAACGGGTCTTTGAAAGAAGAAATTAAGTGCAGCCACCTTCTGGACTGAGCTAATGCAGACTTCTCTCATTGTTCTGTAAGTTAACTATTAGACCTACAAGTCATGTTTAATGAGCTTTCTGCTTCCAGCCCAGCAAGGAGCCTGTAATGAAGCTGGGGATATGTGATCAACATTTATGGCAAGTGCCTGCTGCAGCTTTCAAATGACACTGGACAAAGCTGTGATTTCCTCGTAGTGGAAGTGGGATAAACCAGTTGAACAATAATTCTGCAACATCTGCTGTTCTGTTGTGCTGTTTGCTCATCTTCCAGGTAGTGACTGCAGAATGGACATCAGGTGGTTCCCTAATGCAATGTGTGGAAAGATTTCAGATTGGGTGTCTGGCTGCATCCTGACTCTATTCATAGATGTGAGAAAGAGACTGAAATTGAAGGTAAAACATGAGTGCAGAAGCTTGAGTGTAGGCATCCTTTTACTTTGCTACAGGAGACATCATTGGCATGTCTGTATACTGCAGTAACCCCTGAATAACTTCACCCGCCCAGCTGCAAGATGATCACATTTAAAGCCCTTGATTGAAACACAGGGACCAGTTCTTGTGTCCTGTGTTTTGCTTGACATCAAAACTGTTTTCTGATTCAGTCTCCTCCTGAGTCTCTGCAAAGTTCTTGTACTCCCAGTGTCCTTTCACAGGGTGGCCCTGACTGTGTGAAGAGCAGAGATGATGTTAGCTCATTTAGTAGGTTCAAGGTCCTGCTTTGGAGAAGACACCAAGCAATCAGTCACTACCCACACTGATGCCAGTCATCCTTTTACAGACTATTTTCCCCCTAAGTCAGGTGTTCCAGACAAATGTGTCGCAGACTCTGCAGTCATTTCTTATACTGACTTTTAATCATTCTTGCTGCCTTTCCATGAGCATATTCCAGCTCTAATTTACCTTGTCTGAGGTGAGAGGACCAGAGCTTCATGTAGTATTCAATGTGTGGATTAGCCGTGAATTTATAATGCCATCTTCCCTACCCTGGTGTGGGCTCCTAATGAGCTTCTCTGATGCCCTCCTTTCACTAGGAGCTGAATGCTTGCTTCTATCCTATGTTTCCTAACTTTTAAATGATTCTTTTTCTATTCAGGAACTTTCCTTCTTATCCTGAACCTTTTAGCTTTCAAGAACTTTAGATGAAGATCTTCATCTTCTTGAAATCCAGATTATGTGAGATAAATCACTTTTATTCACCTGCCTGCTGACATTTTGTGTGAACTCCAAGAGGCTGGAAAGGCAGGGCTCCCCCTGACAGCAGCTGTATTGACTCTGCAAAGAGCTTGTATTTATGTGGGTATCTCTTATCCCTCATTATAGGCTTCACAAAGTTGCCAGAAACAAACATTAGTCATACTGGCCTGTGGTTCCCCAGATCCTTCCAAAATATTTTCTAAAGGCTGCATGTTTTTTATTTTTCAGTAACCCAACTATCTCAACTATGTGTCCTTAAATTTTGAGGTGAACACCGTCTAATGCTGATATGTTAGTTGTCCTTTTTCCTATTGTACCAGAAGTCCTCTTACATTGAAATTTCAGATAGACCCTGAAAAGGCTCCACTATGAGAACCTCCCCAGTTTGTGTTTCTCTTGCAATCAGATCTACGTAGGCTTTAATGGATATGGATTTTGTTAGTTACTTGAAACAGCTTTCAGATTAATTCCTACTGTAAGGAATATCAAGAGACTAGCTGTGTACCTTCCCCTTATTGGCACATTTTATTTTAACATCAATTCTCTTGAAAAGGAGGAAAAAAACCAACAACCCAGACAAACATCTCACACTTGACATGTTTTTTGTTGTTCTGGCAAGGCAAAAGGATCTTCAGATTTGGAAAATTACATTTCTGTCTCTTTACACAGATCAGTGGAAAGTAGTTGCTGCTGTAAACAAGAATTACACCCCCTGGTTTTCTTCTGGCAAGACAAAGAATACTTTAATACAGATATATAGTGCTTATAATGTTTATAAAAATCACTTAATTGCTCTAAGTGGTCACATGTAAAGAAAAATTCAGTGCTGCTGTTTCCTCATTCAAGTCAGCTCATCTAGGTATGACATTTCTCTCCTGTGTTTATCCAGTTCCATCTGATAAGACCATCTATCTTTTGATCATGATGGGTTTGAACTTTGTGCAGGCAGGCTCACCGCTCACATAGGCACTGTGAGGGACAGTTCATGGCTTTTCACATTGATTTATCTGTGCCATTATAATTTATCAGCTTGTTTTCATCCCTTGGAGGTATGCAGAAATGCAAATGCTAACCTAGTTCTCTCAATTTCTAGAAGTAGCTGAAACCAGTGAATTTTGTAGGGAACTAAATATCTTTTCATCTCAACTGTTGTAACATGGAGTCTCCAAAATGGTACCCAAATTGAGCAGTTAGCAGGCAGGTAAATGACATTTCAGCACACAGGGCAATTTTTTTGCCTCTGTTCTCATTTCAAGTTGCAACATTTTGGTTGTGTTTTTTACAGGTTCAAGCAGAATAGTACATACTGAATTGCCAACACTAGGGAGAAAAACATGCTCGGGGCTTCCTCAGCACCTGAGCTGATTTGTCAATCAGATCTTCTAGTTTGTTGTTGGGCTTTTTTATAAATGTCTTCACTTCTCATGCATTTGTTATTATGAGAGCTAAAAGCCTTTGTTTTCTGAAATGAAAGCTGATATGAATCTTGTTCATGTTTCACATGGAAAAAGACACCAAATCCCTTTAAATTGAAAAGGGAAAGGCAGGTTTTCACAACTAAGTAAACAGTACAATAGAGACATCTTATTGTCTTCTGAATGTGTTTATTGTCATATTCCTCCAGTCTCTGAACTTTTCAATAGGAAGAAGGAAATTTAGGATGCTCAGAGCTTGGTGCCTGAGCTGAGATGTCCTTTAGACACGTGTAAAAGTTGGCTTTCAGAAGTGAAGACTCTTGAAATTGCTGTTGGTAAAACCTGTGGCAGCTCAGACCCTTGAAAATCAGGCTGGTTTTGTTTGGGTGTGCAGCTGTGGAGTTAGATGTGGATATGTGACCATCACATTCTGGGTTTATGTCCACTGTGTCAACTTTACTGCCCGGTCTGCCTTTCCACATTGTTTGAGTTCACCTGTGCCTTGGTCTCACATCTGCTGAAGCCACTGGCGAAAATCCCTTTTCTTTTTCAGCATTGCGTGATTGGGCTGTGCTGATCCTTGCATTCTTCTTTCTTATCACCTGGGGAAAATAATTTGAAAAGGCCATTCCTGGTAACTTTCCTGAGGCCCCCTTTTGCTTTTGAAGATCATCACATTGTAGTAATCAGGCCAACACCAACATAAGTGTGGTATTAGCTGAGAGGTATTAGCTTTGATGTTTATTAGTGCAGGAGAGCTTACTAGAGTTCTTTTTTGTTATGTGCTGGTGGTTTTTTAAATTTGGCAGGAGGTGCTAGGAAGAAAGGTAGATGTTCTGACTTGGGCATATGAACCTGAAAGGAAATACAAGCTAATTTCAAGTCTCAAAGTTTCCTGTTTGACACAATGTTGCACCCTATGACACAATACACTGAACGTGAGAGCTTCAAGCTATGCTTAAGATCCAGCTGGAGCCCATTTTTTAAGACTAGATGGGAAGACTAAAATTATATTTGGGCATTTGAGATGCTGCAGGAGTATTTATTGAAGGTGAAAAAATTTCACCTAGGTTCACCTTCACCTAGGCTGGAAGTGGTGCCTAGCAATGATGATATCCTGGAGCTCTTTACACGCTGAAGGCAATTGTTGCTGTCAGTTCTACATCCCGATTCAAGCAAGCAGTCCTGCTCTCCAAACCCCTGATGTACAGTTTAGGCTCTATAGGCTGGATTGGCATCACTGAACTGCTGCCCTAGAAAGGCAGTATAAATTCAGGTTATGTAATTCTAAAACACTGCAATGAATACTTCAGAGGAAGATATTTCTCTCGATCCTTTTATGCTAGAATTTATATTGCTATATATGCTATATGCTAGAATAATATATATAGCTATATATTTATGCTAGAATATATGCTAGAATAAAGTTTTGGGGTGGATTTTTTTTGTTGTTTTGCAGTTAGACATTCTGTCATGTTGTTCTTATATTAATATAAAAATATGGATAATATATTGAATATAAAGTCTTAAATCTTTTAGTTTTGAATTCAGAGACATTTTTGGATACTGTATTCTTCTGTTAAGTGAAATAAAACTTTATCCTTAGACATTTTTGACAATGACATCTTTATTTTCAGCTGAGGACACTTTGTTTTGAACTGCTGGTCTCAAGACTTATTTCTCAATTTCTCCATCTCCTTTTCATCAGGTTTAATGCAGAGTCATGATTGTTATTCTCAGTCCCAAGCCTTCAATGTTCCCTCTTCTTGGTTTCAGTTTCATTACAGCTATATCAGGAATACTGCCTTGTAATCCACCTCCAGATATGTGGCTTTATTTCACTGAGTGAAGTATATTCTCCTGGGAAATCCAATGTGTGAATTGATTTCTGGGCATGAGCTGAAAAGATTTCACAGATGTGGAGTGGTCAAAGTTTTTTCAAATGTCAATCCTGATTTCAGGTTATCTTATATCTTTGATATGCCACTTGGAAGTGCTGGAGAAGATCCTGGCTTGCAAAATGTGACTGCTGAGCTCTGAAAATGGAATCTCTTGCATTCTCTCCACTTGGATGACCAAGTTGCTGGGTGCTTTTCATCACTGATACAACAAAAATGACCCCTTCTTTTTTTCCTCAAAGTAAGGGGTATAACTGGCTCTTAAATACCAGGAAAAGCTATTAGCTATATTCAGAGAAGTGTGAGGTCTGTTTCTCTTTCAAATTTGCAGCTTATTTCAAACCAATTACTGAAAGCCCTAAGCACTTACGTATGTCTGTAAGCTCAGGTGCCTGTGGGATCTGTTTTACCCATACCTAAAGAAGGAGAAATTGGTGTATTGCACTGGTGGATGAGTGGCAGAGCTGTTGTTCATAGGCAAAGAAACAAAACTGTCTACTATGCATTGATCCCATCTGTTGTAGAGAGATGGCACCAGTACTTGGGGTGTAGGTTCATATCACTCAGCTGATGTGAGGGCCAGCTGCCCCTCTACTGAACTCCCTTTACACCACTTACTTGTCCCTTTTTCTGAACTGTCACCCATGCACATTAAAAGAGGTCCTACAAAACCATCTGTTTATTTTGGGATGGTTAAACTCCCTGAATCAGCACACTGCCTGTCAGTGGTTGCACAAGAGCTCAGAGCTGTCTCCCCTCCCTTGTGAGAAGCAAACATTACCCCTCTTGGGAGCAGCTCTCTGTCGAAGCTGTGTTGTTGTGTGATGAAGCCTGCATCCCAGGGGAAAAGTCTGTGTCCTGAGTTTGCATTCCTGCCTTGGAATGCTTTGGATAGGGGGCTCCATGGATGGCTGAGAGCTGGGGAGGGTGCACTTCTGACCTCTGCAGGCAGTTGTATAGGAAGGGGCACTGCTGTTATGTGGTAGTTCAGATCAGTGACTGGCAGGTGTTTCTGAGCCGTTGTCTGCAGGAGATGATTGTTGATTCATGAGGAAGGGACCAAGGTGAGTGTATTCCCAGACTAAAGCCAGTTTTCATAAGTATGCTCCTAAATCTTGCTGTCTGAAACCCCTCACCACAGGCATTTACTCACCACCCTTTCAGACCATCCTAGGTGGTTTTGACATTCGGTATTTAGAGGAAAGCATCCACCCCCACCTCTCTTTCACACAGGTTCAGTAATTGCTGCAAATCATTCTGCATATAGTTTGGAACTGCAGTTTAGATGGTTCTGAAATGAGCCCTTGGAAATGCTACTAAGTGAGGATGTGGGCAAGAATGAACCACCTTTGACCCTCTGAGCTCCCCTGGGCTGGTTCAAATAATGATTCGTGTCTTCTCTTACACAGTCCAGTCATCTTCCTGAGTGTTTTACTGGCTGCGTATTGTGGACATTGATGGAAGAACTCTGGACAATCTTGCTAGTGCAATTGTAAAAGGTGCTACTCCCTGCCCCTGTATCTTCCTGGGAGTAATGGACCCATAACCAAAACAGCAGAAGTTAACATGCATTGGTAGCTGCAGTAAAAATTCCAGCAGCTCAGCCTAAAAATACTTCTTATCCTGCTCCAAGGAAATTCTTCAAAGAATTTTTGAATTTTTGAGTCAGTGCTCCTGTTTAAGACAGGGGCACAGTTCCTCTGTTAGTGTTACATTCTCAGATATACCACGGTAAAGCTGATGGATTTTTCTTAAGCTGCCCTTTTCTGTTTTGACAAGGACTGGAGAAAAGCTGAAGTGGTATGTGCTTGGGCTTTCCCTCCCTTGGGTTTCTGGGGGCACAGGGCCTAGAGGCTTCTCTTGGAATCCACGGTACAATTCCACCTGATTTAAACAGACCTAGAACCAACCTCATGCTCTGGTTTCAGTTGGGTGTCTTGCTAAGTTGTTGCTTTCCTTTTTCCATCATATTAGACCTGGAATAGCTGATATTTTCCTTTAGGCCCCAGTTCTGGGAACCAGGGGATTGCCCAGAAATGCCCTGAAAGTGCTGAAACATCTTGAATATCTTGCATCTCCTATTTCAGAAACAGGAAGGAAATGAAAGAACAGAAAAATCATATTTTAAAATCTCATGATGAGATGTTTTGTTGGTTTTTTGTTTGGTTGTTTGTTTGGGTTTTTTTTAAGTTGGCCTCGTGAGTTTTATGGTTTGACTCATGGGTATGAAGTGCTGTGTTTTAGCAATTCTGTGAACATGCAGGAGTCTTGGGAATCACGGGGAGGCATGATAAAGGACAAGTACAGCCTCATGATTATTCTAGTCTTTCTGAACAAGGAAAATGCCTTAGTGTCTGAAACTGCATAGTTTCTAAGCTTCTGGGATGCTCCCCCTCTTGTCTTGTGACTTCTCCAGCAGGAACACAGAAAATAATGCCGGCCATCTAGCTACATAATCTAGGCAGATTGCCCTTGCTTAGTGCCATGGTACCGTGCCACAGGATGTTGTTTTTTACCTCATATTCCTACCTGGGCTGCATGCAGAAGGTGATGGCATCTGTTCCAAAAGCACTGTTGACACACGTGTCCTTTGTCCTCAGCATGTTGGTCATGCTTCAAGGTAGGGGAAACTTCCCTCTAGGAAGAACTTCTAGAGGAAAACAGAGCTGTGTTTTAGCACAGAAGCTCCGAACAATTTTGGTCGTCCAGAATAGGACTCATAGCTTGATCCTGCAAGGTCTCGTTACTTCAGAAAGCAGAGTCATGGCCAAGGATCCCAACAAGGAACTGGCTAGCCTGAGCTGGCTGTGAAGTGATACGGAGTTTCCTGACACAGAGCAGCTCTCCTGCAGACTTCCCACACGTCCTGTACCTCAGGTTGTGGGACTCCATTCCTTGGCTTGGTCTTGGCATTGTCTCTTCTGAGTCTTGCCCAGACAGCATCTCTTTGAAGGAGAGGTCAGTATTTGTTTGGTTGATTTGCTGCTTATAATTTGCTGCTTGTTGATTCTGGGGGTGAGGAGTGGTTTCAGAGCTCTGTGCTAAGGATTAGTTGCAGTGTAATGAACCAGGCATCATCTCGCCTCTTAAATCAGGACAAATTGTCTCACTGCTGTCTTTTCAGGATGTTGTTGGCAGATGAGCTGGGCACTCTCTGATCTCTGCAGACTATGATAGCAGCACAAATCATGACCTAGAGGACAGTAATTGTAGCTCAATTATTCCCTTATTGCATCTATCATCAGCACTTTCCATGTCACAGACATGGCTTTTGTCCGACACCTATTCTACCCTTCTATTATGCTGATAATCCACCAGTCATATCTTTATGTATTATATGTATTATTTTGCTTGTTGGAAGCCCCTTTCACATGCCAGCCAAGGAGTTCCACTCTCAGAATACCTACCAAAAAAAAAACCCCTAAAACCCTCCATGCCAAGACCAAGTTGACGTTTCTAATAGACATCTGCTTGTCAATCCAGACACACAATAGGTAATGACTAGGCATCTTGCCAGTAGCTCCCATTCCTCTGCCATGAATAGTGAGATAATATGTTTCAAATTAACTCTTTGTCTTGCACTGGCAGCTCCCAGGAGAAAAATCTCCAAATGTGCTTGTAAAACGTGGTTAATGTAGATCGATCTCTCCTTCTCTTCACCCACGTTGAGGTCCGAGTTAAATTCACTAACCAGGAATAGCAGAGGAGAACAATTAAGAGCTGGGAGATTTTTTCTGGCTGTGATTTAAGAAGGGGTAACGGAGCAGATACTTCAGGCCAGATACAAGAGACTATTTTGGTTCTTAATTCTTGGTGGAACAAATGGGAAAGCCAATAAAAACACAGACCCATTCTAATGAAATCAATGGTAAAATATGGAATAGCTTGTTGAATATAGTCCCTGCTGTGGCTCATAAGGAAAACAGATGAGAAAGTTCTTCTGTCAAAACATGTCCTTATTGTGGCAACAAAAATGAATATGTGAAAATGAACCAAGAAAATCAGAAGCAAAAAATTAGTTTCTCTTCTCTTCTGAGCAAAAGCAACCAGGATAAAAACTATATTTTTGTTACTGGAAATCTCTTTGCTACGTTTCAGACAGGTAAGAATGTTACTTGCACCAGGTAAAAACACATTCCAGAAAATGAGTCCTTAGCATTGAAATGCTGATACAATGCTAAGTATAGTTTTATAAATAACACATTAATAAAAAAAACCCCAAACCCAAATATCTTTAAACCAGTCCCAGTGGTCTGCATTAGATGAACTACAACTGGCAGACGCAGAGATATTAAATCTTTAATCACTTCCACAAAGAGGAGGAGACCTCCAAAGATGTGCAGCTTTCTGACATTGAGCCACTTTTAGGAAATATTAATTTAAATTTGACTACCAAAACCTTTTTGATCTTTCCATATAGTTGTAACCAGGAGAATACTAACAGGCCTTCTTTTTATGTAACTAGTTTGTCTCAAAATTTGTGTGGATGTGATCTTAGCTGAGACAAACATCTTCTGTGTACATTGAAATACAGTGTGAGCTATGGGAGAGAAGATGAATTTCAGCCAAAGATAAATATAAACAGAACATTTCGAGCTTTAGCTGAAGGTATTTCTGGTTGCAGCCTAATAGGCAGCTGTCTCTTGGTGGTTGCAGCATTGCTGTGGCTTCTGACGAATGGGTGAAGATGACGTGCTTGAGATTTTTTTGCAAATTTTAGAGTCCTGCTACTTTGAGCATCTCTGCATTTGTTGAGCAGTGCACATGTATATTTGTGCTCCTTTCGAGGAGCGAGTGTCCTGCATTAAGACTATCCATCAGTCTTTGCGGGATGAGGACATAAATAATTTACATGAATTTAATTGGTGTGGCTGTTGTAAAAGCATATATTCAAAATCATTTACTTTGCTTACTGTTCCAGGGTTTAATGTACAAAACCTGTCACAAAATAACTGCAGGTAGTCAGCAAATCAGGTTTTTTGTTGTAAGTTCTGCTCATCTGCAATGTAAGCCAGTTCTCGAAATGTGTGTAGATAGATCAGCTCCATGGATAGTTAAGTTCTGCCTAATTCCTTTTAAATGGGAAACTGAATGGGAGACATAAAACACAGACCAAACTGCAGATGAAAAATATTTGACATGTCTTTCTGTAAGCTTCTGTTAAGGTGCTTAAAACTGCTCAGCTGGTGTTGATGGAGGGCAGTTCTGCAGGAGTCAGGAATTTTGAGCCACGCCAAATGGATGTGAGCTGGAGCTCTGGCTCACTAAAACTGATAGTCATGAGTCTTGAGGACACATACTGAGAGCTACCTTGGAAACAAACAGCTGTTGTGGGACATTACAGCCTTTTGAACATAAGTAAGTGCTGCTGCCTGTCTTCATATCTTCTGTTCGTGTGCGTGTGTATCCATATACATGTATTTATAGATGAAAACAGGGAAGGGATGCAATATACTCCAATTAGGGTATTTCATATTGGAGTGTTTTTGAAAGAGTTATGTGTTAGAAGGGGCAGGAGGAAAGGTTAGAGTTGGGGGCACTGCCTTGGAGCTAGGAGAAAGCACAGTTGCTTATTAAATGCAAGAAATTTCAGGCTGGTGAAAATTGTCAAACATAATTTTAATACTTGTGAGAAGATCACTGGGTTCGACTGTCCTCTCATTATATGGTCTCAGTGAGATTGCTGGTGAGTGCTCTTACTAGTTTTAGACTTTCCTTGCAGAAGATGAACATGTAGAGAAAAGCAATCCCAGAGTACTGTCAGTTCACTGCTGTTGGCAAGCGGAGAGTTGATCCTGATGCAGGACCAAAATGAAGTTGCTTTCAGTTTGGCATGAGACATGTGAAACAAATATTCTGCTGTTCTCCATGAATGATGCCTTCCTTTGGCACTTCATCCAAACCAAATCAAAAAGCCACATCATCATCTGGAAAGAAAATGCTTGCAGCCACAAAGCAAGCGGGCACCAAAAAGGGTCTATTTAATCACTTCATGTGTTGCTAAGGGGAAAATACATAAAGCAAGTCATCTGCTGTAGCAGGCATTTTTAAGACTTTCACAAGCCAGGGGTTTTTAATGCTATGTGAGTATTACTGCACAGTAATTGGTGTCATAACTTTTACTGGTGACTGTCCTGCAGAGAAATTACAGTCTGTGCCTGAGAGAAGCAATGAGAGCTCTTGCCACAGGGAGTTTCATGTCATAGTATGGACTCAATATAACATAGGCAGCAGAAGGTTAAAAGGACAGAAAGCAGAAAATACAATCTGAAGACTTGGGGGTGACAGTAGGGAGGGAGCAATCACATCTTTCAGCCAGATATATCTAAAGAGTCATGTCAGACTGCTGAAGATAACTGGTTCATAAAATCAGTTAGTCTCCTGGAGAGCTCCACAGCCAAGACTATCCTCATAACAGTGTCTGTGATGAAAATGTAGAAATCCTGGACTCAAACTTTTATTTGAAGTGTACTGGGAGTTTTGAACATACTGCAACTATTTTAGAATGTAATATGTCCCACATACTGCTGTGGACTTCTGGTGTTGAGATTTCCCTTTTGTCTTTGGCAGTTCACAGACTAACTTTCCCAGCTGTGTGGCAGCAAAACTGCTCCTAGTCACCAGGCCAGTTGGTGCTGGGTTTTTGTTAGCAAATGACATTGCTTGCACTGGTCCCAGCAGAGATTTTCTTGGTCATTTGAAACCAAAGGCAATCTCATGTTTTTTGCTGCTTGGTAACAACCTCCTTGGGCCTGACTCAAGGTACCAAAGGGTACAAGACCTGGAACCACATGTACCTACTTATGAAATTAGTTTACATGATCAGCCACCTCATGTCCTGTACTGAGCTTCTTGGTTAGATGTTCTTTGTGCTGCTACCTTAGAAAAGCAGTTTGAAAGCCAGAGGAGTCCAAGGAAGCTTTTCTTGGCTGGTCCTGCCCAAACTGGCATTGCTGTGTGTTAGTCACAGCCCCCAGATATAGATCACTATTTCATTTTTAGGGCTATACAGCAACCATAAATGCTTGCAAAGGGGGAAAAAAACCCCAACAACTACATTATAAAGTAGATTAACTTTTGTTTCAGCTGCTATTTTCTTCTTAAGGTCTTCCATCATTGCCAGGAACTTCTGTCTGAGGCAGTACACTGGAAAAGTTTAGGCTTTTGATTTCTTGTTCTGGGTGAGCCATCATGCATAAACCAGCAGTGATTTTTCACATTGACAGCACACAGATACTGTTTATTTAGCTTAGTCATTCTATGGCAGGCATGACTGAGGGGATGTCAGCTTGTTTTCCGAAATGTTAGGCTTTTCAGCCAAGAGCTCTCCCTTTCCTGTGTGTTCAGAGCTGCTGTTGCATTTGAGGGATGCCTCCTAGCTTGGGGTATTTTTGCATAAATACCTACCTAACAGCTGTTTACAAAAAATGGCTGCTTTGCATAATTTTTGTATATTTTTTGTCTCACTTATTAAAGACCAGCTTTTATATCTACATGAAAGGTACAATTCACGGTTGCCTAAGTATGTTAAAGTTGCAGAAAATAGCCCTGTGTTTCACTGTAAGAGGTGTTCCCCTCTGGTCAGTTGTGGTGTCTTCTGAACTCGGAGAAGTTCCCCTCATGAAGTAGTGTTGGTTTCTGATTTTTGTGTCTTAAAATAGTGTAGTGCAGAGCGTGGTTTTGGTTTTGCAGCTTCCTCTCTGTGTAGTTCCAAGCTGACAAGATGCTTGTTTATGAAACTGAGAGCTTGAATATCTGGCTGTTCTCAAAATGCCAGTGCTATAATTGGGAGCATATGCTAAAAGAGCTGAAAAATGTAAGAGGGCCTTCTACGTGATTAAGTCCATTTCCTTACAAAGATATGACAGATTTCAATAAAGGTTGTTCCCCACCATTAAAGTGACGTTGCAGTGATTAGAACCAAAAAGCTTCTCTTCCAGCTTTTTACATGCTTGCCCACACAAATAATTTTGCAATTGAAGAAAACATGATAAAATAAGTGTTTGACCATCTGGGGATTTTTGAAGTGACCAAATGATATTTTTCCTATTTTTGTGTTTAGAGTAATTAAATAAGTGAGTAATACAGAACACCTATCTGTAAAAGTTTACATGGCCTTTAGCAAAGTTAAGATTCCTGGAGCTGTCAGTAGAAAGTTGTTCTAGAGGTGTGAGTTTTAAATGAGAGCCACATCCCCAGTAGTGCAGCACATTCTTGCTCTAAGCAAATTGACAATACTGCTGCAGATGGCAGAGGTTTGAATCTTGCATGGTCTGAATGGGAACATGCACAGAGCAGAGCCACAGAATCCTTTAGGTTGGAAAAGACCTTTAGAATCATCAAGTGCAACCATTAACCCAGCACTGCCAAGTCCACCACTAAACCATGTCCCAAAGTGCCACATCTGCACAGCCTTTAAATGCCTCCAGGGATGGTGATTCAACTGCTACCCTGGACAGCCTGTTCCAGTGCTTAAAAACCCTTCTGGTGAATAAATTTTTTCCTAATATCCAATCTAAACCTCCCCTGGTACGATTTGAGGCAGTTGCTTCTTTGTCCTGTGGCTTGTTACTTGTGAGAAGAGGCTGACCCCCACCTGGCCACAGCCTCCTTTCAGGCAGTTGTAGAGAGCAACAAGGTCCCCCTGTGCCTCCTTTTCTCCAGGCTAAACACCCCCAGCTCCCTCAGCTGCTCCTCACAGGACTTGTGCTCCAGACCCTTCATCAGCTCCATTGCCCTTCTCTGGACTCACTCCAGCACCTCCATGTCCTTCTTGTCCTGAGGGGCCCAGAACTGGACACAGCACTCGAGGTGTGGCCTCACCAGTGCCCAGTACAGGGGGACAATCACTGCCCTGCTCCTGCTGGCCACACAATTCCTGATGCAGGCCAGGATGCCACGGGCCTTGGCTCCCTGGACACAGCTGGCTCATGTTCAGATGCTGTTGACCCGCAGCTTCCCAGCCACTCTGTCCCCAGCCTGTTGCTCTGTCTGGGGTTGTTGTGACCCAAGGGCAGGACCCAGCACTTGGCCTTGTTGAACCTCCTACACTTGCTTGACTGAGGGAGTCCTCAATCCCCTCGCCCAGATCATCATTAAAGGTATTAAACAGGCCTGTCCCCAGTACTGAGCCCTGGAGAACATCACTTTGGACTAGCTGCCAGCTGGGTTTAACTCTATTCCCTGACACTTTTTGGGCCTGGACACCCAGCCAATTTTTCACCCAGTAAAGGGTTCACCTGTCTAAGCCCTGAGCAGCCAGTTTCTCCAGGAAAATGCTGAGGTCCAAACACAAGTGTGCTTATTTCAGCCCTCACACATTCAAAAGCTCCTGGATGTGCTGTTATTTGTATGTGAGAGCTGTCAGATAGACACACTCATTGGCTTGTACTTTGGAATCAGATGCTTGTGGGAAGCTTACAGTGACAGGCCCCTCTTTTGCAAACGTTTGCACAATTGAGTAATTTCACTGGCATAACTAGGCCTGTTAGGCAGGAAAGCACTTGAGGCTTTTCATTTTTTTAACTTGAGGGAGTTTTAGTTTGAAAGACAGACTGAGGTGGCTCCCTCCTTTGTCTTGGACACAGTCTGAATAGGATTCTTTACTGTTATTTAATACTATTCTGGCAAGAGTGAAGTGAAAAAAGAGAACTTAATACATGCAGGAATCTGTATACATAAATAATGTGTTAGATTCAGATATAGGTGTAGATGAACTAAGAGGAATGACCATAGAAATGAAATTACTCATCAGTGTAAAACCAGGAATGAAGAAAATATTTGGAGATTAATTCAAGTTTAATCAAATCATTGCTGTATGCTCTCTTGAAAGGCTGTAACTTTGCTAGAACTGCCCTAAGGTGCAAACTGTCATACATCATTTCATATAGGCAAGACAGATGATGGTATCTCTAGATACTGGGTTTCTATAGGGGTTCTGCCCTCGTTAATCTCTATCTCTTTACTTGTATGTTGTTATATTATGGTTAATTACACCGTAAGAGATCAAAGGCAGGGTTTTTTCTAAATCTTTTTATCTGTCCCCAAAGCTGCTGCTAGCCCATTTAAGGTTTTGTTTGTTTCCCTTTCACTGAGTTACTGCAAATTGAGAACTTCTTCCTAAGTGGTCCCTTTGAAAAATGCTGATGTGATTCATGCCCCTTCCCATGCTCCAGCTGTGAAAAGCTCGCTGCTTGTGGAATGACCCCTCCAGGCAATGTGCCAGTGAGAGTCCATTCTATACGTTGTGATGGAAAGCAGTGGGAAAAGGTAATTAGAGTGGGATTTGAGATGATATATCAGGCATCTGTGAGACTGAGTTTATAACTGCAGATTGGAGCGCTATACCTTCAGTTTGGCAGACCTGTTGGTTTAAAAAACTTCATACCCATGAAGAGACAGCACTCTGGACTCAGTTCCCCGTTTTTTTTGGCAGACAGATTCCCATACTAAAAGCAGGGACATGCTTTTTCACTGCCTTGCCTTGCCAGCGTACCTTGTCCTTGAACTCGAGGGATCACAGGAGAGGTGGAAGAGGAGATTGTGAGTCGAGTACTAAGAAGCAGCTTCTATTCCACTGAAGTTACTAGGGGCTTTGCCACTGAGCTCAGAGTGAATAGCAGCAGGTCCTAGACTGTGTTCTTGGAGACTTAGTTCTGGTTGCATCTTCCCCTGTGTCTCACTCCACTGCCAGTTCTCAGTACACCTCCAGCCTTCAGTGTGCCAAGGCCAGGCTCCTGGCTGGCAACTGGAAAGGCTCGGCATGGAACATATGTCCCTACTCCAACCTGGGTGTGTTTCTGAGCTGTTTGTGCCTTGTTTGGGATCTGCTGCCATGGGAGCTAGGTTCAGCTGCCATGGATTTTACCTTCCTTCACGCGTAAAGTGGCTGCAACAGCAGTGGTGGGGTGAAAGGCTGGAAAGAAAACACACAGCCTGGCCAAGTTTTGTACTTTTCCATAGGAGTGGTGCTAGGCTGTATCTGCAAGTTCCAAGGGGAGGTGTGTGTGTGGGTCTCAGGGGAGGGTTTCCATACCAAATTTTTCAAAGGGAAGGTCTCTGGCTAGCATGGACACGTGTTATCTCCATTCATTCATAGAAATCACTGATTATCTCTGGTTGAAGTTTCCTTTAAACCAGCCCTGAGACAGGTGTCTGAGATGCTGAATTTCAACACAAATAGTTGAAATTCAGTTGAGTACAAGTCCTCTACTGGAAACTGTTGAGTAAGTTTAATTATAAGCCACTGCAGTGATGTTAGTGTGTCTACCTTCTTGGTGTAAATAAATTAATCAGATCAAGCATTAGGAAAGCCCATGTACTGTAAAGATGATAAATTGTTGGAAAAGGCTGCAGAGGAAAAGCTGTGAAGTTTTCCTGGCTGGAAGTTATTAAGAGCATACCAGAGAAATACCTGCCAGTGCCTGAATGCACTCAGGCTTGCTTTGGGCAGAGGCATGGGGAAGACAGTACAGGATGGTTTGAGATCTCTTTCAGCCTGGGATGGAAGGATAACACATTCAAGAGTTAATAATCATTTTACATAATTTTGTTACACATGTCTCACTTCTGTGTGCTAAATGTTGCCTTAAGTGGTAATTTGCTTTCTTTTGCAGCCCCTTATCAAAAAGACACCATAACTATAGTTAATTATGCAGGAAGGCAAGAGTCGGTGCAGTGGCATTTCGTAAATGTTACAGTGTTGCCTGCTGCTCCACATTCTGCTCCGGGTCATGAATTGCAAATCTTGAAAACCTCAAACTTGGAATTCTCCCCTTTCCTCCCGATATTTTCATTTGCGCTTGAGGCTTCCACATGCAGCTGCAGCCAGCGTAATGCAGCCTTGGCCCAAGTGCATCCCTATAAGGTACTTCAGTGGTAGAAAAAAGGAACAAGGGTAATTTGAATAGCTGCTCAGGAACCAAAATTATGTAGCCAGAAGTACTGCTTACTTCCCGAAAAAGGATATATGTGAGTGGAATGCAAAGAAGCTTCAGTGGGTATTTTGACTTGCTACTTGGGGCTGTCTGACTTAAAAGTCTGCCCTAAGAGCATAGGGATACCAGGGTCCTGCTGAGAGAGGCTGCTGCTGTGAGTCACTCTCGGCAGGAGCCTCTCTCCGTCAACTGAGAGAGACTAATTTCCTAATTTAGGAGACATAATTTGTTACCAGAAGTTGGGCAATATAAATACCAGCAACAAGGATCCTCCTGAAGGAGGAGAGCACTACTGGAATTGGTACCTGCTGAATATACAGTTAGTTCCTTGGAGTCTGCTGTGGGTGGGGCATGAGTCGTGGCAACCAGAAAGCTGCTGTAGTTACTCTGCGGTTGAATTTGCTGTTACCTGCTATCAAAAGTAGACTCCTGTGTTCTGGTGTATAACTGGGCTTATTTATCAGTCTGTGTGTATTAGTATTGCTTATATTTCCAGGTCCTAGTCTGCTTCTAGCAGATGTCTGCTTGGGAAGCCTGGGTGTCATTTTTGTTGATGCAGACTGGAACAATAGTCTCTGCAGACTGGAACAATAGTCTTTTTACTCCTCAGCTCTCCTGCTGCTGGAACTGCATGTCAGACATTTGGAGAGCAGAGAGCCAGAGAAGAAAATTGGGGCAGGATTTGGGCTGCTGCTTGTTTTCCATCAGTTGTAATGGTATTCCTCCAGGCATAGGGTGCATCCCGAGTCTCTCTATTCCACCTGTGAATAGTTTCAACTCTTTTTCCAATTTAAGGGTTTTTTCTCTTTCCAGTGTGACGTCAGAAACCCGATGTATTCATGCATTGCCCAACAGGAAGAGTGAAAAGTCCCCACCCTATGTGTTTGAACAGTTAAACATGGACTAGAAAACAGAAATGCAGATGGTATGGGGTTTGGGGTTTTATTTTTAACTTCAAATCCCACATTATATCCACAAGACCACCAGATCTTTATAACAAAGTGCTGCATGTGTATGGTCATGTGGATATTTAGCATCAGTGGTGACTGGTGGAGAGGTGACCCTTCCCAAGTGTTGATATACTTAAAAATGTTCTGTAGCAAACAAAGCTGAAGTTCTCAGAATGAAGCTGTGAGAGAAGCAGAAGTGGGAGAGGTTTTTTCCTTGTATTAGAAAGTTAAAGCAAAATGTTTGGTTTCATTTTTTTACTTCATGCAATTTCTGGGAACACCAGTACTATCACGATGGTAGGGAATTTGGGGAGTGTTGCAGAGTTCATTTAATTCAAATCCGTTTTTTGTATTGCATAGTAATTACTTAGTAATAGATATATTTAGGACAATATGTGCAAAAAATTTACTTTTCTACAAAGTGGTGGTGTTAAACACCTCAATGTCCTGTAAAAGCTGTTGTGGGCTTGTTCTCTCAGACCACTTCAGGGAACTGTGTAGGGGAATGGGTAAGTGACTGCTTAGGGCAGGACCCAGGCTGTTGTTTGGTGTGAGGACAGCAGAAGTGTCAGCTCCAGGATGGGTTATTTTCATGCCCAGTGCCCTTCTCAGACGTTTGAAACTCACCCAGTGTGTTCACCACAAACACTTGTGACAGTCTGTCATGTGTTCAACCTACTTGTTGAATTTGTGTCACGTAAATTGTGTAGAGCACAGGACAGAGGACTTGTATTCCCTGCTTACCTAAAGACACTTAATCCACACTGTACACAAGGTAGAAATCCACTTCTTCGTTTTCTTTGGCGTAACATTATTTCTAAAGATAGGACACAGCTAACACATGAGTCAGCTCCCTGCATGCCATTAGTCTCATATATGCCACAGTAGAAGGCCGCCTCTTTGTGATAACCAGGAAGGAACAGATGTTTTTATCACCTTTGGTCACTGTGAGTAGTGCCTTACTCATGATAACCACCCTTTTGGATCAGTCAGGCTATTTGTGTAGTACAGCATTTTTCACTGTGTGGGAGATTACCAGAGACTGGTCTCTATTAAAAAAACCCAAACAATTTCTCTTGCACTAGAATGTTTCCAGTGGGATCACTTCCTTTACTCAGGGAACATTTGTAAAAATGACTTCCTGTTGAAATGAATTGTGATTGCAGTGGAGTAATGTCCAGATGTGCAATTCAGGAACAACTCTGCTCTTAATTTATGTGCATGGGCTCAGGCTGCCCTGAAGAAGAAACCTGGGTGGATTTTATGGTGCATTGTCATTCCAGCTTTCACCAAGGCAGGATCCAAACCCTGTTACTTTGTGAAAATATTGGTAAATTCATCCTGAGATGTTTTTCTGCTTCTGTTGAAATGCTGTATCTACCTTATATTTGGTGAAGGATGAAATAAATGCCACCTGCCAATCTGTCTCTCTTTGGAAGAAGTTCCATTTATAATTACTCTTTTATTTGCTTTGATAAAGACGCATGGATTTGTTAAGTCCTGCAGTGTTTGACTGAGCTGAGTGCTCTGATCAAGGAAAGTTGCTGTGAAATTTTCTTCTGCTTTGGTAAAATTCAGCTCAGTGCACAGAGTTGGTGAAATGCCAAAGAGAGATGTGTTTTTCTGAAGCCTGAGCTCTGTTTTGTGTGAATGTCATGTAAGGACTGTGAGATGAGTTCAAGGAAGAAGAGGGAAGCCCTTTTCTCATCATGGAAATTCTAGCAAAGAATTCCTTTGAGACCAGGACAGGTAAAAGGAGCGGGTTCCTTTTCAGCACCACACAAGCACCATATTTTCCAGGGAGGGCAGTTCCAAGCTGCCTCTGTGTTGCTGTGTAGTCTGTCTTCTGTGTCTTGGGCCTTCCTCAGGTCTTGATGCCTTTGTGACTTTTTCCTCAAGGAACGCTTTACCGGCTCTGGTGCCATCCCAATGGTCTTGAATGTCGCTGCTCATTTCACATGGCTTTGCAAGGTGACAGGTTTGGAGGTGTCATGGGAGATTCTGAGTGAATCCTTGAGCCAGTTTTCCCAGAACATACGATCCAAAGCAAAAGAGGAGCAGGAGTAACATGAGGAAGTGTATTCCTCAACTGCGTGTTCTGGGTGAGGGGTGGAATTGAGTGGATGTTGAATGTGTGTTAGTGACTGAATGTGTCTAACCTTGTATTTGCATTTAGTCTTGCAGGTTGCCTTTGATGTAGAGTTTTTAATTATTTTTTTTCAACTTAGAATTAAAAAAAAAAAACAGCGGGGGGATTCTTTTTTTTTGTGAGTGGTTTTTTTCCCATGGTCCTAGCTGCTCTGAGAGATGTTCATCGCTAAAGTTTGCGTGTAGGTTAGGGTTAATAATTAGGTTTAGCAGTTAGGATTAAGGGTTGGGTTAGACATAGTCAGGGTTGGGTTTAGATTTAGAGTTCACAAGTTTAATTCTGTCTCTCCACACACCATAAGCTCATCTGCACTATTACCTTGCTGATTAAATTGCAGTGATCTGTTTCGTTTATAAGCAGAAAAAAATTGATATATAAGAATCAGGAGGCAGTAGTTGGAATTTTCCAGTGCTTTTAAAGGAGGGAACTGTAGCACTAAGCTTTCTCAGTCTTGAACTTTCTCTTTTGTTAGAGGTAATGTATCTACATGGATTTTTTTCTTTTCCTGTGAATGTTTTTTTTTTTAATAGAAATTTTCCATTCATTGTCCATTAATATAATTTGGCACAAAGATAGACTAATTGCATGGGCGGGCACAGTGATAGAGATACAAATCTTTTCCAGTGACAGTGTCTTGAAATAGCAATCAGTTAAGATATCATCGCTGCAGCGCTCTATTGCGGATAGATTTTGCTGCCTTTCTACGAGGGTGAGCGTTGTATTGAACCCATACACGTGTGTTTGCATGTATATGTGTTGCTATGTGTGTGTGTACGTACATGCATGTACTGTGTGTGCAGCTGGGGGTATTTAATGGCGTTGGATCCTTCTGTCACTGAACCATTAGGGTGTGGTGGATTTAGTACCATTTAGAGATCGAAGCAAAAAACAATCTCTGCCTTCTTGGTCACCCACATTGTAACGCCTCTGTGCTGTTCGTGTCAGCTGCTGCCCACAGTGCTCAGGAGGGAGATGTGGCCCTCCTAGGCTGTGTTTAGCTGTCCCAAGCCCATCTAACATCCCTGGAAATCCTGACCTGGGGTTGACCAGTTTTGAACTCAATATTTGAAGCCGAATTTCCAGGGATTAAATGTATACTTGGATTGTTTTATTTCTTGATTTATTTTCACTAGCAGGTCCTCAGTTACCCACCTTCTTGCGTGTCCCCACAGGGAAGCACTTTGCTTATCTCTCCTATTGTCAGACCCTAAACTGAATAATGGCAGTCTGTGACCTCAGGCTTCTTGGAAAAGCTGTAAAATGCCAGACCAGAAGTAGCAGGCATGAAGTCTTATACTCTGCTTGTTGTGATCATCTGTTACTCAATGTAGGGAGCTGCAGAGAAAGGACATTTGTGTGGCCCTTCCTCTACCACCATGTTCCAGCCACGGGATCCCAGGACACCATCTGTTTTTATCTGTTTTTCCATTTCTGGTGTATTCACTCTGTTTAATACAAGCAGAAATATTCCAGAAGCAAATCTGGCTCCAATGTGTTGGTGCTGGTTCCCTGTCCTCTTGAGCTGATCTGTTCTTGGCCATGCTGCCACTGGGCCACCAATGGGACAAGTCTGGAGACTCAGCATCAGGGAATCTCTGAGTCACTGATAGCACAGCTGCAGAAATGGATTTTCTTGGCAGAAGAGACTATAACAGGCGTGGTTTCAGAGAAAAAAAATCCTTTGGCAGCAACATTACGTTGCCATTTTAAAAATGGCATGTGCTGTCAGAAATGCTGCTTCCCTGCCCTGTTGCTCGCTCTGGATTTAGAAACATGCTCTTTGATGCGGAAAGCAGACTTGGGGCCAGAGGGCCTTGCTTTGCGTGCCCACCCCTTCAAGGGAAAGGCTATTTTCTCAGTCACAGGACTCAGGTCTGACTGTCTTTATCAGAGTTAGCTGCTACATCTGCCTCTGTGCCTCCGGCACGTACAGCACTGTCCTGGGTGGAGTGCAGGCACCGGCCACTCTCTTGGGTTGCAAATCATTCCCTCCTTGCTGTGCAGCTGCCCTGCTTAACCACGGCAGCACAGTTTAAGCCAGAAGCCAATGCAACACGATACCCAGCTATCTGTACCATGAAATGGTGTGTTCGCGCTTCAGAGGCAGCCCAGAGCCTCACGGGTGCCCTCCTGAGCAGATCCTGCTCTCTGCTGAACATAAAAAGATATTGTGTAAATAGCCTCACTTGCATCAAAGTCAATTCACCAGCTGTGGATCTGGCTCCACATGTCTGGTGTGTTCTTTACCAGCAGAGATAATGGTATTTAAAGTGACTTTTACTGAGGTTTTTGACTCTGTTGCTTTTTATTGCATCTGGCTCCATTACTGGCTTTCTTAGCATTCCCACAACATCTTTTTCTATTTGGGAGCATTTGTAAAAGCAGAACCTTGTAGCTCTGAAATCATTAAAGCAAAAGGGTTCATGAAGAGGGAGCAGAACAGGCTGTCTCTGATGATGGTTGCTTGTAGCTGGGTTCAAAGGAAGCTGACACATCTGTCACCTCATATGCAGTCCCATGGTTCTACCTTAATTTTAAGCTACAATACACAAAGTTTGTCTGTGTAAGAGGCCATTATGAAAACAAGAGTGTTGGAAGAAGTAAGGTAGTTTACTTTTTATGGGTGTTCCTCCTTGCTGGTTTAATGAAACACCTTATCTTTAAAACAATACACTCATCTTTAAGTAGTTACAGTTAATGTAAATTAAGCCTCATGAGCAGTTTAATGTAAATGCCCCATACATTCAACTTATCAACACAGACTGCAGAAAAAAACGACCATTGAACAAGTTGCATAGTCTGAAGTATGGAGGTTTTACTATGTAAAGTAATATCAAAGTCTTGTTAGGAGACATCCAAATTTCTTCAGTCTGCCAAGTTCTCTGACACAAAAGCACAAGTTTTTGAACATCTTGAAAGCTGGGTTTCTTGTGGTTTGGATAAGTCTGTCTTTTGCTGGAATTTTAAAAATCTGAATAACTCTTAATGAAGAGAAGCCCTTTTTGTGCCACTTCATCCTCAGTGGCCATGTTTGTTACCAGAAGTTCTCTGTGATATGCTAATATAAAGAAGTACTTAGGACAAAACATGGCACGAAGCACTAAGTGTGGATATGAAAATGTGTGAATCTGCAAATGGACCAGAACTGTAGTTGCAGTTACAATTTTTGCAGATGAGTGATTAGATTTGGAAAAAAAACTTTCCAAAGGTAGGGTGACATGCTGGTTCATGGAAATAGGCTGACACTGCTCAGAAGGCAAGTTCACGATTTAACAAACAAGGCTTTTTCATTTTCCCTTTTTAATTGCAGAAGTCAGTCAGAGTTCAGCTCCTGCATGTTAGGCCACAAGGAAGAACAATTTCCTCTTCACCCCTTACACTGGCTTTTTCTCGCTGTATATATTAATCTGAAGGGTGATTTATTTTCCTACCAGTTTTAATAACTAAAGTTACAACAAATAATTCAGGATTGCACATAATAATCATAGCTCAGTGTGTTAGCAAGTTTACTTTGCCCTGTAGCAGCCAGCACATGTTTCACCGTATGGAGTTTTTCAGTCTAAAGCTCCTGTGGTGCTCTGTAGCTGGCGGGAGCAGAGGACACTTGAGTGGGTGAGGAGCACCCTTGTCCTGCCATCATTCTGTGCTGGGCTCCTAGACTGGTCCCAGCAGCCTTGTCCTGTTTTTCAAGAGACTGAGCACCCAATCTCCCTGGTTCAGTGACCTGTTTGCCCTTGGCTTGCTGAATTCACTCAGCCATGGCCTTTTTCCTCCAATTCTCAGCTGGACAGCTCTTGAGGCTGCCAGTCCTCCTCACCTCTGTCCTGGCAGCAGCAAGATAAACTCTGTGCTGTTCTTCTCCTCTGCAGATTTGTAGTCTGCCTTCAAGAAAAACACTTCTCCTTGCAGTTTTTGTTTATTAAACTGAGGAAAAAGAACAACGCCCCAAACCTGAGCAGTGTCATTTATTGGCAGCATGGCAGTGACTCAGGCTAACTGTTGGCAAGCACAAATCTTGTCACCACCTCATCGTGTCATTTGGGACTATCAATACAATAGTGCACATTTCACGCAGCAGTTTTTCCTCAGTGTCCTAGCCCTGGAAAACCTCCTGTTACTGGACACTCACCAAGTTGTTAATGGAAAGTTTGGAAGCAGATGTGGCAAGATTCATAAACACACATTAGCTATCTTCTTGCTCTTCCTGGATCACGGGACCTAATCACATATTTGGGAAAAGGTTTACATTTTCACTTAACTAGGGCTCAAAGCCCAGACCTACCCGTGCTTTCTAGCAGGCTTATTTCTCATAGCTGTGTTCCCAGAAACAGGAACAGAGAATGTAACAAAAGTATTCCCAAGATTAGCCTGTTAGCCAGAAACATCCTGAGGAATCTGCCTAGAGGGATGGGTGGTGAACAAATTCTTGCTGCTGTTAGTTCTCCCCTCTTACTGCCATTTGAGGCATCTCTATTAGTTTCTAACAGCTTTTGTTTTCAGATGCCTTTCTGCCTAGCTTGTCTTGCACATCTCTTTGGCTCCTGAGATCCTGAGTTCTCTGAACTGCAAGACAAAATGGCTATAATTCACTCCTTTTTTTTTTTTTTAAAGAAAAAAGGGGTATCTTAAAGTGTCTTTATGTAAATCTCCAAAATAGTACCTGTCTAATCTGATCCTGTAATGCCTTGCATTTTCTGCCCTGTTACTGCAGTGTTTTACTGCTCAGGTACAGTGAAGGCAGGAAGATGCAGCTCTTCTGAAAATCATCTCTGTAGCAGCATAGCATCACATGCATTGATGGTGGTGGTGGTGGTGGCAGAGAAGTTCTGTGTTGGGTAATAGATGTTAATGCTTCGAATCAGCCAGGTTCTGAATTTGTGTTCTTTCAGGGGACTGGCTGCACGGAAAAGCCTGCAGTCACATTTTCAGACCAAGCTATGGAACTGGTGCTGAATCTGTTACTCTTCAGGAGTGAAAGTGCTGTGATTTAGAAAGGTTACTTTCTTTGCATGAGCTGGATTGCTGTAAGTGGCAGCAGTGCTGGGGAAAAGCAGCATCCCATCAAAGCTGTGCTTCGCATAAAGCAGCCAGAATGCCTCAGTACAGTCAGAAACGCTCTTCCTATGGCCCTGTTAGCTTGCAGACAGAAAAGAGTGATTTAGGCAAAAAGTGCTCTTCAGCAAGTAGGACTGGCAGAACTTTATTTGCTTTCTATGGCCTCTGTTTTATACCTGCGGTTTTCTTGATATACCTGAATGTCAAATAAAAACTGGAGCAGCCATTTTAAATACAGTGGGGGCTTGAGAGGAGTGTATGAAATTAAGGAAAAGGCAGGAGATTGGTTTTGCTGCTGTATTGGTAAAGCCACTGGCACAACCTACAGGATTGGTTAAACCATAGAAATAAAGCATGTCTTTTCTGTAAAATTGAAATGTTGGTTTCTACACCTCTTTTTTTCTTTGCTTTTCTTTTTTTCTTTTTGTATGGCAGCACAGGGAGCTGGTTAAGACTTGGACCTGTTCACAGAGCATCTTGGAAGCAGTTTAAGAAAACAGATTAATTAATTAAAAAGTAGGTTTAGTTTGCACGTAGCATGAGAAAGTACAGCATGAAGGGTATTGGAGGGCCACTTGAGAACAGTCTTACAGCAATTTAGAGCCAAAAAGTTTTTCTTTATCAAAATTCTGATTATAAAATGGTTTTATCTGCTGCTTACTAGAAATGAGGGGCTTGCCTGTGTCATTCCAAAATGTGCAGTTGTGGAAATGAGCAGTTGATGGGGAGTCTGGAAGCGGTGAGAAAGCATGGCCAGGCATACATCAGAAAGCAGCTCTTGCTCTGTCTTCTCCTCACCTTGCTTAATGGCAGTGCAGCACTGTACAGCCCAACATCTTTCTTTGGTGTCAATAGGTGTGTGGTTGCAGTCTGCATTGCAAAAAATGCAAAGCCCAAATCCCTTTCATGTCAATGGTATTTCAAGAGGATTCCAAGTCTAAAAGGAGAAAGAAAAATAAGTTGTTTCTCATTTGTTTATTGCTTTTTTCTTTTGTTAAGCTAGAAATACACTGTGAAGGCTGTATGATCAGGGAAAGGCCTGGCAGGCTCGGCTATGCTAAGCTGTCCTTTCCAGAATCCCTGGGGAAGAACTTAGGGCATTTCCACACTGGGATGGGCAAAGGCTCCTGGAGCTGGAGGGCTGAGCAGGGATGTAGGAAGTCTTCCTCAGAAATGCCTGTGTCCTGCTGCCTGGCCAGAAGAGGGTTAAGGACTGCCCGCCTGCTCCATGATTCAGAAAGATTCCAAGGAAGAAGGTGTGCCATTTTTTTTTGCAGGAAATCAGAAGACACAAAGGGAGATGCCTTTGCTACTTCAGTTATAGGAAGAAGCCGTGTTTTATGTTACTTGAACATTGTCTTTAACCAAATAAGAAATGCCCAGAGGAAAAGGGCCAGTGTAGACTTTGAGGCGGGAGCATGCTGAGATTTCCCTAGACAGGTTAACAAGCTTTTCCAAATTTATAGTGTCTTTGGAAGCAGCTTCGCTACTGGACCGTGAGTTCCTGTGTGGGAGTTGAACCTACTTGCATAATCCACGTGCCAGCTCAGTTGTTTTCTAGTTGTGAATTGATCAGGTCATTGCTTTGTTGCAAGCATGAGAATTTGGAAGTATTTTAAATGGGACAGTCTGTTCTAAGGTCTGTTTTTGCATTGCTAATTTAGTAACACAAAGCTGCATGTGCTGCCTGGCCTTTCTTTAACAGCATTTAATAGTGGTCTTTCTTACTGTTGTCCTCTTTTTTGAAGATCAAGGTGTTTTGCCTGCTTTTTAGGAAAGCAACCAGTTCAGCCAAAGTTAAAAAGAAAATCACCTGATAAAAGCTTGGGGACCCAGACATGCTTTTCCATTTACTGGAAGGACGCTGTTACTTGGCAGAAATTGAGCATAAACAAAGAAAGAAACAGTGGGAACGTGATTACCAGGCACGTGGAAAATTACTTTCAAGCAAGTCTCTTTGAGATCAAGAAGTGTTAAGACTGATCCTGTCTGCACTGACCCCAAGCAAGTCACTACTGACCCAAGCCCAGCCAAGGGTGTGAGCTAGCAAGAGAGCAACCACATACCAGTTGGCAGAAATTAGTTTTGTTATGGCATTAATCCTGAACTAGGCTGTGTAAAGCAGATGTAGGACATCTTGGAAGGAGTTATAATAGCTTCCTTCTGGGAAGAAATTTGATGATTTCCCATTGTTTTTCTGTGGCTGACATGGCAGAGGTAGATGTGCTGTTGTTCTCGAAGGATGCAGGGACAGTTCCCCTCTCTGGACTGTCACGCCTTGCCTGGAGCCAGTGACTCTCAGAGCTGCCAAGGGCAGACCACAGTGTAAAACTCTTTGTGAGGAGCCGCCAGGTTGCTGTGATATGTAGTGGTTCCATACAGAGAAGGGTTTGCTTAGAGCTGCCTCCCTGTGGACCCGTTCAAGAATTCCCCACCCTCTTCTAGAGGCGACTGGCCATGGCACTGTTGGGTTTGCTGGCATTGCTGCTAGTGCCAAAGAGCCTGAGCAAGTGCTGAGAGACTGACTTACCTTTGTAGTGTTGGGCGATGAAGATGGTGAAATTGTGAACCGAGGGAAGCACAGGGCTGCAGAGACCATAAAATCTTTTTCCTGGACAGAACTGGTCCTGGCACTTCCTTGTCTCATGTGCCCCGAAAAATCCCCTGTTTGCACAACTACAATGGCCTCAGGGTGTCCTTCCCAGACAGGAGCCCACCTGCATCTATTCCCTCATCTCAGTGGAGACCTCGGACCCTTTGCAGTGGTGGTTGCTTGTGAGCCCTTCTCTTCAAATTCATCCCAGTTTTTATTTTTGGCTCGTAATATCCAACCACAGAGGGCTCCTTTAATAACTGTCTGAAAGCAAGGGAAACAATCTTGCCTGAACACTGGCTCCCAGACCCCAAATGCACTGAATGGATTTACAGTTCCTCCTGTCCAGACCAACTCTAGGACATGCAGTAAAAAAATTTTACTTTTCCCTCTTTCTTTCAATTTCTTCCAGAATTTACTGCAGGGTTCCTCTGCCCTCTTAAGTGAGGCTGTGCATGTTTTTGGCACTGTACACCCTGCATGGTTCTTGCCCTGCTTGGTTACCCCAGGACACGTTGGTAGTTTCTCGGGGTGCCCTGGTCCTCCCAGCCCCTTCTGGGAGAGGGGCTGCAGACCCCTGGCCTTGGCATCTCTCCTTGCTTGATGCCCCACTGGGATTTATCTCTTCCTCCAAGGTGGCAGCTTTAGAATCCCAGCAATATTTGTGCTGCCTGACACATGAGCATTGCCTCCCACGAGGATTTCAATAGTTTCCTGCTGCTGCAGTGTCTCAGATAGCTGAACTATCTGATCTAATAAAAGATCATGTCTCAGCAGGTGCTGCGGCTTCAACAAACAATGGTCTGTCAAGTGTAGAAGGTGGTGTTTATGCACACATTTTAATCCTTGTTTGGACAGTACTTTTAAGGTGTAAAATACCTCAGAAGTGCTGGCTTCTTATTGTTACTATTATCACTGTCATCTTAATTTATTCATGAGAAATTAGTGCAACAAATGAGACTTCTTCCAAAGTTTTTTGGTCCGTATTGTTTTCAGTCACATCATGCCAGTTGTCTTGGAGGAATCTGGTCTGACACAAGTCTGCCCCAAGACCCCAGTGCTCGCAGCATGGGTAACAAGCAAGAGGAGTTGGAAACCACAGTTCAGTTAGAGAACTATGACTGAATTGTTATCATGGAAACATGTTGGAATGAGTCACACAACTGGAACACTGCAATTGAGGGCTACAAGGTTTTCAGAAGAGATGGGCTGGGAAGGAGGGGCGGGAGTGTTGCACCTTATGTTAAGGAATAAATAGATAGTGAAGAGCTGCCTCAGGGAAACAGCCACGAACAGAGTGAGCTTGTGGGTAAAAGGCAATGAGCAGAACAACCTGTAGACCCCAGTCTCATGGTTGGGGTCTACGACAGGTGTGTGACCAGGGGGAACCTGTTGACAGGGCCTCTTAGCTACAGGAGGTGTCATGCTCATGAGCTCTCATCCTGATGGGGGTTTTCAACCATCCAGGTATCTGCTGGGAAGGCAATATCGCTGGCTGTAAGCAATGCAGGAGACTCCTGGAGTGCATTAAGGATGAATTCCAGGTCCAAGTATGCACCACACCAGCCAGGGAAAAAGCATGAGTGGACCTGGTATTGACCAATGCAAATGAGCTCATTACAGGGGTTAAAATTGGAGGCAGGCTGGGCTGAAGTGACCACGTCCTGGCTAAGTTTGTGATCTCAAGAAACATGGGCCTGGCAAAGAGCAAAGTCAGGACCCTGAACTTTAGAATAGTGAACTTCCAGCTGTTTAAAGAATTAGTGGATGAGATCCCCTGGGAAACTGTCCTTAGCTGACCAGACCTGGCAACTCTTTAAGGCCACTTTTCTTAGAGCACACCAGCTCCCCCTTCCAATGGGTAAGAGATCAAGTAAGGCAGGTTAGAAACTGACACGGCTGAGCTGGGACCTTCCTCTCAAGCTGAGGAGTAAGAGAAGATGCACAGCCAGCACAAGCAGGGTCAGGTGACCAGGGGAGAGTACAGGGATACAGTTTTGATGTGTTGGGATGGGATCAGGAAAGCTAAGGCACAGATGAAACAGGACTTGGCAAGGGATATGAAGAGTAATGAGAAGGGATTCTTCAAGAAAGAAAAGAAAGGTCAAAGAGAGTGTACCTCCCATCTCCCCTGATAAAGGGGAAGGGAGAGCTGGTATCAACAGCTATGGAGAAGGCTGAGGTACTCAAGTTCTTCACCTTAGTCTTCACCGGCAGTCAGGCTTCCCAATCTCTCAAGTCCCTGAACCTGTAGCTGGGGGTTGAGGGAGTGAAGTCCCTCCCACTGTAAGCAAAAGTGCAGGTTTGGAACCGCGTGATGAAACTGAACAGGCACAAGTCTGTTTGACCTGATGACATGCAACCCAGGGTCCTGAGGGAGCTGTCTGATGTTGTTGCCAAGCCACTCTGCATCATACTTGAAAAGCCGTGGCAGTCAGGTTAAGTCCCTGGTGCCTGGAAAAGGGAAACCGCTCCTATTTTTACAAAGAGGATAAAGCAAGACCCAGGGAGCTACAGACCAGTGTGCCTCACCTCTGAGCCTGGGAAGATCATGGAACAGATCCTCATGGAAGCAATGTTAAGACACAAGGAGGTGATCTGAGACAGCCAACACAGCTACACTGAGGGCAATTTGTGCCTGGCCTATCTGGTGGCCTTCTCTGATGGAGTGACAGCAACTGTTGATAAGGGAAGACTGACCAGTGGCATCTTCCTTGACTTCTGAAAGGCCTTTGGCATGATCCCTCATGACATCCTTATCCCCAAATTGGAACGACATGGATTTGATGGATGGACTGGATAAGGATAAGTGGATAAGGAATTGGCTGGATGTTTGCAGCCAGAGAGTTGTGGTCAACGGCTCTATGTCCAGGTGGGGGACAGTGAGGAGTGGTGTTCCCCAAGGGACACTGTCTTGGAACCGTTGTTTTTCAATATCTTTATCAATGGCATTGACTGTGAGGTCAAGTGCACCCTCAGCACGTTTGCAGATGACACAAAGGTGAGCAGTGCTGTTGGCACAGCAGAAGGATGGGATGCCATCCAGAGGGACCTGGACAAACGTGAAAAGTGGGCCATGAGCACCTCATGGAGTTCAGCAGGGCCAAGTGGAAAGTGCTGCACCAGGTTCGGGGTAATCATAGGCATGAGCACAGATTGGGAGAACTCACTGAGAGCAGCTCTGCAGAGAAGGACTTGAGAGTTCTTGTGGACAAAAAGCTGGATACAGCCTGGCAATGTGCAGTTGCAGCCCAGAAAGCTGACAGGATCCTGGGCTGCCTCAAAAGCAGTGTGGGCAGCAGGTTGAGGGAGGTGATCCTGCCCCTATACTCTTCTCTGATGAGACCTCACCTGCAGTGCTGCACCCAGATCTGGGGTTCTCAACACAAGAAAGAGGTGGACCTGTTGGAATGAGTCCAAAGAAGAGCCGTGAACATGATCGGAGGGATGGAACACCTCTCCTGTGAAGACAGTCTGAAAGAGCTGGAGCTGTTTAGACTGGAGAAGAGAAGGCCCCAGAGAGACCTCACTGTGGCCTTTCAGTACTTAAACGGGATTATAAAAAAGAGGGAGAGCAACTTTTTACAAGGGCTCATAGTGATGGGACAAAGGAGAATGGTTTTAAACTGAAATAAGAGAGATTTAGATCAAGTGTTAGAAAGAAATTCTTCACTGTGAGGGAGGTGAGACACTGGAATAGGTTGGCCAGAGAAGCTGTGGATGCCCCTTGGAAGTGCTCGAGGCCAGATTGGATGCAGCTCTGAGCAACCTGATCTACTAGTGGAAGGTGTCCCTGCCCATGGCTGGGGATTTGGAATGACATGATCTTCAAACCCAAGCCATTGTGTGATTCCGATTCTGTGAAGTCAGTGTAAAACTGTATACAAAAAGACACAGACTGATGCACTGCAGTGCTGACACCAGCAGATAAAGATGTTATATGGAAAACTCTTCCTTCGCTGTGATGAGGCCCAGGGAGGAGCATGTGCTGCAGAGAACAGCAGCAACACAAGTAGCCTTGGGAGCAAGCTCTGGCCGAGGTGTGTTTTCTGTGTTTATCTCTTAATTTAGCAATATCAGGAAACCCCACGAAGGGAAAAATGTGGATATTTTCCAGATGCAGAGTGATGCAGAAAGAAGCAGGGCTGTAATTACATACGCTTGCCCACTGAAGTTTGTGTACAATTGCTGTGGGATACTGTAACTAGCAACATCTACTGGATTCTTTTTAAAGCTAAAGCAGCAATACCGTGCTACTGTACTTGAAGTCTGCACCAGTGCTTGGCAAACCTGCCTCTGCATGGCAGGTTTAGGTTCTGTACTGCTTAGGAAATGATGCTTTTACTGTGCTCAGCTGCATCAGCTGAGAAATCTTTGTCAAACTCGTTTGCATCTGAGTCCTGTGCAGAGTGCACTGAGTGATTTCCATCACCACCAGCAGCCCACTGTTGTGAGAATTTACTTTATTCCTTTAATTACAGAAAAGAGTGAACTAGGGTTTTTTTGTTTAGTTGGGGTTTTTTTATTTTTGATTGCACAGGGATTCTGTGTGCCGAGAAGCCGGGAAAAAGAAACAGAATGAGAGTGAGAGATTATGTTTGACAGGAGCAGAGTCTGTCACGGAGTTGCAGATTGTTTATTGCTGCTGTGCTCTGATAAGTGACAGCAACTGGCTGTAATTTTCCCGGTGCTGCCCAGCTGCTTTGATCAGCAATGAAACTGTTAACAGTGCTGACAATTAATTATTGTCAATGGGCATTGCAGCTTGAACTTCCCCTTCCAAACAGTGGCAGATCACACCCGTCAGGGCTATTGTTTAAGGCTTTCTTTGGACATATCGCTGGGTTGAATCACGTCGTGCTGCTTCTCGGGATTTTCTTCCACAGTCACCGTGGTAGGAAAGTCGCTCTGGTTTTCTGAGCGAGAGCTGGGATCGGAGACAGGGTGCTGGCAGCGTGTGGGAGGTGTGTTTGAGTGCCATGTGCCCCTGGAGCAGAGGCTGTGCGTGCCGGTGTCTTCTCTGGGTGCTGTGCTGATCTGCAGCTTGGAGCAGTGTAGCATCCAGGAGGGATCAGAAAGCCCTCTGTGCGTGTAGCAGGCGGTGAGGAACCGGGGAAGGGATGGTGGCTCTGAATGCAGGTGTCGCGTGGGAGAGAAGAGGGATTGCCGACTGAGACAGCAAGCACTGCGGTGAGTGTCCTTTCCCCCTTCCCCAAGACTGAGACCAACCTTCCTATTTTCTTAAAACTCTCTAAAATCCCCTCTTTGTGTAGGCTCTTCCTTTATGCCTTTCAGCCTGTCTTTTTTTACCTGTCCTCGTCTTCTTCCCACATCTCTCATTCCCCTCCTTTCAGTCTCCCTTCTTTGTTTCCATCCCAGTGCTGCTGAGGCTGGACACAGTCTCATGCAATTGCAGTGGGTTCTTTGAACATTTATAACCTGATGCCTGGAAAATGTTGACTGGCAGGAATTGTATCTAATGGATTTAAAAGTACCTGAACACTCTATTTGCGTTTCTGCCTGTCTGCTCAAAACTGGCACTCAGCTCCCTTGAGGCTTGAATTCTGATAGCAGCAGCTGTGGCAGTGGCATCCTGTGATTTGCTTCATCAGTTGACATTTTCAGGAATTTGGACTGATATAACAAGGTTGGCCATTTTACTGCCCTCTGCTAAACAAGTTGGGTATCTTTTCACCTATTTAAAGCGTAGATATAACTGGCTTTATTAGTGAGAGCCCACATGAAAGTGTGCCTCCTCCTTATGTTGTTGTTGCTGTTGTTGTTGTTATTATTATCCAGCAGTCTGTATTGATTTGTGGTGTATTTTAGTCAGCTAAACCCATGATCAGCCCTATTCTGCTCCGTGTCTAGACTGCTTGCAAAATTAGGAGTTTTAGCAGTGTTTTAAAGATCAGGAGCAAATCCTCTACAAAATTAGGTCTTGCCTATGTAACCAAGTTACACCACTTTTTGACCACTGTTCTGTAATATTGATACAACCCTCCCCTACTGCGAATTCAGCTGTGCCAGTATGAACATGCTTATACCAGTGTAGCTTGTTCCCCTGTGGGAAAGAAGAACCAGCTATTCCAGTATAAAGCACTTTTATTTGGCTCTGATTACATCCACGCTTTTGTTGTATCATCAGAAATATACCATTAGATAATACTGGCAATTTAACATGGGTGAACTGGTACAAAATCATGTATAGAACAAGTCTTGGTCTGCAGACTGCCTCAATAACTCTTTGACAAGCAAGTGTTGAATATGCTGTGTATCTATAATCTTGTCTTTGTGGCAGTGGAAAGACTTGGTGTCATTATGTATTCACAGTTAAGAAACCAAGAACTGGCTGGTGTGTTGGCTATAAAGTCACGACTGTGAGTCATGTGAGTCATGGTTGTTTATTTTTAAGTAAAGTGCCTAAGATTTTATTCACTTTCAAGCTGGTTGCTGACCTTTGTTTTTATTTGCAGCCAGTTGGCGATGTAGTGGCAGAGATGTAAATTCCAGTAATGCTTACTTGGAAGTACCTTTGAGCTGTGAGGGAAATACAGAGGTCTTCTAGCAATGTCACAGATTTGGGTCCTGAAAAGCCACTTGCACCAGTGAAACGTGAGTGCCTGGTGGGTGTGAAATTCTTGTCTGTGGTTGTCTGCCTCAGTCATCGGTGGGGCAGGACAGTCGGGAGACCAACGGGCAACAGGTACAGAGTGAAACTTCGAAAAATTCCAATCAGATACTTTAATCCTAAATATCATGGTTTATTGGTGGGGCTAATCTGGATGATCAGTATGTGTCTTGTAGCGAGAAATGTGTAGGGAAGACTCTTGGTGTTTGCAGGTAAAGGAGAAATACATTTGGTGTAGGAAACACTTTGTATTCAGAGGATTGGGGGAAGGCAGTGCCAACAGACTAGGGGCTTCTGGGGAAGAACTGTCTTCATTGCACATGACTGATGACAGGTGTCTGGAAATGTGGGACCTAACTAAAATTTCTAGATTCTCTTCTACCACAGAGTAAATAAGCAAGATATGATCCTTTGTTTCTGCAAGGTAAGAGGTTATTTTAAGGAATTTTAAGTTATTTTAAGGTGACGATGAGGTGAAGGAGTTTGTGTGGAGGAGAAGCTGGTGCCAGTAGGGAACTGCAAAGCTTTGGTGGAAGGAATGTGCTTTGTTATGCTGCTTGTTGGCAGAGTTACCTTGCCAGGTTGTTGAGGGAAATAAATTTTCACAGAACATAATAGTTTCCTCCTATGAGTTAGTGTCACCTCTGTCTTATTTAATTCCCACTTTTGCTTACTGTGAGTGCCATTTCCATGCTGTATTTCTCAACTTCATTACCCCCACACTGAGCACTGCTTCAGAAACAGCTTTCCAAACTGCAAGGGGCTTGTTTTACAGAACAAGGTGAAAATCTTCTTTGCTATTTTTTCCCTGAGATCATTGACTCCCCAGGACTCCAGTGGTGGTGATGGAGGGGTCTCCTGTGGGTGGGCTGGGTCTCTGCCTGCAGGCTGGGGCTGCAGTTGGGTGGTGCTGGGGCTGTTGGAGTGGCACAGGCAGGCAGCACTTGGTAAAACTGGCATATGGTCATCAAGAGCAAGCAGCTGACCTTGGACAAATCTGCAGCTGGGCTGTAACTCACACTAGTGTTCAGCTTACCCTAGTCTTTGCTGCTTCTTTCTAGGAGGAAAGTGATCTCTGGGAGTCAGTTTACTGGGTTAGAGTGCTTCTTTCCCTAAGCTGACTCACAGATTTTGTCTGGTCTGTTTGCATCGGGAGGGAACTGCAGCTGTCAACAGCTGATCTTTCACCTTAAAGAGTCCAGCAACATTGGCAGTTCTGGAAGGAGAGACAGAAACATCAGACAGGTCCTTGCCTGCATCTCTTGGCAGCATGATTTGCAGTCAGGACAGTTTATGTGAGATTGACAGACAGAGGCAGTCTCAGCTCGGACCTGCTCCCACAGGAGTCTGCAGAATCGACTGGTGAGCAGTTTTGAAAAGCTCCTTTTAATTTGTCTCCTAGCCTCCACTTTTAACCAGATAGGAAATTGTTCATTATAAAACTTCCAGTTGTCCTTACAGCAATCACATCACTGGTGTCTGCGTCGATGTGTTGCAAGCTGCAAGAGAGAAGTTGTTCATATCCGTGTTTGTGCATTTCTCTAAAGATGAAGAGATTGACTGCAGTGGAAGATCAGTTTTGCTGCGAAAGACACTGAATGAGCTGACCTGATCAAGGGGAAGACATTAATATGTTGCACTCTTTGGTTTTTTTCAGCTTCACTCAGACATTAACTGCTGTGGTCTGTGGCTGTTTAGGAGATATGTTTGCGTCCCAGTGCTGCCGGAGATGATAGAAACCCAATATGCTTTTTGAGGCAGAGGCATTATTTGTTATGTGTTTGTACAGCTCCTAACACTTTGCTGTGCCTCCTGATTGCTAATGGTTGAGCAATAGTGTTTGTTACTGGCAGTTGGTAATAGCAGCCTGTGTTTATGCCCTGTAGGGGAATTTGGTACGTGTGCACAGCCATGGGATGTTAAAGACTTTGTATCTTTTAGAGGCACCACGAAGTCTGTACAGACTATCTAGCCTTCTGCCATTTTAAGTGCTTCCTTACTTCATTTCATAGATATTTGTTTATTCTTTCTCTTGTTGCCCTCCCAAACTTTTCAAATCTTTTCCATCTGGGCTCTTGTGTTTATAAACTCTTCTGCGTTTGCAGCTTGTAGGCAGCAACCACTTTGAAGCCTGCTTTTCTAATACAGACCAAATAGTTGGCAGGAAGCACCATGGGCTCTTGCTCTCCTCTGCCCCCTCTTTACAGCACTGCAGGTGCCTCTGAGATTGCCTCTCTTCTACCAGTTGGATGCTCAGCCCTGCACTCCCCACTGTCAGTCAGCATCACCCTGCTAAGGAGGCCACAAAACTTCCCTAATTTACACAGCCTGGGGATCTTACGCAGCACAGATATTTTCATTTGTTTTGGTTTGTTTGTCTTGAAAAGTCACAGTGGCAGCTCCACCTCCTGTTGTGTGAGACCCACACAACTGAAGCTTATCACTTTTTTCCTGGTGTGGAAAAGAGGAGCTGGTCAGCCCTGAGACAGGCTGAAGTCTGGCCTCATAAAAACTGTCTGTCACTTTTTAGCCATTCTCCTTGCCACTTCCTTTCCATTGCAGAGATAATGGGAGTGTTTCCTGCTAACTCCTGTCTCTCTGTGATGAATTGCTGTGGTCTTTATTGGAAAACATTGTATAGCTGCTCTTAGCACTGTGATAAAGATAATGCAGTGAACTGGCTGCATTGTGTTTGGCTTCCTTTCAGACAAGGCCAGTCTGGACACGGAGGACCTGATCTTCCTTTTGGGCCAGACCTCAGCTCACGTTGTGTGGGAGGCAGGGATTTGTGTTTGTTTGTTTAAAGCCACATTTACGCTTTTGACGTGGAGCTGTTGAAGGTCAGTGTGATCCATAAATCTACAGAAGGGGGGTCTGAAGGTGCCCCTTGTTCTTTGTATCCTTCTTTGAGATCTCCTCCCTCCCTTGTGGCAGTGCTGGAACTGGCGTGAACATCCTTATGTTGGTGTTGTGCTGCATGATTTAGTGTTTCCCTTAACCTCCCCAGCTGGGAGCTCCCAGCTTTCCAGGAAGGGGTGATTTTGACCCCCCTTGTATTTCCAGTTGCCGGTGCTTGTAGCCAGGAACGTTTGTAGCTGAGCTATACTGTTGTTTAAGTTTGGATTTTTTTGCCTGGATCTTTCCATTCAGTGACAAAAAAAGCTGGTGTCAGTATAGGTTAGCTTTAAAGTGATGAGAAGAGTCCTCTTCCCGAATTCCATGTCTTCCAGATTTGTTGTCTTTTGTCAAGAGCTGTATTGTTAGGTTTGCTGCCCACAAGACCACGAGCCCTGATTCTCCAGGGCTTTAGCTTATAGCTGATAACTCAGTTTCAGCCTTGCTTATGCCCAGCATGTTGCACCTGGTAGTGAGGCAGTTGTACGAGTAGCAGAGTAGTCAGTGGCAAAAATACTGGGATAATTTTAGTTGAAGGAGATCGGCAAAGACCAATACACTGTTAAATTTGTATGGCGTGTGTGTGCCCACTCACCTGTGTGCCTAAAACTCCCTCCGGCTGAATCACAGGAGAGCCACAGTGCAAAGAGCTTATCCTGTCTCCTTATTTTCACTGTGTGAGGTAAACTGGGAGACAAGGAAGGACTGAGGTAGACGCAGAAGGGTTTTTGGCTTGAGAACTGAGGCTGAGAGTGGGTTTCATCGTGCATGCTGCATCGGCTTTTGCGCGGTTTGAGTCCTCTGGGCTCATTTAACACAGCATAAATCCCACCCTAAATGCTCTTTGTGAGTTGTCTAGTTTCCCTCCACCCACAGAGATTTTTAATTAAAAATCTAGGACCAGAATAACTGCAGTACCATCTTTAGACTATTGTTGAAGGGAGATCTGGATGCTCTCATCTCTGAGAAAGGTGAGGTTTATGGCTGTATCGGATGATGTATAGGTGGATGCTAAATTTAAACCACTGGACAGCGGATCTTGGTATACTACAGCACCCAAAAGTCCAAACCAGGGGCATATAAGGATCTCTTCAAAAATAGATGCACTGCCTTAAAATTTATTTGGTCATGTTTATTCAGCCCTCCTTATGAAGGCCCCTGAGATTTACAGGTCCTGTCTGAATCTGATAGGAGAAACAAGAAAGCAGAGGAGTGGAAAATTCAGCATGTTTGGAGCCCCATGGGTTGTGGTCATTTCTCCATCACTTAGCTGTTCTTCAGAAGCAGATGAGCCAGGTTGGCTATAATTTAGTAGGCTTGGTGTCAGAGCCATCGGGTGGCAATCTAGTTTGTTCTCATACAAGATGTCAAGGTAGAAATACACGTTTAATCTAAAATTCTTTGGAATGGTGGATGCTCATGACATAATCTGGAACTGAATCTTTGTGACATGCAACAGCACTTGTTTTCTGTCTTATAAGATGATTTGTAAACATCCTTTCCTGCCATTACCTTCGTCCAACTGCCATGTCAAAGTTCCCTTTTGAGCCCGAGTCTGGGAATGGCTCAGCAGGACATGAGACAGAAATTGATTTTGGTTTACTTTGTTACAAACGGGCAATATTTCACAAGCAAGGGAATAATGTCAGAAGGACCCTATCAAGCATGAAAGCAGGTCTTCAAATTAGCTTGGTATTTCCTAGTAATTGTGTGGTGGGAATGTAGCCCCAAGGCACAATCTTTTCTAGACTTAATTGTGTAAAGGCAGAGGTGGATATCATAGAAAGGCATCAGTGAGGCTTGCAGTCATCTGAGTTTTTTTAAAATGTCATTAAAAGTAGGATCCTTCCATTAAGAGGGAATATGATCTCATTATGTGATTTAGATAGCAGTATGAAGCTGTAATGATGCTCTTTAATATGTTCTTTTTAAAATTATCAAAGCAAGAACTGACCTTGAACATGTGGCCTGCTTGCAAATGATGTAGCTGCACCCATGTCCAAAGCAACGTGTTCTTGACACGGCTTTAAATCTCCAGTAGCTTTAGCTAAAGCAACTATAAGTTAATGTCTTGTTTATGTTTCCGTGTACCTGATACCATATTTCCCTCACTGCTCTGGGCTTATCCCAAATCCTGCCAGCCTCTGAAAAGAGCCATGCTCTTTGGAGCTGTCCTGCAGGCAGTGGGGCTGGCAGGTGCCACACAGGACTGGGCTCCCTCTTCCCAAAGCCTCCCAAAGCTGTTCTCCTAGATGGTCAGCTGCAGTTTAAAAGGATTGTATGGGAGGCCGTCGCTGGGTATTACTAACAGCACACTTAAAAACTTCAGGGCATGGGGGATGTGGGACAGCTGTTCCCCAAGCAACGTGTACTGTGTGAGTTATAGATAATTACTGGAAAGCTCAATGTGTCAAAGGTGGATGTGGTTTACCATTATGTAATTCATTAATACTGTTCATGAGACTCAGAGGCTTGCTCCCTGAAATGCCCCAGCTTGGAGATGTTTTCCCAGTGAATCTCAAATGAAAGCTGTCACTGGTGAATGGGCTGTCAATATTATCAACTGCAATAAAAAGGAAGCGGAGCACATCAAATCTGCTTTTCAGATGGCGATTTTTTTGAGTCATATTTCTAATATTTTCACCTTTGGGCCTAAAATTATATTGAAATTAATAACCGAGTGCTTATTTCCTTAACTAGTGCAAAAGGTTTCCACACTGTTTTTGAGTGCCTAACCTAATACCATATCTCTGTGCATGAGCCTTGTGCCTGTGGAAGTCAAAGGGAGTGTTGCCTTTTGGCTTGGACATGTGCTGCCACACCGCTGTGTGCTGTCCAGGAGCTGTGCCCACACTTCCAGCACAGGCAGCAGGAATTCAAGGGTCATCTTTATTGCAAGTGAGGTGTGATGGTGGTTTATATCTGCGTACCTTAACACTTGAACAAGCTTGAACAAGTAGCAGGCACCAGCACAGATTTCAGAATGATCTGGCCATGTGGTGCTTGCTTGATTTCTCAAATTTAATTTCTAGCCTCTCTTGCATGCTTTCCTTGTAGCCCATGCTGTTAGCCCTACTCCAGCTCAAGGGCAATTTGTGTATATGAACCATGTGCCCAAGTTGTGCTTATACCTTAATTTTGAGTTCACTGTATCTCTTAGAGCCTCTTGAGTTCACTGCTGAGAAGCAACTGTGATAGTCATGTGAATGCTTGTGTCATCTCTGTGAAACTTTCAATTAAAGATGCGTATAAGTATTTCTTGATGAACAGAAATTCAGAGGCAGAGATCTGATTCCCGAGTTTGTCTCAAAGTGGATCCTTACTGGAATTTCCTGGCCAGTGTGTTACGAAAACTGCATCAGGAGATGAATTGTGATCTATGATGGCACATTTCTTCCTATACACTACACATGTGCTTGGTTGTATGTTACGTTTTAGTGGGGAGTCTTTGCTAATCTGAGTTTTGACTTTGTTTTCCTGTTTAAAAGAATGCTGATGAGAGATATTAGTAACAAAGAATGGTAAACTTTAAATAGGAATTTAGTAAGATGGATGAAGTGCTTGGTGTATACTTAACAGGTATGATTTATCTCTTCAGCTGAATATATTAGAACATGAGATTAAAGAGCTGAAGAGGATTCCAAGCAAGCACCTTACCTTCCTGCATAGGAAAATGCAAAATGCCTTTGCATTAACTATATTCAATGGAGATGCCAGAAATCAGGGCCTAAAGATTATGCAAAGTATGATTTACTGAAAATAAAGTGGAGGACTAAAAAAAAAATATCATCAGGAAAGGTGGTTGCTTCTGTTTTTGCATGGGTTATGGAGACTTTTCTCCTCCTTCTGGTAGTGTGAGTTAGACCTTCAATTATGCATGCACCTGCCATTACCAGGGAAATAATTAATGTTGATGTACTAGTTGTAATTACAGCAAGTGAGGTATGATCTATGCAGTTAACAAGGGGAAAGACCAGTGAAATGCTAAGTCAGGAGAAGCTCCTCAGTGCTAGTGGGAAATTTAATATGCTTTGTTGAATTAATAGCCTTTGCATAACAATCAATTTACAGTTTAAAGGGCAGAGGAGGTGGATGTAAAAATCATTAAGCATTCATTTCAGTGACCCACTCAATATTCTTAGTTGGAAGAAATGCCAGTGTAACGTTTACAGAATAAGTTGCAACTGTTGTAAGAAAAAACCCCAAACCACACAAGAGTTGTGTATGCAGTGCTTATTGCAGTGCCCTTTTCTAAGCCATAAGGTTGCAGTGATCCCTTTCCCAAACATAGCGTGGTTTCAGTGATGGGCCAGTGTTTGCTCACGGATGTTTAGCCAAACCAGAGATGATTCTCAAGATGAGGTTTTCCTACATGTCAGATAAATATGTTCTGCCCTTTGTGGCTCTATCTTGAAGTTTCTTAGTCCTGCGCTAGATAGGGATCCCCAAGAGGAACAATCTGGGGTGGTTTTTTCTCAGTGTGGGCATTCAGGGCCTGGTTTTGCCTGCAGTTGTTCTGTTTGTGGTCTTTGTACATAATGCTCACCGTAGAGAGAGATTGGCTGTAAGAAGATTATGCATCTAAGTGCGGCTGGTGTGCCTGAAGCTGGAAATGTTCTGGTGTATACAAAGAAAACATTAATCAACACGTCTTACAGAGAATTAAGGGAGGAAATAGTTTTGTCTCCTGATTACAGTGAGTTTCACTGCCCAGTGCAGGAAAAGGCAGGGAGAGAGGCAGGAGGTGATCGAAAGAGGTTGTTCTTCTGTTCTCAGAGAAAGCAAGGGCAGATTGCTGTGGGTGGCTGTGGTAGGCAACTTCCACAAAAACAGCACAAGGGAGGCAGCTTTTAGGACTCTGCAGGGCATGCGAGCTGTGAGTTAGATTGTAGGGATGAACTAGCCATGCTTCTGAGCTTGCCAAAGCAGTTGAGAGACATCTGTTGCATATAATCTTAACAAAGCTGGCCCCTTTGTTGCAGGTGGGTGTCTTCAGCAACCCACGTTACTTGATTTTCCTGATCGTCAACCTGAGTAGTGTGGCGTGCAGCAGAGGGTATGCCAGTCCTTAAAATCAGAGCACTCCTGCAGTACCAGCATTTCAGTGTATTCACCTGGAGTGCGTGAAGGATTGGAAGAGTAGAGCACCACGGAGCTGCTGGGGCTGGCTTGGGATCCAGCTGAGCATGACATGGCCTAGGAGGAACATATCAGGGACCTCCACTGGTGAGGAAAGGTCCCCTTGCCTGCACCACAGAGAAAGAGCTGACCCTAAATAGTTTTGGAGAATAGCTGACACCCACTGTGAAGCTCCATTGCTTCAGGTTCCAACTAACAGCACAACAGCCCAAAACATTCAGTGTCAGCTGTAATATGTGTGTTTTGCCATTTCTCTAATCAACAAACATGAATTAGGTAGAGGAAAACATTGCCTGCACAGCCACTTTTCACTGTATCAGGTTTTATTTAACTGTTAGTAGGGGGTTGGTTGTCCAATTATCTGTCTTATTAATAGGCATTTTTGGGAATAGCTTTCAGAAACAGATTTCACAGACTTCCTGAATTGATTGTGGTTCTTCAGCTGTTGTAAATCACCAGCACACCACTGAACTAATAATTTACCCTCATTGAGGATCTGTGCTGCTCTTTTTCCTTATGAATACTTAGAACTGTAATCAGTAGAAATATATCTGCTAACAATTTGCCTTCTCATTTCATTCATGAAATTTTTACCTCCTCAAGGTTAATTGGATGAGGAAATGTCAGTATCTTTAGATCTAATTTTCCCTATTGATGCAGGTTTTGGAGTGATTGACTGCTCTGAATACGAAATACAGTTTAATTTAATTTCTAGGAAATATTTAGTGACCAGAAAAAGAGAAGGTTGTTGGAAACAAGCTTTGAATAAATTAAGAGCCCTCCCCCACCTGCAACTAGCACAGCCTTCTTTACTGTATAAAACCCCTAATTAACTATTTATAGCAAGTACATATTTCTAGCCTATTTTAAAATGCTAGAAACGAGAGTAAGCAAACCAACCTACCCACAAGTTTGCAGAGGGTACGGACAACATAATATCTGCACAGTGTTTAACTGTGTGGTAATTATACATCAGGAACTTCGTAAATTTAAAGAAGGAGCCGGGAAAATTCCATCCCCAGAAGCTTCGAGCCTGATGCTGAAAGCTGTCACTATCTTCCCAGCAAGCACAAAAGGTTCAGGATGCAGAGCAGCTGTGTGTGAAAGGCATCTCTGCACCAACAGTGATCATCTGTAAGTGTATTACTCGTTACCCTCACCCAAAATGGGTCCAGTCCCAGCAGAGGAGAGCACTGGCAGTTACAATTTGCTTTAATAGCAGCCACGAGGTTTGCTGATAAGGTAACTTTTATTCTTGCCCCGTTGCTCTTCATTGGCTGTTCCTGAAGCTTCCTGGCAGTGAAAGTCCCACTGGACCATTGCACCCCATTAAGTTGCCCACTTTCCTTTGTCCCTTTTTTCATGGGGATTTGACATAGATTTCTGTCCTGCTGTATTTTTCATTTTTAAAAGATAAGGAGGTCTCAAAGACAGGGTTAGTAAGAAGTTCACTTCTTGCTGCTGAATTATTTATTCCTTTTTAAGCTCTGGTGAACAGCCCACATTTAATAGCCCATTACTGCTTAGAGAGCTGTCAACAGAAAAGAGGCAGTCCTGAAAAGTACTGTGTTTAGTGGCTCTGTCAGTACTCTCTGTATTACCTTTCCTTCATTTTTATGATCCAGAGCACAGAATGGAAGGGCAGGAATGACCTGAGCTGGAAACTTCAGGGCACTTTAATCTACCAAGACTAACAACCACGTAAATTTATGCAAGAGCTAGAGTGAAGGTTTTTCAGTATGAGGTTATTTTCCCAAGAGGGCTTATGGATTCTGCACCACTTGTCATCTTCAAATTAAGACGTGGTCTTTCTAAGACAATTCTTCATCTCATCTGCTGGAGTTGGAAGGAATGCAGTAGCAGTGGGTGATGTTTCTTGCCTTGTGTTACATAAGTGTTTTGCTGACAGAATGGCAATTTTTGGCCTTCTGCAGTTCTGGCCCAACTTTGATATTTACCTTTTCTCTATTCCATGAGCTCCCCGCAGAATTGGTTTTTGTGATACATCTGCCATATCCTGAAGCAACCTCCAAAGTAGTGATTTAGAAGTAGATGTGGTTTTCAGAACAACAGTGTTGTCTTCAAATCAGCCATGAAAGATCTGAGGCTCAAAGTCGCTCATGTCTAGAAGCCCATCTTTTATTGTGTCTTACTTCTTATCAGATACGTCATCAGCACTGGTTTTTTGTATGTTTTCTGGGTTATTTAGGTGTCTAAACAGCCCTGTTGTGGAAAACACACCTCCCACCTTCCTGTTACATCCCTTTGGAATATTGTCCCTGGCATCTACCACTCATCTTCCCCTATAGCTCTTATGACCTTCATGTTGTTTGAAGCCAGCTTGGGCAGTCAGACCCTTATGGGTAGATTTAACAAGTAGCTCTCTCAGTAAATGAGCGAATAGGGCTCAATTTCTTATGGATTTGTGACTTGTGTTGGTTTCACTTATGTTTGATAATAACTGGGTTCAGAGGACAACTATACAGTTTCCCTCCTTCCTTTAGCTGCTGATCTTTTAAGAAGATACAACTTTTAAGAAACTATTATTTTCAAGTTTTCTAATGCCTGTTGGAGTTCCCTGACTTTTTCAAATGGTACAAAAGGAATTGGGAGGGAGGATGAAACAAGGTAGATAGAGATGCAGACACACACAGAGATGTCTTTTGGAAACCAACTCAAATATTTAAGGTGTATTGTAGAATCTTAGTAACTTGAACTGCATTTTCCTCTGACAAGGAATAAAAGTGTCTGATTAAAAAATCAAAAATACAAAAAAAAGTCTGTGTCTGTGATTTTGTGCTACACAAGAGCTTGTCTGGATGAGGGTCAAATGTAGGAAGGATAGGTACCCACGAGCTGGAGCAATGCAAGGTTAGATATCTTTGGAAAACAGGTCAGGATGTTGGTGGCACGGTGTGTTGCATGGCTGTGTGTGTCTAAAGACACCCTAACCCAAATCGTGTGTGTCTGTGACTGGCAGATGGACACCTCTGCTGCTGCTTCTCGGGGAGCTTCGGCCACTGGGGTCTTCTGCCAAAAAGCACACAGTGAAGAGGAACTTACTCAAATTGATCTGTGTGGTTAAAAAGAGATGAGCTGCTGCCACAAGTTTGTATGAAGATATATCAGAGAAGAGATAGCAAATTACAGACCTGAGGAAAGTCTTTTTCCTTTGTTATTGGCTGTTCCCAGTTGAACAAGGCATCCAGATTTTTTCTGCCATCAAGCTGGTGGCTTAAATAACTGTGGGAATGAGAGAGCATCAGCACAGTAATTCTGACAATTACCCTATGGTTAAATAGTGTGAAATAATAAATGAGGGAAACATTAGAGTGTTGGTCTCTCTGAACAGTGAATATAGCAACAGTTGAAAGAAATTGTGTTTTAGGGCTTTGCCACTGACATCAGTGTGAGCTGGCTGGCAGTTCTCCACTGACACAGCTTGCAATATTGATGAGGCAAAATGATGATGGACACAGCCTTTCTGTTACCCTGTCAGGGCGTAAGAGCTGAAGGATGGGTGTTTTATGTTTGTAACCTGTTCTCTGGCCTGCTTTCCACTGGGTGGGCCTGGGATTTCTGAACGCCTTCCTGCATGATTGACACAGCCCCAGCAGGTCACTGCTTTTTGGAGAAAGTATCCCACTCATCTGCTTTTGTTCTGAGCCACTTACGAGCAGTTCTAGAGGTAGAGAGTTGAGACTGCCTTTCTGGGAACAAGGGCAAAAAATAGCTCACTGTTAGCATTCCAAACCCAACTATTTAGACCTGGATTATTTTTAAATACTTTGCTTTCAGACACGTAGCTGACTGTATTTTCCTCCTCTCTCTTTTCATTTTTTAAAGTTAGCTTTAATTTTGAATCTTCTCCCCACCCAGCTGTATGCAATCAAGAGTTTCTAAGCAAATAAAGGTTTATTTACCCATGGTAACCCATGCTCATTGCTGAAGTCCAGACTGGTTTAGATCAAATTACTCTCTTAGGCACTGAGGCCTTGTCTTGCAGGAAGGAAGGAGCAGATTCCCTCTTGCCTTGTACATAGCAGCCAGGTTATAAAGCTGATGCAGCTGCTGTGTAAATAAATTTTTAAAACTGTAAAACCTGTAACATTGGACCTGTTGTTTACAGGAATTGGCTGGGCAGGTGGAGGCACAGGGCTCAGATAAAACACTGGAGAGGAGTTTCTCGCACTGGGACACGTTCATGGCATGCCCTCATGTGGTGTCTTGGCTGTGAAGGCTGAGCTCCAAGAGGCCACTGAGGGTTCCCCATGAAATTGGGGCATTTGGGCAGTGCAAGCACAGGAGTGGCCCTGGGAGTGGGAAGGGTAGGGCAGGGTATTCCAGCCTGTTATCAGCGCATTTCCCACCTGTGCCACGTAGGCCACCTTACATACATGTTGGTCCTGCCCTCCCAAACTGCACTGTGACTCTGGGCAACATTTTCTTCTTTGCTTTCCCAGTAGCCTAAAAGAGATGGGAAAAGTTGGAGATGCTTTCCAGGAAATGTGTACTATCCTAAAAGGTTTTTCTTACCCCAGTACCTGTCTTCCAGAGAAGCAGCAGACCCTGTGGTGAGTGATGCCCACCCAAAGGGTTGGTTAACATTTCTTACTGCTGTGCAGAGCTCTGCCTCTGGCTGCACATGGGGAGAGAATAAAACTTGTAACTCAGGAAGGAGACAGTCATAATATCTGTTTGTACAGGGTAAGAAAGAACTGCTTGTTGGGTGGGTATAAAAGAAACCTTTAATTCCAGCCAGGATAGTCTAATGCATCAGCCAAATGGTGGTAAAGAGCAAAGTACCACCAGTACAGGGATGCAGGGAGGCTTTTGGGGAGATCAGAAATGCTGATCTTTACCCTCACAGAGCAGCAACAGCTATCTTATTGATCAAACTGCAAGGCTGATCTGAATGCCATTTTAAAGAAAACCAAAATTATTTATATGTGCTGTAATTGGAAATAAGGGCATGAGTGACACTCGCATGATCTCCTCTTGCTGTTCCCTGCAGCCAGTGCAGCTGGTCTTCCTCCACACAGCCCAGATTAATGTTGATTTTTGTGGGGATGGTGTAACTCTGCTGACACCAATGGAGTTGCATTTATTAAAGAGACTCAAAAGCCTTAAAAAAAAAAAAAAGAAAAAAAAAGAAAAGAGGAGTTTTAGGCACTGTGCACTGAATGTTAGGCACTGAATGGAGCCAGTAAGCTGCTATTATCCTAATAAATCCTTGCAGGCAGGAAGGTGCTATACTGCCTGGATTCACCAAGGAGCAGTGGCCTGCTTCCCTACAGTTTGCAGATACTGAGAGTCGGCGAATCGGTAATTGTAGCTTCAAACTAATATCGCTTTCTTTTTTTCCCTGCATAACCTTCTGGCACTCTATAAAAAGATTGGGCACACTGCATAGGATTAGGTGGCCTTGAAGCAGCGTAGCCATTTAGGTGTGAAACTTTGATTTCCTGTGCCTTGAAATGAACTGTAATTTCTTTTTTTTTCAGAAAACCCCCACAGCTCATGCCATGAAGGAGGAGAACTTTCTTCGTCGCAGGTTCTCCCTCTGTCCGGCCTCGTCCACTCCTCAGAAGGTCGATCCTCGCAAGCTGACGCGCAATCTGTTCTTCGGGGCCGACAATGACATCTACCCACTCAGCCCAGGTTGGTTTCTGGTGTGTCAGTGCAGAAAGTAGTGTGTCGCAGGTGCTTGACTGCAAGTAGGTATTTCAGCATGCTGCCAGGAGATGAAGGAAAACAAGCATGTGAAAGAAAAACTGCCACAACACAGGTATTACCGGATCCCAGACAGTGCTGCTTTCATGATGCTGTTGTTTTTCATTGCCATGGCATTAAGTGGGAGTGGAGGGCATGATTGTTGGGGTTTGTAACCTTTTGAATGCTGCATGGCCTTACATTTAAAAAATTGCTGTTTTCAGGCACATTCAGTTCGAGGCACTTAATGTGTTTCACGCTAAGCTTTGGACTTGTTTAAAATGTACTGGCCCCATTTGCAGATGTTTAATGGCAGGTTTTCCTGTTCAGATTTAGAGCCCAGGATAAATATTACAAGAGCAAACTTTCTGTGGTTAATGTTCTGTAAATATCTACAAGCACTACAGGTACCAGGAATCTTGACAAGTTCCAATGAATGGCAGACTGGCTTTAAGCATTCTCTTTACATCTTTTTTTTTTTTCTTTTTTTTTTTTGTGCTTTGAATTTCCTAGCACCTTTTTTGAAGGAAAAACAGCTCACTTTCTTGTTTCAGAATTTGTTGCTCACAATAAACATTCAAGTCTTTCCTTGATTGCAGTCTGCAGACAATGCTTCCGTTCCAGTCTATAAACAAGTCCTTCAGGGGGCAGTCACAAGTTTGTAGAGCTGTCATGTGCAGCTGTCATATCAGTGCTAAATAGTCAAACCTCCCAGCACTTTTGTGAGATCTCAAAACACTGATACCTAGAGAAAGAACATATCATCTGTCAAAAGGTTTCAGTGTTCTCATCAATGCAGCACCCAACAGAGACTCTGGGCTTTGCAGATGCAGGGCAAAACCAGGTCTGGGTGTCCTGAGTTAATTGTCTTTAAGTGCAAAGGTTTCAAGGACCTCTGATTTTGCAGGTATTTCTGTTTGTGAGTGTCTGCTGTAAGGCAGTGGGAAGCCTATTTTCAGCAGTGCTGACTAATCCTGGCTGTCACTGAGGCTGCTGGAAGCTTCAGCAACCTTTTGGAAATCAAATTGAAAACAATTTAAAATGGGACACCTAAAATCATACCTTTCAAACCTGGAGGTACTTCTGAACAGCCAGCTGTCCATAAGTACAATCTGTACAAATCTGTGACAAGTAAGTAGCTCACTTTTGTTCTCCTTGGGACTGAAGGGCTGATTTTCTAGGTTGCAGTCACTTCTCCTTGCTTTGACGTGATGGAGAGCCATAGCTTAGAGTTTGCCCAGTTCTTTCTTCAGTTTGTACCAGCATTTTCAATACTAAAAAAGTTACTGACTTCTTCATGGTGGTATTTCAGTGCTGTAATCTTTTGGCAACCAGGGCAAGTTGAGGGTTTCAGTGTGGAGAAGGTGACTGGAAGAGTTTATTTAATGGAGCTTCCCTCATCACCTTGTTTCTCCTTGATCCCTGCTGGCAGCCTTTGCTGGGCTGAGCAGAACAAGTGCCTTGAGCCACGCTGGATCTTCTGTTCTGCTGCACACTTCTCCCAGGTGACCTCCGGCACTGGTGTCAGAGAGGGCTGTAGCCCTCAGTGTTGCAAAGGAAGAACAGAGGCCAAAGGATCTGTAAAGGAGAGAATACCCCTTTTAAACAAACAGAAGTTACTGCTTCAGTCAGGGGATTTCTTGCAGGGAGTCTGGGGTTTTGTGTATCCTTACATTTCTTTTACTCCTTTCACTTCTTTCCCTGTCCCCACGGAGCTCCCTTGTCCCTTTGTTTTCCTCACATTTCCTGTAAGAAGGGCCTGTCATTCCTCACGTTCAGTTGCCATTTCCCTTGGCATGCTCTCCTTTCACTCCTTTGCTGGTGCTTCTGCCTTGTTTTTCTCTGAGCCTTGTGTGCTTCTCCCTACCTTCTCCCATCCCTCTGAACGATGCTGCTGTCACCATGGATAAGCCACAGGTCTGTGTCCATAAGCTGCATCCGGTATTTCTCTGCTCTCTATTTTCATCTGTTGTTTTACATGAACTTTCAGTTTTGAGGCTTTTCCAGTGGTCTGTGTTTTGCTACCTGAGCCCAGCAGATTTTCTTTATGTGAGCGCTGGGCTGATCATGTTGAGTGCTTGCAGTGGGCAGCAAAGCCCAGTGATTTCCTGGCAGGAATTTAGTGGGCTGGAGCTGCAGGTCTCACAGCACCATCACCTAGGATTCACCCTCCAACAACGAAGGTGGGCAAGTAAATACTTCAGTGAGAAGGGAGTGACAGACTTTACACTTTAGGCAAGCTATGCTGTGGAGATTCAGTTCAGCAAGAGGATTTATTTTTTTTAAAGGAAACAGATGGGAAATGCAGAGGGCATTCTCTGAAATAACACTTGGGACTTTTTGCCTCTTGCTTGCATACAAAAGTGCTAATGGTTCTTGTAACTGAAAAAAAATTGAGTAAGATATTTTCTTTTTACAGGAAGCTTGCAAACTAGAGAGACATGAATTCTTGTTCCTTGTTCATGTCTGTCTTTCAGTTAGCCATGAGGAGAGAGAGCCTTTCTCTCTTTTTGTATTTCAGAGGATAGAAAATTTATTAGGGGAGTAGCTAAAAGAATTTTTAGAGAATCTCTCTTTTCGACTAGGCTATGAGATCACACAGAGTCTTTAAATAAAAATTTAGATTAGCTTATCTTCATCCTAAGATATGTACTTTAATGAATATGAGAATTTTACTGTGAAAGATACACAGAACTGCATTTCAGTCAGGGTATTCACAATGGGCTGTGTGGCTGATATTTACAGCAGAAATGGGTTTTATTCACAGTAGTTTTGTCATACATCAGCGCTTGTGTTTCTTCTTGTAGTTTATCAGTCATGCTTGCTGTATCATTCTTAATAAAGGAGAAAGGCAGGTCCTACACCTGTAGGACTGATGCCCAGCAGAAAACTGAAGAAATGGAACGGTTACTGTTCTGAAAGGAACTAATTATTTCTTTTCCCTGTGCATGGCAATAATAGATAAAAAGAAGGTATCGGTAATTCTACCCTGTAGCCACAAGACCAGAGTGTTGGCAGAGTTCTTCACAATGTGGTGAAGGCTGTTTCCATAAGCATCACTGATTCCCTTCCCAATATCTTTTTTGTTATTTGGTGCAAAACTTTTGGGCTGCTTTCTGGAGGACCCTTCTTTGCATGCCCTGGTAGCAGACAGCACTAAATTGCAAGAGATTCAGCTCTGTTTCTGTTGTGGGCATTATGTTTTCTTGGTGAAGAGACAAGAGCTTCGGCTTCTATAGCCAGTTAATGTTTAGCTTCTTTTATGTTTTTCTGTGGTCTCCTATTTGTTTTCTCGAGGTGGCTGTGTCTGGTGTGCTCTGGGTGGGACTCTCGCTTTGGGGCTTTCTGTGCACTTAACTGTGTGTGTGGGTTTTTGAGAAACTTCCATGTTGTTCCAATGAAGTTTGCTTTCCAAATGAGGTCTGATGCTCTACTGCATGTCTGCAGCAAGCCTACTTGAGACAGACAGCAAAGATAGCTCTCCTCTGGAAAACAGCCTTTCCCTCACAATTTCCAGTAGGCTTAATGAGTTTGGCATAGTAAACTAGTATATGTTGCTTCATAAAGCATACCTTATGAAGCCTTGTAAATGATACAGTAAGAATGAACAATTGCATGTTCCATTTTTTTCCATAATGCTCTGTGAACAGAACCTCATGAACAGAGAAAATCTCATTGCTCAGGTGCAAATCCTTTTTAACTGCATTACTGAGAGAAGGCAGAAATGTCTAACGTCCAGGCTTTTTCTATGAATACAAGCTTGGAGTTAATCTTTCTTTAAGAAATGAGACATAATAAAGAATGGATGTGGATTCTGTTATGCTAATAGACACCATTCCCTCAGAGCAGGCTGCAGCTGATTCCCATTAACTTTACTTGAACTTTTAGACCATATGTTACTTTCCCATACATGCACAGAAAAAACTCTTCATGGGAAACAAGTGCAGCAGCTACATGGCTTTATGAGTTTTTTCCATCCTCCTCTGCCTCTGTCAGGGAGAATGGGGGTTATAGAGATGAAAATACCATCAGAGAAATAAAAAGTATGGAGATACGGGTCCTAATCCATGCACAGCAGTGCTTATGGCCATCCCACTTGTCATGGTAGCACAAAGGCACTGTCACATCTCTGGCCACTGGGGATTATTTTTTTATTTTCTCCTGCCCATGAACATCAGGTTTCTGAGCGCATTATTTAGGGCTCAGTGTTTCCAGGGGAGGGGTGTCAGCTGAGAAAGTAGGTTAAGATTTGGGTCTCTTGTTGTTGCACCACCTCCCTGTGTGTCTGTCTGGGTCCTTCCTCCACTCCACTTCCCACATGAGCAGCGCACGTGCTGCCCCTCTTCTCCCAGGCCTCCTGCGTCCGCACGGACTTCTGTGGCTGACTTCCCTAACAGTGCTTGGCTTCTTAAATGCCTGCTCTGGTAATTCCAGGGGAAATTATGGTTCTGACACACGTATGACAATTTCTGCTGACTTCAGGAGAATGAGGATTTTCCCTTGCTGGTTTTGGATTTGGTGGTGTTTCCAAGGCTGGCCCACACAACGTTAGAAACATTTTCCACAGTTCCCATGTTTGCAGTGTGGTGCAAATGGATTGTGTTTCCCTGTCTTGGTGGTTCTTTACTGCATCCTGTATTCTGAAGCTCTGATTGCCAACAATTTTGAGAAGAAAATGGCACTGTAATTGGTTACCAGTGACTGTCTTGGCACTAAAAATCTAGTCTCATGAGATGCTATTTTTTTTTGTTTTTATTAGAAGCTCTATGCTTTCTTTTACTGTAAGGGCATGATTACATTTGGCCAAAAGAACAATATTTATCATTACTTTTTAGTACTTGGACTAGGACTGCACACATTCATGCCAATATATAATGTGTGCAAGTTTAGAATATTTCAGTAGTGGGGATATGTTTCTACAATGATTGGAAAATGTCATAGTGCTCATGTACTGCTTGTAAATTGAAAATGTTTCTTATTTTAACAAATAATTTGGTCAGAAGACATTGATCTTCTGCAAGTGTGGTTGTTTTACTAGTTATGCCTAGATACTGTTAGGTCTTCTGTAACATTCTGTGATCATGGTTATTATTTGTCCAACAAAGGGTGCTATCAAGTGCATCTGTGTATAGTTGCCAGATACTGACCAAGGAGGATTGAATAGCTGCTTATTAACTGAATTGCATTTATTATTTGCACTGAATGAGACATGGGGTATGTAAGAAAAGAACAGACTGTGGTAATGTAATTAAAGACTGCATCATAATGCAGACACAGAAGGGAGCTGATTAAGGATGCATAAGCAACTTTAGTTCTGTTTTCTTCCAGTTTTCATATGCTGGACTTTGCAACCATCATGCTGGTTTACCATGGTGTTTTGAGACCTTGCTGTTGGGCAGTCTTGTTACCCAAGCATGCAGATCCAGGCTATCCCAAGTTCTGCAAGATCCCTCTCTGTGATCGTGGTGTGCCTGCTCTTGCTCGTGATGACTTCCCATGTGTGCTGTTAGCATTAGCCCTTCTAAGGCCATGACAATCCATGATTTGGCACAGAATTTCTCTGTTTTGAATCACATTTTTGTGTTGCAGGAAAAGACGTGGAAGGAAACAGCCCATCGGCACTGAAGGATGAGACACCACAAACTCCAAACTCCATTAGCAAGGTACTCTGGGATGGGGATCCATTCCTAGTCTTGCTTTCATTTCTTCTCAGGATGTTATTTCTCATGCTTACTGGTTTCTTTTTAAAGTCACTGAGAAAGCCTCTCCCTCTGTTCCTGCAGGAACTGTGTGTGCATATTTTGAGAGAAAGAGAATGAGTATTTTTGCATGGTTGGGATGACAAGGAAGCCTACACTTTCCTATTACTTGATTTCCCCTATCACAGAAGAACCCTGTTTATTTGAGCCTCATTTGGTAGTGTAATTAGATATGAATAATTATGGTTGAAAGGTTGATTTTGTCAGCAGAGGTGTCTCTGCTGTTCCTGATCAACAAGACAATAACAAACCTTAATTGTTTTGGAAGAGGAGACTGTAATATTTAGTGTAGTGTGCAACATCTGAAACAGTGAGTCGAGATCCTGGGAGAGAGCTATGGGAATTGTTGTAACAGGAGAGGAAGACAAACTAACATTTGTTAGTTAACATCAGCATTTCCTGAACACAACTTTTCCATCTAGCCTGTTAAGGAGAGGTAAAACTGGATTTAAAGCCTCTGGATCTCACTGTTCAAAACCTGCCTCTACATCAAGAGTTACACAGTGCCAGGGTTTGATTTCCTGTAGGGAATGAATCAACCTTATAAATTAGATCTGGCTTTGAGATTCATGTACAGGCTTTTTTGGCTGCAGCTCCCTAACATGGTTCTGGAGGATAGCTAGAAATAGAAGCAAGACCAGTTAATAAATTTTTAACTAAATTTATTTTAAACTATGAAGCTATAAAATGCAAGTGGCACCAGCTGAAATGAAAATATAGCATGAAAAAAACAGCTGCAGTCAAGTGATTTCTTGTAAGATATGAAAATAGCTTCTGCATCTTCCAGTACATTTCTCTGTGCTTGCCTGGAGCTTGCAGGTTGTTCTGCTGGGATTCCCTGGCAAAGGTCAGCACAGGGAGATGGTGGTGAGAGGAGCTTTGGGAATATGCAACAAGGACTCATGTGCATGTCCTCTGCTATTGCTGGAACCTGACAAGCTGCAAACCGACCTTGGTTTTGCTTTTTCAGGCAGGTTCCTCAAGGAAAATCAGCCTCCCACTTATCCTGGCAGTGGAGAAGCCCAAGGACCAGGTAACTGCATCCAGGGCTATGTTTTAAAGCTAGATGTTTTGCACGCCTTACATGGAGTGGTGTTGAATTTCCAATGACTTAGGAATGTAAAGAAGGACTTTATCTAGACAGGACAGCTCAGAGCACTGAAATGCTGTTCTAAAGGGAGTTTGATTTCTGAGATGCAGTATGAATGCAGAAATAGGAATGTAATTACAGTTTCTGGATGAGAGCATGGCTCAGCTGTGTTTTCCCAGCCTCTGGGCCTGCCTTGCTATTCAGTCTCCCACAGGTGTGGTTTTGAAAGGAGAAGCACCTGTGGAAGATTTGGGTGCCCACCTAGATTTCTGCCAGGCTTTATGTGCACCTGGGAGCCATTGGTGGGTCTCTTCCTGACACTGTCAAGAGCAATTGTTAAGAAGAGTTAAGAGGAAATGCACAGCACAAAACAACTGCATCAGATCTGTGAATAAAAAAAACTGGGGCTTTCAACCTGGACATGAACTTTGCTTTCACTAACCCAAGCCTTTGGTTTTACAATAGTCAAAATTGCTCTGAAACACCAGTGGACTAAAAACACATCAGAGGGCACCAAAACACTGAACTTCAACTTGCCTACTTGTTTGCAGTGCTGCAGACCATTGCTGTGGCTGCTGAATGGGCCAGAGCTGGGTTTCTTTCCTGCTGGAATATTCTGCTTAGACACATGATACTTGATTTGGAGACTTCCCACCTCACTGGACCTGTGCTGTAGTGCCTGTCATTCTCACTTCTCTCTGCTTCACCTTGCTGTGTTGTACAGTACCTCGTTCTGCTCCAGCCACGTAACTTGCCTTCTGTCATGCTTTGCACACCCCACAGTTGGGGGTTCCATTGCCAAACGTCTTGTGTTGTACAAATTTAGGCAAACTGCTAGCCTGTTTGCTTAATAATTTTTCACATCCATTCTGCTCTAATGCTCTAAAATAAAATCTTACTGTCAGGTGTCCAGAACTGTAAGTAGGGATCTGTCATGCTATTTCGGTTTAAAAATAAATAGTGATTCCACCTACAGGAACCAAAGAAAAGTGTGTGTGCTAGTTGGGTCATGTTTAGATTCCTGATAGCAAGAGGGGAATAATTCTTAGAAACTGAACTGTAGGGTGGGCTGGCTTAATTAATGGAATAAAAAGTAAATGTTGTGGGTTACAGATCCATGCCAAAAATGTTTGCCCTCCTTTTGGTTTGCCCTTCTTGGATACAAGAAAACTTGTTGGAAATCAGTGTTCTTTCAGCAGCACTGTTTTGATGTACCACACCATTTTGACTCTTCTCACTCACTAATGAGAAGGAAAGGAAAGCCAGTCAAGTGATTTGATCCCTGGACTGGGGCTTAGGGAACCTCAAATTCCCAACTCTGCCTTGGATTCCCTGCATTGCCAAGGCAGATTAATTGCATTTCTGTTTCATATCTTCATCAGTGAGGTGGAAACAGTTCTGCATTTTGTTCACTCAGGCTGTATCCACATTTCCTGATGGAGCAGGCTGCAGGTTGCCCAGGTTAGCAGAGGGAATGTGTCACAAAACCCCTGTAAAGGTCTGTGAACTTGTGAGCTGTGAAGACACATAACTGCAACCTCGCTGCCCTGTGCTCTTGGGTGGGCTGCTCTCTCTGTCTGAGGTGTGAACACATCCCAGTTGTCCTGTCTGTACAGACAGCCAAATATTTGATACTGCAACATTTGCTTTCAATGTGTTTGTGTGGTTCTTAGTACGGTATATATTTGTAATTTCAGCTGTGGGTTCCTTACCCACATTTTATTGAAACATATTTAAGGCACAGTTCAGCTACACACTGCATTGCTAACTTCCCTGCAGCACATTTTCTCCTGTTTCATTTTTTAAGTGGAATTTCTTTCATCTTCTTTTACAAAGGGAAAAAAATGTTAGCTTATGTTTCAGATTGTTTCTCATATTATTTTCTCTCTGTTTTAGAGCTCTTTAGCCTTGTTTTCTGGGACAAGGGCTCATAGTTGGGTGTGAAAGTATCACCAAACTGTCTCTAAACCTGAAGCTCTTCTCTGCACTCAGGTAGTGCAGTTAACACACACCTGATAGAGACAGGAGGTGCCTTTCTCTCATTTTGTGCCTCATTTGGTGCTCTTAGAGTCCTCTAAGGCACCTTTTATTTCAGTAAGCCTTGCTGCCTGTTGTCTTTCCTCCTTGTGCTTACCTATTAATTCTACTGGCTGGAGGGCTGCTGCAGTCTCTTGATATGCATGCTGGGCCACAAAGAATTGAGGTGTATTTTAAGGGATAGTCAGAAAAATCTTGAAGCTGGAGCTCAGTGATACTTCACTGTTTTCTGAGTGCTGCACTGAAGTCTATGAAATTGTACGAGTGTGGCTGTTGCATGAACAGTTACGGGAAGTACTGGAGGGCAAAGCATTGTGAATGAGTTTTTCCACATGCCTGAATTGTTCAGGCCTTTATTGTGTGATTTGTAATCTGAAATATGAATGTAACTGACTGCTAGAAATTTATTTTAGGTGCAAAGTAGTTTGAAACAGCACATACTGATCACTTGAGATTTAAGCTGCAGTTCACATACTGTCTCAAGCTCACCCTTCTAGATCTATGAATCATGCTCTTGACCTCTGAGGTAATTTCAGTCATGGTTACATTTGGGACTACCATAAAATACCATGCAGAAATGCGGCAACTTTGAAGGGTACCTTTCCCACTATTCTCCCTTAGCCAGCAAACCAAGGAATTGGTTGGCAGACAGGTCCAGATGTTGCAGAAATCACCTTGGAGAGACTCAGGCATGAAACCTCCCCTGTGCACGTTAAGCACAGCTTTATAGGAGATTCTGCCCCTTTCAGGTGGTGTTATGCTCAACTGGACCCTTGCTGTCTTTTCATTACCATACTTCATGCTCTCGAAGTTGTGGAGGGAATTGTTTTGGAGCCAGTTGTCTCTATCAAGACTTACACTCAGTTCCTGTGCCCTGACTCAGTACACCTCGCTTCCTCAATTCCACGTGCAGCATTTCAGGGTGATCACAGTTGTCCACAGAGGGCATTGCACCTGATTATGGTGATCGTAACTCCTTAGTCTGGTGTTTCTGATGGGGAAGATGAAGGTAAATAGAGGTGCTAAAATGGAAATGATTTATTAAACAATTTAACAAAACATGTATAAACTGCAGGTCCACTGCTCCCTTTGTTTAAGCTCAGCCTAGGGACAAAAGCTGTGCCCATTAGCTGGAGGGGAAGGCAAAACTTTGCTTTAGCCTTCTGCTGGCACAAAATCTGTAGCAGTCATGTGAAACAGGATCTTTCTCAGTGTCCAACTTCCCATCTCGCCACAAATGTTCTTTAAATATTCTGAACTTGCAGAACAAACTTTCCATGGAAGACACACTTAAATGATCAAATAGAAATCCCATGAGGTCTGTGATTTTTCTTTATTTACTATAATTTGATGCAGTGGGGCAAAGGATTCCACTAAACACTGGTATAACTTGATATTTGGAGTTGCTTGAATGGCTGAATTTCACCAATTATTTTCCACAGATGCTGCTGTTACGCCAACTGTTTATTTGTACAGACTTTTCAGTTTGTGCTAATCATTGTGCTGTTTCAGAGTTGTAAACACAGTTGTTGTATCTTTGTTACATTGTTGAAATAAGAGGGATTTTATGTTGGTTTTCTTCCAACTGGAAAGTTTTAGTTGAGGATTATTCAGCTTGCTGTAAAGCAGCATATCAGTTGAAGGGTAGTCTTTCCTAATGCACAGCTTGTTTGTCAGTAAGAATCGTGTTTCACCGACATTGCTGTGCTTTGGATGAGCTGTTAATTCACAACAAAAGTAAAAAAGTTTTTTTAAAGAACGCTTATAATTGCTTAAATTCACTTGAGATATCTGTGCATATTCACATCAGTAACAAGGAGTTTCTCACTTGTAGTCTTAAACCCAACTCTTCCATAGTTTTTATACTGCTAAAGGAACTTTTGTTTCATTTCTTTTATTTCTGTGTGATCAAGATTTGTAGCAATTATATGTGGAAAAGATACTGGAGAAATTACATCTGACCAAGGACATGTCTCCCACTGCTTTTGTGAAGTATAATGTATGACCCCAGTTCCCTTTGTTCTGCCTTCCAGTTCCCATCTGATCTTGTCTTTCTCTCGCATGGATGCAGAGAAGACGAAAGGGCAACTTCTAAACCGTCCCTGCTGTTAACCTGCAGAGCACAGCCTGAGAATGACTTTATTTAAATGTTTCTGCTTTGGAATAATTCTGGCTGTTGTGCAGCAAGGATTGCTTGTGCTAAGTAACAGGATATTCCTCTTGCTGTTATCCGAGGCACGGATGGCATGCTGATGGCCTGGCACCCTCCACACCGGAGTTGATCACAGACTGTTTTTCTGTGAAATGATTTGCTTCCTCTTGGAAATGAAGTCACCAAAAAGACACTGGATCAGAATAGCTCTATTGTGAGGACTCTGTATGCTCTCTTACAGAGCCTGGCAGAAGTGTGAGGGTATTGTGATGACTGCTAACAATCAGCAGTGAATCTCCAGAGCTCCATGACTGAGATGAAAGGGAATAGAAACTTAACTGGGATAAAAAGTATATTTTTGAGCACAGTACAGCCCATTGTCAGTGGCAAGGTCATCACTCAGTCCTGGAAAGGACAGGTTTGTCTAGAGAACTGAAGAGGGACAACAGTTTCCTACCCCTGCAAGTGCTGCAGCATGCTCTGGTACAAGTTTTTGGCAGATTGTAACAGTCTTCCCTCCTTATGGGAACCAGTATAATGAAAGCATGCCTATTGCTTTCTTACTAGAAAACTCCAGTGGTGGTGGGAGTTCTTTAAAAAGGATACAAATTCCTTGCCCTCCCATTGTGCAAAATCTCTTCTGTGGCTAATATTGTTCACATGTTGCTACAGAGAGAAGGGGCCAGATTCTGACGTCCTGCACAAGCATTTTCCCAGCGTCCTTGGAAGGCTTGCTGTGCTGACAAATGGCTTCTCTTAGTTTTCTGCCAGGCTGAGAAAGGCAGGGCAGTAGAAAGACATCATTAAATGCTCTTGGTGTGTCTTAGCAATGTGAGAGCCTGCTGTGTCTTGGGAATCATTAGAGCTGATGGCCCGAATTTACTGAATCTTATATCTGCCACGAGGTACAGTCAAAACTATTGAGACAGATTAATGTAAAAACATGAAATCATGTTGCTCCAAGTCACTTAGCAGGTTAAACATGAGGGAACTATCATTACTATCAGCAGTATGGGGGCCCTGTGGTATACTGTCCTGGGAGCTTAGATATCACCTTTCCTATGAAAAAGCAGGAGCTTTAAACCCAGGAATACGATGCTTTTCACTCTGTAGACCAGGAGATCACCTGCCAGCAGACTGCTGTTTAGGATCTATGATGGTACATCCTCATATGCGTAACAAGAGGCAAAGTGGGGAGGGAGAAGCAATCGTTCTGCTTCGAAAGAGTAACTGGGGAACAGTGTCAAAAGTCACAGGTCAGGCACATCTGAAAGCTTGCCCATGGCTCTTAGTTAAAGCCATGGCTTGGTTATAGTAACATTTTCTCTCTCTTCATAAAGCATTTTGCAACCATCCCAGGGAGCTGTGGTATTGGTCACACAGCTGGTAGGTACGTCACAGTTTTTGGGACATAGCTGCACAGATATTTATTTTCCCATACCTATAAATTCTTGTACAGGCAGTGATGTACCTACACTCCTGCTTCTTTCCCATCCCTTCTTAAGCCTGTCGTGGTGTGCACCGTCCCTGTGGCCGTGTTTCCCCTTACAGGCCAAGTTCACAGACTCAGCATGTCCCAGTGCAGCCCAAACCTGGAGGAGGGAGTGCCTGAAGGAAGCAGCACAGTTGTCCAAGAGCCACCGCAGCAGCCCCCCAGGCTGTTCACCCAGCTGCTTTAACCAAGTGAAGGGCCAGTTTGTGATGGTTTCAGACAAGTTTCGCTGTAGTTATTGAGCTCCTAAAAGGTGTGGTGGTGTAAGGGGAGATTATCTCTTCATCAGCTGTTGTGTGCTGTGGTTTTATGGCATGCACAGCAGTGTGCTTGGTCATGGAGCTACGAGTCAGCTCTCTGGAAGAATCAGAATCAGTCTGTGTGAACATCTCAGGTTTGGAGTCTTGTGGTTGTTTAACTCTATTTTTAGCATGACCCAGAGAGACTCCAAGGAGGAGGCAGGTGGGTCTGGTGGAGCAGTGGAAGTGTCTCTGTCTGTGTCAGTGCCAGTTCCCCACGAGCAGCAGGTTCAGGCTCAAGTTTTCTCTGGTTTTTGGAAGCCCTTCTGAATGCAGCTGTAAGCAAATTTCCCCGAGCCAACGGAGCTTAGGGGACAAAATTTTCTTCTTTATCCAAGTGCTAAGGTGTAATTGTCTAGACAACAAAGGGCTGTAGCTTGTTTTAATTAGTTAAGCAAAAAGCATTCTTTGTATCCTGATGCTTTGCAGGCACCTGAGCCATATTTCCCAGAAACTTGGGAACGTCTGTGCTTTTTCTGCCTCTCATGCTGGCTAATGAGGAATAGTACGCAGTGTTTCTCCCTCTGTCTGATCTCTCAGGCCAGAGGGAGTGAAATTACTAATAAACAGTTGGCTCATAGTTGTGTCTCAAGGACAGGACATTCTTCCTGCTAATTGGGAGAAAGGGGGAGAATTTTCTGACCGGTTTCAGAGGACACACGTCTCGAATCATGAAAGCATAATCTCCTAATAATTCCAAAGGTTTCTTCCTCAGAAATATTTAAGCACTTGGAAATGTTTCTTGATAAAGAAAGGCTTATAGCATATCTCTCAAATGTCTACCACTGCCCTTGGAAATGTGACAAAGACCCTGTGGGCACAAGTCTCCTCTCAGACATCATATCTGTGCAGTGGTCCCCACCATAAATCTTGTGTTTTTACAGTGAAGTCTGAAGCACAGACATACAAAATACGAATCAGAGACTGCATTGCAGGTAGAGGAGGCAAGCTTAATTTTCTGTGAAAATAAAAATGGCAAATACTGAATAATTTTCAGGAGTCCAGGAGATGGCATTTTCTTTGAGTGTATCCCAGTTGATTTGTAAACTAAACAGATCAGGGACCTCACTGGTCTTTGTGCGCCGTCAGAGTTTTAATTTCTCTATTTTTAAAGTATCACTTATAGTTTTGGTTTTAGTGAAAGACTACTACAAGGATGTGTGAGAACAAGTAATAGATTCTACAGTGACTGTGGCTCTGCTGCAAATTGCACCTTCTGTGCCTGATTTCTAATCCTGCATCATCTACAAGGAATTTTGCTCAGTTGAGCATGCACCCTTATCTCCCATTTTTGCTCCTGCCACAGGCTCCAAGACATAGTTGATGGCCTGTTTGCTGTGATCTGGTCATGCATTTCTGTGTTTTTCTCTGAGTCATGTGAAAAGGACAGATCTGGCTGTCATTAAATATTTTCCTGCTCATACTAACGTTCAGCACAGTTTGTGGCTGTAGTAGCCTGAGGTTTGTGTGTCACTGGGAGGGAAAAAGGAAGTGGGTCTCTCAAAACTGAAGGTGGTGTAAAATTATTACATCAATTCATGACATAAAGGAGAGAAAATCTGAGAGCCCAGTGGGTTTGTTTCATATTATAGCAATGAATTTTTAAATGGGAAATATACTTCATACATTTTTTTCCTTAGTGCAGCTCATTTTTGTGTCATACTCGTTACATCAAGGTGGCCTAGGGCTGAGCTTGTCTTACAAAACTGTCATGCATGAGTGGGAGAGACAGTGCCTGACCCCAAAAGATCACAGTCTGAATGCATCAGCCACATGAAAGGTTGGAAGGAAGAGAGGTACAGAGACAGCAAGTAACTTCCCCAAGGTCACATAAAAAGCAGCAGAGTCCAGACTGTACCATTATTCTTTCACCACTAACCCAGGTTTTGGACAATTTGCTGACAGAACCTATCCAAGTGGGGATCCTCGTTGTGAGCTGGGCTCTGGAGAGCTGTACTTTGGTGACAATAATGCTGTGATTATGCCTAGCAAAAGTAAAGCATTTTTTCAGCCCATCAGCACAATCATGAGATCAGTCTGTCGCCTCTGAAAGTAAATTTAAACAGCACTGACAATATCAAACATGATTTGAAGTGACTGTATGTATTTTGTACTTCGCTTTGCAAGGCCAAGATGAAGGTGATTTCCTGTATTATCTGTAACATGATTAGTTCATTTCTTGCCCACTCATGTTTTTAGACATTTCAGCCAGTGCAACAGTCATTGCCAGTATCAAGTCTAATCCGGAAAGATCTATAACAGATTTCCCATAGGTTTTATTCCAGTAATTGAAGTGCTTTCAGATCTGAACAGAGATGGGCAGTTTTCAAAGTTAGAAATAAGAACAGATTTTGGGTTTCTGTTTTGTTTTATTGTTTTGTTGTTGGGGTTTTTTTTACCAAGATTAATGTCTGCATGGGAGAAATACAAAGAAAATCTGGTGGGGAATTTTCCAAGCAGTTATAGATATAAAAAGGAAGCTTGAACTGCACTGCAGATATGCATTTTGTGCACCTTCTTAGTGTTCCACTGCTGAAGTCTGCAATCAGCTCTTTTATGGATTCCTCAGAGATATAAACAACTCTTTATCAGAGCATAACTTGAACATCTTCATGTTGACACATTCCTGTTTTCTCTCTCCCTCTTTTTTTAGATCGAATATAAGCTTTGCAATGGGTCTGACAAAGAGTGTGTGTCTCCCACAGCCAAATTCATGAAGAAGGAAACACTGAAGGTATGTACAAAGCAGCCAGGTCAGCATCAACTGATTTTCTTTAAAAAACAAAAAGTACCTTCCAAACAAACCATTGGGAACTACTCAGAGTCATTTCCCAAGACCTAGAGAAGCCTCTGAATCTTCAAGTAGTTATTATAGGCCAAGGACATTTACAGGCTTTATATACAGGATTAGATTATATACTGCAAGCAGAACAGATCATTGTAATTATTTCACCATGTTTGTGTGTTCCAGAGCCATTAGGCACCTCAAGAGGATTGTAATCCTTCATTGCTCTTGTTAGGACGGGCTTGCCTAGGCAATCTGAGCAAACTGTAGCTTGAACACTTGCGTGTCTACCAAACCAAAAGCATAAATGACTGAAATTAGATTTAATCTCTTGAATTTGAGGGGTGAGGAGGACGGAGTATCCAGCCTCTTTCCATTCCCCCCAAAGAAAGGACAAGCTAGGTTATGTTTAGTCAAACTTCAGGAGCAAAGGAATTGCCTGTTACCTCGTTATGTTTTTGCTCTTCCTTGTGCTCATTTCTGGGGAACCTGTGCTGGGTCAAGTTCTAGCTGTGCTATACATAACTGTCCTTAATGCATTATGTTCTTTCCTCCCCAAAGGAGGCCATGATTACAGCTGCTATATTTTCTCTATTCTCAACCAGGTACAAAAAAAAAATTACAGACAGGAGAAAAAAAGAGCTACGAAACAACTCTTCAGTGCTCTGAAGGATCCCAGTGTGGTGATCACAGCAGACTGGCTGAAGGTATTTGATGCAGACCATTTATTCTGAGGCTGTAGGAAGAAATAAATGAGAAGCAGTTGATGTGTCTGAGACTTATGCACTAGAACTTTTTTAAGTGCAGGAAGACTGAATAATTTTGAGTTGAAGTTGCTGTAAAGCTTTACTTAAATAACTGCTATAAAAGTGGAACTCTGGGGAGTATTTCCTTTCCACCTTAATCTGACTCAATTGGTCTATTCCATGTCCTTAAGCAGCAACAAGTTCTCAAAACGTGCATAGTACAAAGGGAAGTGATGATGTTTCTTTCTTTGTTCCTCTCTGAAAGACTCTGTTGGCCTCTTCCCATAAGTGTGGTTTTGTACTGAAGAGGGAGTAGGCACAGTAACAGTCTGAAAATGGGCAGATACAGCTTGTTCTATTGCCAGTTGGACTTTCTGTTGTCACAGCACAGAATGAAACATATTGTACCTGTTGACAACTGTAATTTCTCCTTGTGCACAGACTCACGTAGTGACAGCTTCTCACTGAAGTCCTGAAAGTTTTTATGTGGCAAAGTAAATCTGGATTGACATTGAGAGATGAGAACTGTTTTCTTCTCCTTTGGGGCCATTTAGTCTTCTCCAATAATAGTGAATTGATTGACCTTTTTATATTCACAAAACTTAATTTCCAAACGTTGCCAAACAAATAGCTCTTAAAAATAACTTAAGGATCTCATGAAACAATACAATCTCACCTTTGGCTAGTGTGAAAAACCTCCAATGTTGTTCTACAATCATTATTAGAGGCCAGAAAAGTGACATGCTTATGGTTTATTCGACAAATTAGATTGGTAGCACAGACTTTCCATAGTATTTACAGTTAATGATAGATAAATATTGATATATTTTAAAATACAGAATACCTGTGGCATATTTGCTGTGGCTGGAAGGTTTGTGGTGAGCCACAAAAACAGAATGGTGACACAAGACTGGAGTTTTGGCCTATGTACATTGAAGGCAGGAAGACCTCAGGCAAAATCTAACCTTACTGAGAAACTTCTCCATTCTTAATGCTGTTATCTTTAATATACTCTTATCAGATTTAATGTCTTCTATACAAGAGAGGGCTGCATTGAGCTTGACAGAGAAGTAAACCAGCTGGAGACAGTACTTTTAAAAATGGGGTATTTGACAAAACCCATTAATAGCTGTGTTCTGCAGAACACTATTAAAATGACTTATAAGTCGAGTTAGACTGGCTATAACATTTTTATATGCAATGTTGTAATTGGCATGTCCTCCCTGATTACTAACAGATCACTCTCACATGGGCCAGCAGTGCTGATTGCCTAAAAAATTGATCAAGCTGCTAACACTGAGCTAGTAATAAAAATACGAAGAACACTAAGCCAGCAATAAAAATATGAAGACTAGATTCTGATAGCCCGATTTACAGAGATCCCGAGGACTGTTCAGATAACATGGTGTATTTTCCTTAGGAAGTGTATCGTGGTGCAGCCTTGGAATAAATATACTGGAAATCATGTATAAATACTGAACAAATGCTGGCTTTCTTCTAAGGAGCAACATAGATGCAATTTTCTGTTCTCTCCCTGCTTTCCTCCAGATTCGTGGGACTCTGAAGAGCTGGACCAAACTGTGGTGTGTCCTGAAACCAGGAGTGCTGCTCATTTATAAGACGCCAAAGATTGGACAGTGGGTTGGGACAATCTTGCTCCATTCTTGTGAGCTGATAGAGAGACCCTCCAAAAAGGATGGCTTCTGCTTTAAACTCTTCCATCCTTTGGATCAATCAATCTGGGCTGTAAAGGTAACAATCCTGACGAGTTGAACCACCTCTTCTTTGTCACCAGAGTTTCTGAGCAGTAGTATTACCTAGCACCGATATTATTTAGTTACTCAGTTTCTGTTAGCAGTGGTGAATTGACTGCATGAAAAGATTAAAGGCATCGAAGCTTGAGCATTGAATGACATCAAAGGAACATAGTCCTTGTGATTAGTTCCACAGTTGTATCATTCCTAGTGTATAGATGCATGCGTGGACTGAGGAAAGAGGAAATGTGTGAGTGCAGAAAAGGAGATAAATACCTAGAAGCTTTATCAGGTCATGGCCTACATCTTTAAAAAGAGTTGAGGAATAGATGCAGTTAACTAAATTCCCCAAAACAAGGACACACAAAGCACCAAGTGCTTTGCACAGTACTGGGAGAGGGTTGGCAAAGTGACAAAAAAACAGGTTTATATTCTGACTTTTTTCTAATGCCCCTGAGGTTTGGATTTGTTTGCAATGGACTTGCAACTCAATGGTCTGCTCAAGCCTTGACCGTTCCGCAAAAGTGTGACTTCAGATAGGTTGCCTTCATTGTCTATTCTTTGAAATGAAAATAGCAGGATTTTCTCCACTTTGAGTTATTCTTCAGGCTGACTCAATCTTTTCCTATACACAGAGTAGCTCCTGCAGTGACCTCTGGAACTCCCTCTAACAAAAATGATTAATAGTTTTTCATGCTTCTTGAAATAACTCCCTGCAAATTTTAAAGATCTACATTCCTTTTCCTTTTTTTCCTTTCAGAATAGATTAAAAAAGAAAAAAATTATATAATGCCTGTGAGCAAAGAGGAAGATCCCAGTACCTCCTGAGAAGCACTGAGTGGCACATCTTTTGGATACCCTTAAGACAGAACTTAAATGCTCTTGAATTTGTTTCCCTATTAAAAACAGTGACTCGGCAGAGTTATTGCACTCATAACTTCTGTAGGAGACATCATGAGTGTAAATAAGGCATTACAAGCTGATGCCTTGCTGCAAGGTGGTCAGCAGAGGAAATGTACTTGGAAGGGCTCATGAAAGAGCAGTGAAGGCACTTGTCACTGGAATCAGAAGTTCTAACAAAAGGGAGAAGCCCTGTGGGAGCAGATCAAGCAGACTCACTCCTGCTCATCTGTGCAGTTAATTGAGTGGTTTTAAACACAGCTATACAATAGCTATAAAAAGCCTTTCCATTTTTAATAAGGTAGGAGGAGAGAATTAAAATTAACCTCAACAACCAGGGGTGAGAGCTGCTGATTCCTGTCAGCAGCTCAGCTCTGATCTGTGCCTAGATGCACTGGTTTTGCTTAAAGTTCCAAAGGTTTCATTGCTACCTTGCTTCTTACTCAGTTTGAGAGTTTCGATGCTTTTTTAGTGCAGAGCATGCACCCAAGAAGATTGTTGATGATTTACTGTCTGTCAACAAAAACACTCCTTGTGACTTGACAGGTCAACTGAATTCTTCTGAGGAGCACAGTCAGGAGAGGTAGTGTATAATAGAATCAAAAGTGCAGTCAGGTACTGAAAAGCAGAGTTGGTGAAAGATCTGAAGTGTTGCACTAGAAGGCCCTTCCTTTGCTATGAAGCATCCCAAAGAAAGAGGAGGTTTTGTCAGTATGTGTATGTCTTTCAGTGTGTGTATGTATATCTAATTCTTGTGTCTCTTGAGAAAATATACGACAGAAATAAGAATTAGTATATTATATGTGAAGGGAGTATATCTCTGAAAATGTTTGTGTACTAGAGGAAGTCCAAAGAGGTTTACATTTTAAAGTCAAAGTCATATTCTAAGTCTCTTGAGACATATTTAGAATGCCACATTTGAGCTGCATAGAAGGATACTCCCTGAAACCTGAGCTCAGCCTGGATTGTTGTGTGTGCTAGATGCTTTCAGCCATGAGGTAAACACCAAAATACACATGAAGAAGAAATCTACCAGTGAGCTGCTTGATGTCAAAGAAGTTCTCTGCACTCTGATAACAGTTTAAGGCTGAAATTGCTAAAAATACTGTTTCATTTTATGTCATTTCACAGCCTCCTTTTAAAGCAACTGGAGCAGAATTGACTGATCTACATTGGTTGTGTGTAACTATGCAAAGAAAATCTATTTCTAATGAAATACGGATTTGCCCGAGCTTAAGCAAAAAGCCCAGGTTACTGTCCATCACAGTAAAAGTAAGATCTGGATAAACAGCTTTCACTTTTGGCCAAAATGGCTTGTGAAATTTTCAGGGATTATCCAGACAAGAGCTGATGACTCTCATCAGCAGACTTGCAGTTGACTTGGGGTAACTAATGAATACCTTTGTTAATATTGGCCTGGCTGCCCAGTAGATGTTTGGAGCTAACTCTGGGGTTCAGCCCTGGAGCAAATGTCTGGTTCGGGCACTACCATAGGCCTTCATGGTAGTGCTAGCCAAGTAAATTTGGTGTGCAGGCATTTAACTTCAATTAGAGCAGGGTAGAATTTTGGAGCACCTTTCAAGGTAAGATATAAGGCCATTGCTTATAGTTGAAAGCAAAATACATGTACCAGGGTACTGTTTTTCCTATAAAGCTCTCTGGGGTCTAGAGCTACATTAGAAGAATATTGCTGAGGGAAAAAGTTCTTTATTCTACACTGCTTCCCTGGCTTTTTGAGAGTTCTAACGTGGAACTTCTTTGCAGTGCAAATGGATTAGGCCTTTTATCTATTTGCTCTGCCCAGGCCTTTGTAAACCCAAGGCCAAAACCGCCAAGGTCTCAAAATCAGCCAGCAGTGCAGGCAGCAGTAAGAAATCTCCCCACGTGCTCCAAATACTGCTGCAGAGGCACTTTGTCCATTGTGTGAAAGCAGCGTGATCCCACACTGCTCCTGGGAAGGGACATTTTGCTGAGGTGGCTGCGGGAGACTGGGGAATGCCAACCTAGTAATTAGTGTGAGAGTGTGGCTGTCCGTCCTCTTGCTTCGCAGAGGGAGTGTAGGACTATCAGCTGGCAGGGTTTGACTGCCTGTCCCAAAAAATGTCCTGGAATAGGTCGTATTTCCCTTCAAGCTTGCTCAGAAGTTGGCTGAACATGGTGGTGTGGGAAGGCTTTCATTATCTGCAGCCTGTTCTGGCATTTATTTAGAACAATAAGTAAGTTGGGGTCAGACCCTCTGCATCTGGAAATATATATAATTTGAATTTTGTTGATTTTTAAGAACTGTGAGTCATTCCTTTAAAGAAAAAGTCCTAGTAATAGGCTTGTGCTGCTGCTTTTCCAGTTGCTTATTCCATTCCAGAATACAACACAGTTTCGTCTTCATCCTTACAGTTATCCACAATACTGTTAATGGGATTTTTTCCCCCTTTTTTAAGCTTTGTTTTATGACTCTCCAAGATGTCTTGTCACACTATCTAAAACTGTCAGTCCCTTCCATTTTCCAAAGCCTAATCACCCCCTGTTTGATAATGTTTTTTGAGTCTCAAATCAGATGTAAGGACAGTAATGATCTGAAGGTGATCCTTTCTTAGTTGTACTGCCTGGGGGCTGCAGCTGGGCTCTGCGTCCTGGTGCAGCAGGGATAACACTCACTTCTAGTGAGAGATGGTCATTGACATGGTGCTCAAAGGCTGGGAGAGAGAAACCATCATTATCTCTGCTGTGCAGATACAGAACATCATTTAGTTTGTGCAGATGTTGGTTTTATTTTTACGTCCTCCTCTCTTTTCTTTCTTTTTTGTGGGAAATGGCCCCCTCCTTGCATGAATGTGCCTTACTATTGAATACATTACCTGACAGAGTGACCTGGCTGCTTCTTGAGTTTATCCACATGCCTAAATGCCTGTTAAAATCCTGTGTTATCCCCTCCTTCCCATCTCCCCCTTTTTTTAAATACTGTTTCTCAGTAGCTGTACTCTTCGGTTGTGGGTTTTTTCCTCAAACAGAACAAATACCCACCTCTGCAATGAGAACACAAGTAATGGTGTTATCAATAGTTCTAGAACGCCCTGCTCAGCTGCAAGCTACTGAAAGGAAAATTGCCATGGGGAATGATGCCTGATTGCATTAATGTCACTAGTAATGTCTTAAGCTGCTCTGCTCTGGTTTACTAATCAAATCTAAACTTTGCCAGTCCTGACTATTAAGCCTTTAAACAGTCTTAATTTTGTGAACCTCTTGTGGAAGAGGGAGGGGAAAAAGTCAGGAGAACCCCAGTTTCTCCTGGAACCCTGCAGTAGAGGAACCCTGCAGATATCAAGTCAAGAAGCTTGACTGGAGACTGTTGTCTTCTCAACACGGCGTCTTCATACACTCAGATACAATTTGATGCTTTTCCTACACTTGCACTCTTGCCTTGGAGCTGCAGCAGCAGTACCGTGATTACTAATGAGTCTCTGTAAATTACTCCATCTGCTCTTTCCTTCTTTCCTGTCACAAGCATGCACGTTCTGCCTGGGAAGGGTGGAAAGACATTGAACAGTCCATTGCAGCTTCCGTGCCTAACATCTTCCTGTCTGTGTGCATTTCCAGGGACCAAAGGGAGAAAATGTTGGTTCGATCACTCAGCCTCTTCCCAGCAGCTACTTGATTTTCAGAGCAGCCTCAGAATCAGATGGTAAGTTTTGGGGTTTCTTTGCTTTCTCCAGATAGCACACTTTCTGCTAGTTAAGAAAATAGGTTGATGCCAAAAAAAGGGTATATAAAGGAAAAAACAGTGACTCATCCAGCTTGAATGCTGCCCTAAGCAATGGTTGGAATAGGTCAAGCTGACTTCTGGCACATCTCACTTCCCTCACTGAACAGCCACCTCTCTGGCCATGTGTATGGAAGAAGGACCTAGGCTTCTAACTGGGGAAAATCACCTAGTCAGTATAAACTAAAGAGTGAAAGGAGTTGCTTCCAAAACTGAGATGAGAAGGGCTCTTAACTGTTTCCTCAGTTCAGCAGAGACTTCAGTGTGTTATCTGCCTATGTCTTACACTGGGGAGGAAAATGGCATAGTAATACTGAAGTACTGTTGGTAGATGCCTTTCATCCACCTGAATTTTCCTGTAAGGATGTTGTGCTGTGGTTTGCAGCATAGCAGGCCCAGGTGCTGGTGACTCCACATGTAAAATACCATTCTGGGAATTCTCAAAATAATGGAAGGTAAATTTAGGTCAATATGTAACAGACATGCCAGCTTGCTATCTGAAAATCTCTATAAATTACTTTAGTAAACCTAAAATATCAGTGATTTATAAGTAGATAAGAAGATTAAAAACATGTTTTCATTACATTTGACCTTCAGACTACTCTAATTTTTTTTTTCATAACAAATTAACCCAGGCTGTTCATTTTATGGATTTTTTCACTTGCCCTACCACGGGGGCTCATGTATCCCATGTACTTCTTTGGGTCTCATCTAGAGTAACTTTAAGGACACAAGGACTTCTTATGGAGCAAAATGGGCTTTGAAAGCAGTCTTTCTGATCAGTGATTAAGTTTTTTATATTCCTAAGGGCTGGAAATGAGGCAACGCAAATGCACCTTTGATATGACACTTAGAATAGGAGAAAGCCTTCTTTCATGACAGACTTGTGTGTTATTTTCCTCCTACTGTGAAAAGAGGACAGTTCATGGTGAGGGACAGCATCTTGACACTGAAAGCCTCTTGCAGATGTCAGTGTAGTGAAATGATATGAAAATAAGTGGCACTTATATAGAGCCATAGAGGCCCATTTTTCCTTAAATATTATGCTTTTGTAGCTTATCTGTGTAAAGGAATACAGGACTCTAACTTCGCTCCAAATATCACCTGTCTGGAAAGGGATAGATTGATACAATAGTCTCTTCTGAGGGGAAAAAAAAGTTCTGTGATATAGAGCTGCTAAATTAGAGGCATTTCAAACCCTGGGAATACAGACAGCCTGCAGAACAGATAGACAGAACAGTCCCACAGATTCCTTAGGCAACCAGATAGCTTCAACAACTGTCTGTCAATCCAGATTTTACAAAGTGTTATTTCCTTAGAGAGCCATGCAATTTGTCTTTCCATTAACTTAATTATTAATGATTAAACCATAGAGTCAGCCTGGCAGAGACCCATGGCTGAGCTTCTGCTCTCTCTTTTTATGATGACTGCCACAGGCCAGTTACATGGAGTAGAAGAGCTTGAGATTTGTTCTAACTAACCTTACCCATAAAGGCTCCTAAGATAGCAATAGCTCCCAAGAGATCTTCAGAGGTAAGACTTTTGTAGATGTGATCTCTCTATCTGGCTTGTACAACACGTGCTGGAAAAGCACAGAAGGAATCATACCTGGCACATGAAAATTTTCAGTATTGAAATGCCTGTGGGAAGTTTTCTGTCCAGTGAATTATTATGTGTCATAAGAGCTTAAAATAGTGAGTTACTGGAACACATTTTGAAAGCCAAGATGTTGGCCAAGATTCTTGGGAAGCATGCAGAGGCCAGGCAGATCAAAGCAGAGTTACTTAAGGGTTTAGTATGATTTTCCTTTACTTTGCTGCTTCTCTACAGTAGGGTCCTAATATTAGATTGACAGCTAATGTGATAAAGGGAAGGAGGAGCAACTGAGATGCCTCTCAATCAAATAGCCTAAATGTGTATAAAAAAGTAACTAGGGCCTTTGGTTCAGGATGAAATAATGTATGCTCTTGAGCAGCCCCAGCAGTGCCCTAAAGCCACCTGCACAGGTTTGGAGCACCCACCTTTTGCCCGCTAGATTCTGAGTCTGATGAGATGATCATGACAGCCCATGTGGAGTGAAGCTTTGGGATCTGCCCATTTAGCAGTGGACTTCACAAAAAAAATTGATACCGTATTGCACTGGAAATATTAGCATGAAAAATGGTGTAATTTTCATCTGAATGAGAGTATTTGATGTCACGGCTGGGGTCAGTGAGCTGTGAGAAGTGGCCGCACCTGGTGAAGGAAGGGAAGGATGAGATCCTGCAGACAAGAGGGAAGAACAGCTCCCTCCCAAACACAAGAGCTGTCCTGGCATTGTGACTGTGCTGTGCTCCTTTGGTTTGTTAGTTCCCCTTTGTGAGGGCAGTTTGAGGGTGTCCCCTCCACTGGGCAGTGTAGATGTGCTGACAAATGGCCAAACACAAGGATGTCACACTCAGAGGTGACCGACTTGGAGACGGTATTAATGCCGGTAGGTCGTGTAAAACATATGCAGACAAGGACACAAGGAATAGCAACTGCTACATTTAAAGAATTCTGTATAACCTGCAGCAAGTTAAAGCTTGTACTTTGCAGTTAATACAGTTTGATTTTAAGCTCAGAAGGCACTTCTGAAATGGTTGTAGACTGTTACATTGCTTCACCTGTTGCAGAGGCATCTCCAGGAAGGTGTGCCCGAGTTTGTTTCATTTCTTTAACACGCTGGACAAACCTAGAGGATGCAGTTATGGGCAAGAGAGACAGGAGATAGAGGTAAAAGAGTTAAGCCAGCTGAGACAAATGGGGCAGGTGGAATCTGGGCCCTTGTGTATACTTGTAGTATGTTCACATCTCCTCCATAGGTGCAGTATTGTGTGAATCTGCAGCTTCTCTGAGGAGGTGTCCTGACCGTGTTCTTTAAACACAGTCTCCCAGGTTAGTAGTGGAAAATGAACCACTAAGCATTTGACAAATATAACTAACTCATGGAGGCCTCTGACTTGCTGGGGAATACTGAGTTGTAGCATATGTCAGATGTACAGTTCTGCTATCCAGGCAACTATGTCATGATCAGTGGCTACATGGCCTACTTTTTCTCTCAGCACTTCAGAATCCCTTTTTCCCCTCTGCCATACCATGTGTGACAGACTGTTGGTAGGATTTAAGATCCTGACTTCTGGACAGCCTACAGAACCACCGCCCAGCTACAGCAGATTTCACATTCACTGCACCAGGTCTGCTTTTTGATGTGTTTTAAAGACCTCTGGAAGGTCATGTCACCCTACAGGCTCAGCCTGTACAAACACAGGGTTTTTCTTGCTTACCAGTTTCAAAAAAGAAAACTGCTTTTTCCAAAGTGATGACTGAGTATGCGTTTTAGATTTATGTTGAGGAGTGACTTAGAACTAGTAGTTTAAATCTGTCCTGAGCTTCCTGCCCAGACCATTCCGGAGCTGCCCCTGGTATCTAACTGGTCCCTCCTAAGCATTTTGAGTTGCCTGCTTAGATTTCACAGTGAGGATCTCCACATTGCTGTGGGCACTGCCACCACGGGGGCTTATCAGGGGAATTCAAAGTGGCAGATTACCAAGGGTTAAAAGCTTAACAGTGGAATTGTAAACCATGCTTACATTTTGGTCTTTATGTCTGTCCTCTCCTTCAGGCATGCTTTGGGTAGTTTCCATTGCTAATGGGGATGGAGTTGTGTGGAAATCCTCGTGGTCTATCTTACAGGTGTTGTTTCTTTGCTAGGCATCTGGCCCTTCCCCCAGAATTGATCTGGGGAGGAAATTAGATTATTGAAGTAAGGGTCACGCATAGAAGCAATGAACCAGAAGGGAGATTGCAATCTGAAAGCAAGTTAACAATGAAATATATCTCTGAATCCTGGTAGCTCTGGAGAAAATAGAACTTACCTTTTTAGCTTTATGTCTCCGTTTCATATTCCTTAGACCTTTCACAGCAGTTTAAAATCCAGGCATTTGCAACAAGATTTCATTTAGTTCACTGCATAAATTGCACCTGCAGCTAATTGAGAGCTCACTTCCTTGCATCTTGACAGCCAAAGTGCAAGAAATCATGCACACAGGCACGCAAGTGGTACAGCAAAATGAGCAGTCAGCTGAACACGATGACCTTAATGTTCACTGACTGAACCAAATCAGCCTCCTCCTCACGAGTCGTGATTTGTGTGCACTTGAGCAAGAATTCATCGTTTCCAGGTGACAGTCTACTTCAGGTTGATTTTTAAAAGCATCTATCTTGTAAATGTGAGGCATGAGGCCAAAGCTGGATTACTTTAATAATTCAAGAAGAATAATATTCCCTTAGTGATGCCTCTCTGGAAGAACGTATGGTTACTCGGTGTGAGCCTTTTGAAGTCTTAATTGGCAAGAGATTCATCCCAGGTGTTCTGTAGGTACAGGAGTGCAATGGAAAAGAGGTGTAGTCCCAGACTGATACTTTGGTGTGTAACAGTGTGCTTCCATCTAGAGCAGATTTTTGTTACTGGTGAGCACTGAGAGAACATTGGCTACGTCCTCTGTGACCAGCTGCTGCAAAATGTGGCAGATAGACTTGGCATATCAGATTATGAGTTGTTCTAGGTGAGCGCAAAGAATTTCAAAACTGAATAGCTTAGTGTTTTCAATGCTGCCTTTTTTGTCCTGTGGGATATTTTTGTAATTTTAGATCTCTTCGAAGACTAGGACAGATTCAAGTTTTTCTTTGAACTGAACCAGGTTAGCAGCATAAGCACCTTCTGTTGTTTTGATTATTTGATTGGGTTTTTTTCCAAGAGGGAAAAGAAATGGGTTTTGTCACTTGGCTTTAGTAGTTCCTTTTGTCTGGGAAAAAAAAAAGAGTTGGTGCAAGCACATCCTGCCCCTGTTCAGCCTTGCAGCCTCCAGGTTTCTGCATGGTGCCAGCAGTGCCCGGCCACCCCAGGAAGTGTCCCACAAGGAGCCACAGCGATTCCCATTTGCACAGGTGTATTGCAGGAGTCATCTCAAAGGACCACAAAGAGCTTTTCCGGCCTGCTGAGCCAAAAGGCTTGCAGAAAGCATATGGAAGGTTTCAAAACATATGTGGGATGCAAGTTCAGCTTTGCTTTTGCAAAGTCACAGCAACACGCATCCTTTATTAGCTTTTGTTTTCCCAAGCCTTTCAAGAGGGAAGAAACTTTGGAACCCAGCTGTGTTGAACAGATTTTTCAAAGAGTTTCCTTTTTCAAATGGTCGCTGCTGACTGTCGTCATTTTAGTACAAACACATAAAACAGAGAAGGGTTCCAGGCCTACTCAGGGGAGACTCCTCAGGAATTTGGCAGGGGGGTGTGTTTCAGTTGAGCAGAGATGAATGATATGCAGATGTGTTCCTCTGACACCTCATTCTCCTGGGACATCTGTCACACGCCAGATGCTGTGATCATCATTGGCTAAAGTGATGTCGGGAGTGGATGTTGAAACCAATGACTGGTGCAAGGACAGAGGCTGCTGCAGAAGAGGAGGAACAGAAGCCAGCACCAGCACTCTGCCAGACATCTACTTTTGGTACTTCAGTAACAGCCTTATCAAAGTTTCTCACTCTTTCCCCTTTGTTCCCTTTGAGACAAAGGTTGCTGGGCAACCCACTCACCTGAGCAGTTCAGGTGCTGAGATATGGGTGATATGCTATGTCCTCCTTGTGCTGGCTTCCAGTGGCAAATGGAGAAGGCAAATGGCATCTTGGCCTATATCAGGAGCAGTGTGGCCAGCAGAACCAGGGCAGTGTTTGTCCCTCTGCACTCGGCACTGGTGAGGCCACACCTCGAGTGCTGTGTCCAGTTCTGGGCCCCTCATGACAAGACACTGAGATGCTGGAGTGTGTCCAGAGGAGGGAACAAGGTTCATGAAAAGTCTAAAATACATGTCTTATGAGGAACGGCTGAGGGAGATGGGTTTGTTTAGTCTGGAAAAGAGGAGGCTGAGGGGGAACCTCATCACTCTCTACAACTGCCTGAAAGGAGACTGTAGTGAGATGAGGACTCGTCTCCTCCTGTATCTCCAGTGAGAGGACTGGAGGAAATGGCCTTAAACTGAGACAAGGGAGATTCAGATTAAATATTAGAAAAGGGTTTTTTCTCTGTTATGGAGGTCAGGCGCTGGAACAGGCTGCCCAGGGAGGTGGTGAAGTCACCGTCCCTGGAGGTGTTTAAGAGGCCTCTAGAACTGGTGCTGGGTGCTGTGGTTTAGTGGTTTAAGGGATACAGTGGCAGTGCTGGGTTGGTAGTTGGACTTCATGATTTTAAAGGTCTCTTTCAACCTTGGCAGTTTTGTGATTCTATGATTTTTCTTGCTGAGCTTTGTAAACCTTGTGTGTGTCTTGTGAGTTACACAGGAGTGTTATGCATAAAATGGACTGGTTTATTCTCGCCCTCTTTCATCCTTTCTCCTCCCCAGCGCAGGTAAAAGCCACAGCTCACTCTAGGGCTGTCCCTTGTAAGTCAGTAACAAAATTGCTCTACAATGAGGAAAGAGTCAAGCTCAGAAATGACTTTAAAAGGGAATAGTTAGTTCACAGCTTCCAAGCAGAAGGAGGTAATACAGGTGTTTTGGAAACAACACGATCTCTACAGAGATTGCCGAAAGTAATAATTGCAGTGAAAAATGAACACAGTGCGTAATCTTGAGTGCCATTGCACAGCATGTACAGAACAACCAAGGGACCAGGCCCAGCCAGCATGGGTTTGTGAAAGACAGGTCCTGCTTGGCCAGCCTGATCTCCTTCTCTGACAAGGTGACCTGCCTAGTGGATGAGCACTGCAACAGACTGCCCAGGGAAGTGGCTGAGTCACCGTCCTGGGAGGTATTTAAAAGACATGTAGATGTGGCACTTGGGGACATGGTTTAATGGTGGACTTGGCAGTCCCGGGTTAACGGTTGGCCTTGATGATCTTAGAGGTCTTTTCCAACGTAAACGGTTCTGTGTTTCTATATAATTTGATTTAAGAAGAGCTTAAAAGCTTGTGGGGAGATTCTGTCATAGGCTGACAATATACTTCTGGGCTTTCCTTCAGAATTTAAACATAGCTCGGTTTAAGCCATAGTTTGTGAAAAATTACAACTGATAATTGATTGCAGTTTTTACATTGCAGCTTTTTACATCTCAAACCTTCTGAAAGAATACTGTTGTAACTCTTTCTTGCTTCCTTTATTTGTGTCCTTTTGGGCTGCCTTTCCACTCCAAAGGAACCCACATTTTGCATTCTTTTATAATCTAATTACCTTGTATACAAAAAGCACTACTTGAGTCACCCACTCAAAATTAAACATGTGAGAATTGAGGTAGCCATGAAGCCTTCATGCAGACTGCCATGACTGAAGGTGACATCCTTTAATTATGCGAGCACATACGTTTTTCCCCTTCTGCACTTCCTGAGGGAGTGAGTAGACTTGTCAGGTAAGCAATTAAGTAATCCAAATGCTGGCATTTTCATATCATCTTCGCAATTAAGAATATAACTCAATACAAAGGTCACTCAAATGTAAGAACATTGCATATAGGCCTTTAGCAAGGAAACAGGTTTATCTTGTGTGCAATCCCTGTAATTGAGAGAGTGTAATTTTGTGGTGTTATGCTGCAATTAACACACCATTGACTTGCACAGGACGTAAACTTTTCATTTGCAGAGGTAAGCCTGTATTTTCCATCTGGGTTACTGACATACATTTGTTTGAATTCACAGCACCACCTGATGGCTGAAGGCCCTTTTCTGTTCTTGGGGACGCTCTGCATCCCTTCAGTTCAGTTTCTGTTAGAAATGAAAACCAGGATGTACACTGATGCCATTTCTTCAGGGCACAAGTAATGCTGACTGCTGATGCACAGCGAGTTCCTCTAAAGCTCTGTGTATCTGCCTTGGACTGTTAGAATGAATATTTAATGTTTTGGGGTTTTTAATTCAAGCTCTTTGAATAAGGCTTCAAAAAAAATTCCAGTTACTCATAACACCTTCCAGGGAGTTATCTGAGGAGATGGAAACCCTGGATATATTTTGTAGAAATTTCCTCTGGTGACGTGGTGAACCCCAAGGTTTTGACCAAGCCTGTGAGCTCGTGCCAGTACTGGTGAATGTCAGTACTGTGGCAGTGGGGTGGGGGTAAAAGAGCTGCCCACGGGGTCGTGGCCAGCGTGGGCTGCTCTGCCTGTGCCTCAGGGGGGGGTGGGCTGCAGGGGCACAGTGAGGGGAATGTGTGAGGGACACTTGGGGCCACCCTTGGCACAACCATGGTAAGATAATGTGTGTCTGTGAGGGCTGCAGGGCGCTAAGGAGGCGACCCCGCTACTGCCTCTGAGGGCTCATGCTGCTACAAAGCAAGCTACCTGTCAAACCCCCTGACTTTACCAGCCAATTGAATATAAAAATATCTTGACATATGCAGCATTTCCAAATGTCACATTCTTCAGTTCTCACTCCGTGGAACTGGAAAAGAAAAGTGGAGGTAAAGGCAGAGGAGAGTCAAGGCAGGGAGCCTGAGCAGGAGTGTGCTGCCTTGTGTGGCATAGCCTGAAAGAGGTTTGCATCTTGGTGGGTTTGGGAGAGAGGGGATGTGTAGGAGGAGGTGGATTTGTGCTCAGTGCAGCCATTAACTCTAGTGGGTTATCCTTGCAAATCCTCCGCATAGTGAGAAGGGAATAAATCTCCGCCTGTAAAGCCTTAATGCAAGAATATTTGTTAAATACAAAATAGTGCAAAATCAATTCCAACAGCATTCAACCTTGCTAATCTTTTATTAACCATTATTTGTGATGTTATTATAAAATCATAAGCTGATGCTGAAGGAATTTTTGGGATGAAATTAGAATAAATGACTGGGGCTCTGCACTGTTTGTGACTAAATGTTCAAGTGCAATTCTTCAAGATTTAAGGTATTTTTATTTTACTGGTTGCAGCTTTGTATCAAAGCAAGCACTGAAAGCCACTCAAATTTATAAACATTTCTTTATATACATGTTCTAGATTTTTTAAAAAATTCTTGGTCTTACAGAGCCAAATTTTGGTCATACTGAAGTTGATGGGAATTCTGCCCAAGAGAGCAGTGGCATCCCAGTGAGATTTATGCATGTGCTTGATGTTTTGTGATAGAATTGAATCTAATGGAAAAATTTCCCAAATGGGACCTAGAAATGAATGTGGTCCAGGGAGAAAGTGTTTGTGGCCCTTGCCATGGCTAGAGCAAAATCCTTTTGTTTTCTTCACTGCCTCTCAAGCACACTTCTAATTATTGCAGAATATATTCTGAGAAGTGTAATGAAGAGCTCTGTCTTACAAGCTTTAAATTAGAGGATAACTCCATTGATACTTCAATTCTCAACTGTTCAGCCAATTTGCAGGTGTCCTGGCCTCATTAATGACGGCACTACAGAAGCAGGCTATTTTCAGGTGCTTCCAAGAAACAGCAACTCCAGCGCTGTGGTGGTTAGGCTTTAACACACAGCTTTGTAGCCTTGTATGGATCATTGCAAAAGGAGCTGAGGGTCAGTTTGGATTCTCGTGCTTTTCATTTGCTGTCTGTGTGTGTGACCTGCTCAGGCCATGAGGAAATCCCATGTGGCTGGGCATAGGAACTGCGGTGTGTCTTGGCTCTGTGCCATGCTTATAGTTTCTGGTATTTGCCTAATAGACCCTTCAGGTAAAGAGTTTTTTGTGGCAAGATAAGAAAAAGTGATGCTCAACCCAGAATATCAGATGGATCAGGCTGAGAGAAGGAATGGAAAATTGCAGAGAAAGAGATAAAATGAACAGCCTGACAACTTCCTCTAGTCTTAATCAGTCTGTCACATATTGACCATCCTGGATCTTGGCTGGAATGGTTGTTACTGCAGCACTACACCCTGCGTGGGACCCTGAGCAGCTGTGGTTCGGTGATCCCAGAATAACCGGGGACGTCTCCCGCACAGCTCAATGCCCTGGTATCTCCCTGCCATTGGGTAATGTGTGAGGTGGGGATGCCAAATGGGGAATGTGGTTTTGGGGTGTATTGCTTGCAGTCATGAGTTGCTGGGTGGTTTGAAAGCACTGTATCCATGCACATTCCCTGCATCTTGGACTAAATCAGAAGGGGGCAACGGGATGTGAACAAATTGTGGGAAATCAGGAGATGTTATTAGGGAAGAGGGAGTTGGGGTGAGAGCCTCCACTGCATTACCCATGTGGATGTATTACTCATGCCGCCACTAAAACACAGCATTTCTGGCGAGATAACCTAGGGATTATATGTATGAAAAATATATTGTTCACAGTGACTTCCTGAATTACAATGGTAATGAGCTTTACTCCCACGCAAGAAGCTTTTGAGAACCAATGCATGAATTGCTATTTACTCTCCTGTGCTTAAATAATTCCTTTTGTTTTCACAGGCCGATGCTGGCTGGATGCTTTGGAACTTGCCCTGCGTTGCTCCAGCCTCTTCCGGCTCAGTGCCTCCAAGCAGGGAAAGGATGGAGAAATGAACTGCTCGAGTGAATCTGCACATGCAGGGCTCAACCACCTCTTGCATACCAGTGCTATGTCAGACCAGGAGTTCTTCCAGTAAGATGGGGCTGTTACTTCTTAATGCACAGAGAGGTGTTGTATGGCTCAAACTTTAGTGTAGTCTAGCCAGAGTCCACTAAAGGAACCTGTTTGGAAACCAGCCTGTGTGTTCTGCTGCTGCATCCCTCACTAATATATGGGCTTGCTGTTGCCACCTACTGCTTGAACACACAGACTGGGGGAAATCTCAGCTGTGTTTGTTTGTACATAAACAACTTTCTTCTGTCCCTTACTTGGGCCAAAATGTTGTCTGGAGATGCCGGCATGAAAAATGGCTTGCCTGAATAAAGAGTGCGGAATCTGGCTGTTGTAGTTACACAGACACAGTCACTAGCACATATGGCTCCGAGTCTGATCTATTTTTTAACAATGTAACAATTCCTAGTGATACTGAGTCATAATCAGCAGAGCACACACACTGCATCCTTAGTTTTATAATTACTTTGTTTCTCTACAGGGGTTTTGAGTTTTGTCCAATTTCTTCCTTGATGCATCAGATAAATTTTTACGTAAGGGAAAAAAGTCCCCACAGCGTCCTTTCTATTCATATTCCTGGTGTTACTGCAGCATTTTGGAACAACTCACATCAAAGCTCCGTGCACATTAAAAAGCCCCAGGCCTTTCTGTTGCTTATAGCTGAATAAGCAACTTCAAAAATCTTCCTGGTGTAGACATTTGGCCTTTGGAGCAGGAACTGGGAGAGGTAGTGTCTATTTCTAGTTCTGCTGATTCGAATTTGACTTTTAGAGCTCACAGCAGTGCACTGTTGGTTACGCAGTTTTTAGGGTAGCAATTCTTGCAAAGATGATGCTTTGCAGAGCAGGACGTCACCTTTTAGAGGTTTTCTTAGGCTCTCCTATAACAGCAGCAGGGGTCAGAGCCCTCTTCAGAGTGTGAAGATAGCTCTGGGCCCATGGCACCAAAGGGATAGCAGCATTTCAGTCTGCCCTTTGCCCTGAAAGGTTCTGGTATTCCCAGCATGTGTTCTCCAGTCCAGTTGTTTGGGTTTTTAGTTAGAGTTTGATGAAGAGATTTACTGAAGAACAGTGGGAGAAGAGAAGGAAATCTAATGTCTTACCACATCATGTGCCCTAATACTTGTGCAAATGCTTCTGTTGCTCTTGGGCTTCTTCTGTAATACTTTCCTTATGCCTGGGAGTGTCTGTGCTCCCTGTGATAACGGATTCAGGAATGCAGTGGACTTGTTTTTCAGCTGATGGATGCGTGTACACAAATATACATAATATTAAAATGGAGCCTGTGGCACTGAGAACATTCAGGCAAACCCATGTAAGGAGATAGAAGATAGAGTTAAAATTGTATTAAAGTATTTCTTCAAACTATGATGCGTAGAGAACGCTTAAATGATGCCTCTATTAAACCTCTTAGTTGTCCAACATTAAAAGCCCTTTTGAATTATGGGGCTCAGCAGTAGTAGCACACATGGCAGAGTTTTCAGCAGGACAGAGTACCCACAATTGGAATCAGATTTTTCTTAGAGGCTCAAATTTTAGCTGAGTCTGGTTCAAGCTGGGCGTTCAGCATCTGATCATCTGGACAGTACACTCTCCTGCCTGAGTCCTACCACTGTTCTGAATGTGTACCCAAACTCCCCAGTGCTTAAAGCCATGGGGAGTTTGATGGTTGCAGGACAGGAGAATGACTTGCTGTCATCCCTGGAGGAATAAATAACAGTTAAATAAGGGAGAATGCAAAACCCAGACTGTGCAAGTGCTGGGGAAAGGGGTTTTGGTTTGACAGTGATAGTGACTTCCTCACAGGGATTCAATCATTCTAATTAAATGCTTTCCCTACAGGGAATCTTACCAATTAAATTGGCATGCTGTTGTTAGGGGGCCAGTTAATTACATTTAACTCTATCTTCAAATTAGTCAAACTACTCTGTCAAGAACAGAAAAAGAAAGAGGAGATGATGGATATTATAGGAGAACAAAACCCCCTTGGGAGCTGGCAAAGGCAGATTTTCTGTTGGGCCAAAGTTGCATTTGTCTGCTGGCTGCTTTGCTCCTTTCCTGCTGGGAAACAAATCAAGATTATACAGTGATTTCAAAATCCATGTCTTTAGTAGCATATAAAAATGAGAGGGAGAGAACAGTGTGAGTGAATCAAAGGCTAAATACTGTGTAAATCAGTGATTTTAGACAAGAGACCACATTCATGGTGGAAATCCAGTGTTGACTTTTAGCAAAGTTGTTCCCCCCAGCTTTTAAAGTCTGGTGCAAATCTCACTGGAAGCCACTGGAAAGTCTTTACAAGTGATTTTATTTCAAGCTCATGGCATGGCTTTTGTTTTTAGCATATCATACTTACTGAGTGATGATTCTGTTTGGAGGATTAGAAGAGCCTGATTCCACTTCAACCTCTCATGTTTGTTGCTCAGAATGAGAAGCATCTGTTTTCCCCAGAGTGGCTCCCTGGCTCTGGATGTATTAAGTCTTGCCTTGTTTGTGGTGGTGGGTAATCAGTGCACAGCTGAGTGGAATTTCATGTGAATTTAATTCCCCCTTGGACTAAATCTGAAATCCTTAAAACATAATGGGGGGGTCAGAGAAAGATAAGAAAAGAGTCATTTCTGCCACTGAAACCTCAAATATTTCTCAAATGTGAGGCAGGTGACACTGAAAAACACCTGCTCTTCTTACGAATGTGAAATAGAGACAAGTGCTACTTCTCAACCATGAAGCAAAAGCCTTAATGAACTGTTCTTTCAAGCATTTTTACCTCATGGAGAAGACTTTAACCTGGTAAAGGGAAAAAAGCAGCCACAGACAACACTCTCATATTAGCTATCACTGAAAAATTAAGAAATAAATTAGGTATAGAAATGACCAACAACTAATATTTTCCTGGCCCTACCATCCAGGAAGTAACTGTGGTGAGGAGTCGTGGGATAATCTCTTTAGAGAGCTCTTTCCTCATCATTTTTCTCCTTTATTACTTTAAACTCACATATGTGTAATCTGTGCTTCCAGTGTATTTAGTTATCAGTCACTACACTTGCTGCTTGCTGCCTGAAATAGAGAAGTAACATCCTGGCACTAGAACGATGAAGACACGTAATGTCTGATAGCAAATTATTAATGCTGATCAATGGCTTTCTGATTTATGATCTTTGTTTTATTATATAGTACAACTGTAAATTAAAAAACCTTGTGGTTTGTATATATAAATACTGTATATATATCCCATATGCAGACATACCTATACTTACAAATGGAATTAAAAGAAAGATTTTCTAAAGGCACAGAAAGCTGTAGATGACACTTTCAAAAGAACTCTAGAAACTGGGCTCTGCCAGAAACTGAGCTGTGACTGTCACAATGTGGCTTACTTGGCAGGCTAAAAATCATGAGCTCATTTCAGTGCATAGTTGGAAGTTGAGATCTTCGGAAAAGCTGATACCAGTTCTGTGTTCTGATTCTTGTGTTGGGTTTTTTAAAATTTAATCTGGCTCTACCTAGCAATGCCTAATTATCTTGTAAAAATAAAAAACAAGAAAGAGGAGATCAAGGGATACAAACTTTCAGCATTCATTTATAATAAAAATTGGAACATGACCAGAATGGCCTGAGAAAAGCCCCATCACAGAGAGACTTCAAGCTTGACAGACATTCCCATGTACTGAGGAAAGAAATCTTTGAGAGGGAGATGGACTACAGGAAGTAACAAAACTCTTCGGGATCCAGGGCCTGTTTAGATCCTCTGAAAACCCTTGTACAGCTGAAAATTTTTTTTTTTGCTCTATCCAAGAGCAAATTTTCATGAGGAGTCAGGTAAGAAATGAGAAGCTGAGAAGCTCAGGAAGTGAGAGTTAGGCTAGGCCATGGGAGAGGTAATGTGTGTGCAAAGACATGTATGAATAGGGAAAACTGGTGCCCATGCTAAGTGTCACTTGGAAAAAGTGGCATTTAGTCAATACTTTTCAGCACCTGACCTCTGGCCCGTGCAGTCATGTTTGCCATCTGTCTATGAACTGCATCTGCTTTTTCAAATGGAGATGCTATAGGCTACTTGAGAGAAATATTTTGGCATTTTCCCCATTGTCTAAAGCCTAGATCACTGAGCATGAAGCTTGTTACACCTTCTACACTTTCCCTTGGATGCTGTTATAATTTTGATATTTTTCTTACATGTAATTGTCCAGTTCATCTGCTAAACTCAGTTCTTCCACACAGCATTATCTGAGGGAAGCACATTCCCCAGGTTTGTTGGCTGAGGGAGGGATATGTGTGTGTGAAAATACTTCTATTGATGTTTAAATTTGTCTTTTCTACTGTAGGGCTGACTTAGGACCACCCTCTGTTGAAATAAAGTAGCAGTACTACTGAAAACTAAATGTATCCCATAATGTCATATTTTTCATATGTGTTGCAATCCACTGATTGGCTTCTGTAAAGGGAAAATTCTCTCCTGATTGCTACTTCAGTTCTCTAATCAGCAGCGTAGAGTTGTTACTGTGCCCTTGCTCTGCGTCCCTCTGGTCTGTGGGCTCCCATCCAGAGCCAGCAGCAATTCTCGGTAAAGGTGGGTGAGTGGAGCTGTGTGGCACGTTTTGAAAAGTGCAGTTTGGAGGGGACAATTTTGATGGGAAAAATACCTCACTGTTTCTGTGATAAAACCCCTGTTATTCAGGAAATCAATGTCTGAGACTCTCCTGGGCTGCACACCCTGTTCTGAGTGCTTGGGGGCGTTTTCACGGTGTTTAAAAAGCCTTAAGTAATGTGGCTTTGTAAATCAAACTGAAGCAAGTAATGAACTGTGTGTTACAGTTTGAATGAATCAACCCTGGAGAACAATCACCATTTGGAAAATGATGCTTTTTCGGACAAGTCAGAGAGAGACAACATAGAAGAGTCGGAGAATGAAGCACATGAGAACAGCCGGAAGACAAATGAGAGTGAGAGCGATCAGTCAGAAATACATGGAGAGGTCTCTCCGGGAAGGAAGGGGACCACTTATATTGAACAGATCTATGAAGAATTTGGGGAGGTAAGAAAAAAGAAAAAATCTTGATTGCTGCCTTTTTCTGTTTAAATGTATCTGTTCATAGTATTTGTCATTCAGCTTTTCAGCTGTCTGGCAGGTAACAGCCAGCTTTATGAGTTCCAGAGTTTTACAGATAAAGCAACACACAGTTTTCTGCTAAATTGCATTGAATGACCGTGTGCTTTAATAATTATGCATTATGAACAGCAGCCCTACTACTGTGCTTTGGTGTGTTTCCAGCATCAGTGATTGCTTTAACCAGTTATTGCATTAAAGATCTGCACAGCATTGGCACATTTGTGGAGCCAGCAGGAGGGGGGATTATTATCCTGGGCATGTGTCCTGGCCAATTAGGATACTCAGTCCTTGCGTGATACAAAATATGATACTTCCCTTTTTTTATTATGCATGGAACAGCCTTTTTGTGTGTCTGAATGGAGCATTTGAGCCACTTGAGTGCTAAAGACAGTTGCTTGTCAGAAAGCCATTTCTCATGTCATTTAACAGCAGGAGGGTGCATTTCTGTTCCATATAAGAGCCTTGTTAGCTGGATGTCACTGTGACACCTCCGAGGAAGGCAGTGATAGAGAGCTGGGGCAGCCAAGTGTGTTATGTGAGAATCAGTCCAAGCAGGCAGCAGAGGAGCTCTGTTCCAGTGCTGGGACGGCTCTGAACACTCCCTTGCCTATTGCTTTGAACAAGGAAGCTGATGTCTTGGTGCTTCAGAGAAATGCACTGCTAGAAAGATATTTCTTCTCCTAGAATCACAGAGTCAGAGAATCATTGAGATTGGAAAAGACCCTTTAGATCAACAAGTGCAACCATTAACCCAGCACCGCCAATTCCACCACTAAACCATCTCCCTGAGCACCACATCTACACAGCTTTTAAGTACCTCCAGGGATGGTGACTCCGCCACCATCTGTTCCAGGCCTGTTCCAATACCTGACAATCCTTTCAGTGAAAAAACTTTTGCTAATATCCAATCTAAACCTCCCCTGGTGTAACTTAAGGCCACTTCCTCTTCTCCTATCACTTGTTACCCGGGAGAAGACACCAACACTCACCACTCTACACCCTCCTTTCAGGCAGTTGTAGAGAGTGATAAGGCCTTCCCTCAGCCGTGTTTCTCCAGGCTGAACAACCCCAGTTCCCCTCAGCTGCTCCTCACAGGACTTCTGCTCCAGCCCCTTCACCAACCTCTTGTGCTTCTTTTTCAGTGTTTTAATGAAAGTGTACTACTAATATTAAGGAAAAAATATAGTCACATATTTCCTAATTACACCCCAAGTTCTCTTTTGTGCATTTTTCCCCTCAAATCCCCTTTCAGACACACAGCAAACAGTAACTGGGTTCAAAGGGGGATTTTGAATATAGGTGAGCAACTAGGCAGCAGCAAAATGAAAGCAAAATTTCGATCAGCTGCTTATTCTGAAATGACCTTTTGCCACATGACAAACTTGTCCTAGAAGTGTTGGTAGGGCAGGCTGGTATTTTCGTATTTGGACAAGCCTTACAGGCTGCACTGATGTATGTATGTGGGTGTGTGTGAGAGAAAGATACAGATCTCTGCAGTTTTACATTAAAATAAGAAAAAATGCACTAGAAACTGGGTGGAAAGGACTACATTTCTGTTGTAGAGTGACACTTTGTGTAGCATTAAATAAGGCTCTCTGTAGTGTATCTGCTCAGGCATAGGTAGCACCCAGTGGGCTTCCAAAAAAAGAATTGCGGTGTGGCCTTGGCTATTGGGTGTTTTGTAAGATTTCTTCAAGAGACGGGGCTGTCATCACCTGGGACACACAGGTAGGACTGGTTGTTGAGTCTGAACTCACTGGTGACAGGAACACAGAGGAAAGTAGGTTGTGTGCAGTGGCGTGGCTTCTCTCGGCACTGGGCGGAGATATATCAAGGTAAACACGTGCCAGTAGTAATGTCAGTCGTCATCTTAAACTGAAACTGCCCCTCAGCCTGTGTGTGCAGGCCGGGTGTGGCAGGACAAAGGTCACAAACTGTCGCTGTTGAACTTGCAGCTTGGCTTTGAGGGCTCATCTGAAATCTGTGCACGTGGGTAAGCGCGTCTTTCTGCTCTTGCAAGGTGCTTGTGCATTTGGCATTCCAGCTTTGCCTTGTTTGCAGTTGGAATGTGAAGGCAGAGACAGGTGTCAGAAGGACTTTGAGATTGCAAAAGTTGGTCCAGAATTTAAAATAGACACTTCAGTAGGTAGATTAATAACCAAAAATTTGTTTTCCAAGCTTTTAGTTTTAACAAGTTATAGAAAGGGTTATTGAGGGCCATATATGTCGGGGGAAGCAAACCAGAAATTACTTGAGGTTCTTTTAATCTTCTTGCATCTTCTTCTTTTTCTGTTTTCATCCATCCCTTGTGCAGTGATTCATTCTGAGTAGCACTTGGTCCAGCAATTTCAACATGGCATTAATTTATATTGCGAATACATGCACACTTGAGAACCTGCATAAATAATGAGAGTTCTGACAGACCCATGTGTACTGTATGCCCTGGCTGATGCTGTGGTATTCCATTTCTCCGTGGAGGTTCAAGCTGTGTATTGCATCAGACTGTCAAAATAAGAATGGTACAAAAATGGAAAACCAAGTACAGTAACAGAGCTTTGTTGTTCCTTGCTTTGAAGTTCCCTCAGCCTGCAAGCCCAGACTGGTAGGACTGACTGTGACTGTAGGGCTGATCGGGAGCCAGCAAGGTGGCAGTGCTCAGGTGCTGAAAATTAATGTTCAGTGATTTACATCACTTGCAAAATCCCGTTGTGATGTGCTATGTCCTCTCCCAAACCAAAGTCCATTCCAAAAGTGGATCTGTGCCATTTTTCTTGTAGAAATGTCTTGCCTAAAATCAGTAGAAAGCCTAAGTATTCTCTTTCACTGTTACATTATGATGCCTAGAATGCATTAAAATGACCTTCATGTTTGAAAATTTAGTTTAATTTTCCTGCTCTAGTACCTTGAAAGGCCCATTCCTCCATGTTATACTTCTTGTAGACCCATTAAATGCATGGGAACTACAAAGTTACAGCTGAAATCACAGCTTAATCCCTGGCTGTTTTTAGCACTGCCTACACTTCTGCTGCAAAGGGCACTGAGCAGCATTGGTGAGTGCTGGAGTTTTGTGCCTGTCTGCTGGCAGTGGGGCCTTTGCCATACTGACACACCAGTTTGTCTTGTTTAGAACCTTGAGGACTGCTTCTATTCTCTGTTGATTACTTGTTTACCTCCTACATTTTTCTACACATATACTAGTGAATCTTACAGTCTCTCATTTGCTGAGAATGAGACTGAGAGGAACTTCTCCTGTGCATCCCACCAGGCCACGGGGATGCTGTAACAGCTCTGGGCATGTCCACATCCCCCAGGGGCCTGCAGTGCAGAGTCCCCGTGGCTACTGCTGGTCCATGTTGGCCCATCATAGCCCTGAGGTGTGTGGAGGCAGTGGCTCAGGAAGGGGCACAACTCAGGGAGAAACTGTCCTCCTCAGCCTTCAGAGACACCCAGGGCTTTCTACCACTAGGGCTTTCTACCACTGACTTTGTTGCTTTGGAGATTTATTTCTACTGAGACAGAGCTGATGTCTCTTTGCAGTAGTGTAGGTGAGCATTCCCCCTTGTGCCAGGACCAGGTATGCGTTTGTGAGCTTCGACCCACCAGGGAAATGCACCCACAAGGAAAGGTTTTCCTGTTTCTGCCCTGAAGTTCCCTTTCCCATTGTAGACAGGTGAATCATCCCAAACAGAAACCGTCTCTGAAGAGAACAAGAGCCTGATGTGGATCCTGCTGAAGCAGCTGCGGCCTGGCATGGACCTGTCCCGGGTGGTGCTGCCCACCTTCATCCTGGAGCCACGCTCGTTCCTTAACAAACTCTCGGACTACTACTACCATGCTGACCTGCTTTCCCAGTAAGCAGCACGCAGAGTGTGCCTCACCAGGCACTTTTCTTACATTTGTGAAAGTAATGTGTCTGTATCCCTGAGAGGCTCCCAAATAATACCGAGGTTGCTGGGTTCAACATAGATCAAGCCAGGAACCAGCTGCGGTGATTTTTAAAGATAGACTGCAGCCAGTGAGGGGCAAGCAAGGAAACATTAAACTCCAGACAAAACCACCTTTGCACAGGTACATGTTTTCCAGTGTTGGCTGGAACTGATGGGGATTCAGCTGATGCCTTTGAGTTTCTCACAACAGAGCTGTGCCACCTTCTGGTGTACTCAGGTACAGAGGGGAATAGGACAGAGAGCAGACAGAATTGTCAAGAATTTCTGCCCCCCAAAGCAGTATAATTATGATGGTTGATAAACAAGTAAGAAATATCTTTTAAAACCATTGATGAGAGAGGCCTGTTGGGAGCAGCATAGTGGAAAATAGGAAATGTTATGCTTCCAGATAGGACTTGCCTTCTCAATGAGGTAAGCCGGGTGGATTGTGAAACCAGTATGTGCAATATTCTAATAGCAGCACTAGTTACTCATGTTTATTCCACTGCCTCTGGGTAATTATAGAATCATGGCATTTTCAAGCCTTGTTTGTGGCATTTGTAACATCTGAAGTTAAGGAAATAGTTCTCCTCAGTGCTGAGATCTAAGAACAATTCAAGAGGTTTGGAGGTTTTGTTAAATAAAACTCTTCGTGATACAGATGATCCTTCTAAATGATTTTTTCAATAACTTACCTAAATTGATTTTTAAATCTGACTAAATAGTTGGAAATACTAGGAATGCCTTTGTTTTTGTTGGCTTCCTGCTTCATCTCTGAGCATTGTTTGGAGGTGTTGACTGAGATGACCTTTTGAAGTCCCTTCCAACCTGAAGTATTGTATGAGATCTCAAAGTACTGATTGGGGTCATGTAGCACGTCAGCTTTAAAGATCTCTTAAGAAAGAGGAAAACACAGAAAAAGAGACAAAAATAGAATTGTCTTTTATTTTGATGGCATAGGTATTACTGTTTTTATGACTCACACTGTTCTACTAGCTGTGACTAAATGCTAGGGTGAGTGGCAGTCCCACATTAACCTACGTGAATGTCCAATCAAACCTGATACACTCAAGAAACTTAATCAGCCTTTTTGCAGAAATGCAGGGCAAGCGATGCCACTTTGTAACAGTTTATGTTTGTGTTGTGTGATGTATGTTACTAAAAAGAAATATTTCTTCTGGGAGACTCCTTTTTCACTGGCAGCAGCACAGAAGATACTTCAGTATAGTTCTGGGAAAATACATTTGAAATTGGTGTTATTTTACTGGTAAGAAATTAATGCGATGTGGGACCAGTATAAAAAACATTTTTATGTTCTGTTCTGCAGGGCTGTCCTTGAAGATGATCCATACACTCGAATGAAGCAAGTTTTGAGGTGGTATCTGTCCGGCTTCTATAAGAAGCCAAAGGTAAAATGAGGCATGAAGTTGGGGTTGTAATGGGCATTGAAATCTTCTGCTTTGGTTGTGTACTTCTCTGTTGCCTCTTCTTTGAGACTTTATCTCTTCTATTGTTCAGAAGACTTTGGCCATTACTTTTAAAACTGAAGTTGCATTTGGTTTCAGAGTAGACAGTAAATGCAAAATAGTGGTGATCAACCTCAGAGCCTTTGCACTGGACAGTTAGAAAGCAAAACTGGTCATCAGCAAGTAACATGTCCTGGGATGCAGGATTTTTCCCTTTGCTGAAAATAGGTCTCCTTTCTCTTTTCAGGCCAATTAGTACCACAGTGCCATGTTTCCACATCAGTATGTAGCTGTTGTGTATAGTAGCAGCAATAGTAAAGTTTGATCACCTTGTAAGGCTTTGATCAGCAGTATTAAATATTAAATTGGTGAGAATAGCAGGTTAATCCATGGCTCAAGTTAAAGTGTTAGATTGGATTGGATTAGATTAGATTAGATTAGATTAGGAGGATATGTAACTTCAGTAGTTCTTCAGTTTTTAAGTCTTGTGATTGACTAAGTTTAAAACATCAGAGAAAAAAATTATTATATTGTTTTGTGGCCGTCTGTGACATTGGATTGCTAATCTTCATTTGTAGCAGATTTTGATTACTTGGTTTTTCAGGGAATAAAAAAGCCATACAATCCTATTCTGGGAGAGACATTTCGCTGCTGTTGGTTTCACCCTCAGACGAACAGTCACACATTTTACATAGCAGAACAGGTAAGTTGCTTTATTTGGATGCTCAGGTGTTGCAGACAGCAGCCTGCTTGCACCTCCATGCATAGAAACACGCTACTCGTCTCACCCTAGGAGAGGAACTTGGAGTTCTGTGTAAACATCCAGAGCAGGACATGTGGTAAACTGGCTGCTGATTTTTTTCTTTTCCAGTTTGCCGAAATTTTGTGAGATTTGGTGGGCACTCAAGACTATAAAAGCAGGTCTCCCATATATAACATCAGCTTCTTCAATAAAGATCTTTTCCATGGGATTCTGCCCTACTGTTTTCTTATTGTTAATAAAATATGGGTTGTGTTGCTGCCGTCAAAAGGGGCATAAAACACACCAAAAAATCCTTCTGCCTTTTTAACCTAAACTTCCTATGATTACTTTCATAAGAGTAGACTGAGAGTTTCTCTCCATGTCTTTGTGAATAAATGAAGGGCAGATCTCACAATAAACTGACCTGACAAAATGTAGTTTGAGATTTACAGTGTTAATAAAGGGATCTGAGAATCATGTGGACTTTGCTAAAGGGACTCCCTGTTTCACATACATTTTTTCCAATTTAATCCGATAATTTCTGCTTTGTTAAAATTTTTATTTCAGCCACTGCATCCATTTTATGAAGTTTACTCAAATGCTGCATTAAAGTTCTGCAGTGTTCATTTATTGTGCTGAAAATCTGACACTCTACCTGTTGGCCTAAGAGTGATGTCACGTGCACAAGTGCAAGTTAATACGTGGTGGGGAGGAAAGTTTAGGTGTATAATGCTCTCATATATCATGCTCCCTCCTTTAGTATGCACCCATCACTCTGCTTGGCCTGTGCAGACTGCTCTAAGTGGCCTGTTTTTATCCTAGGTCTCCCATCACCCGCCAGTGTCAGCTTTTCACGTCAGCAATAGGAAGGATGGATTCTGCATCACTGGCAGCATTCTAGCTAGGTCCAAGTTTTATGGTAAGGCATTAAGTCTAGGCCTCTCACAGGTAATGTTGTGGCACTGGTTTTGGTTTGTTTTTTAATCACTCCTGAGTGTGTTGAGAGTTAAGAATGAAGAAATGGTTGACAAGATCTATCACCAGGATAGCCTAATTCCTCATCTTGGCTCTTCTGGGTCTTCCCCATTTTCACCATTGCAGTGTGACACCACACCGATATTAAAAAAATTAAAATCAGATAGAAAGATTGAGAGCTTTTAAAATCTGTTTTTTTGGAAGACAAAGGTTCTTGTGTATGTATAGGCAATTGGTTATCAGAGCACTTTACAGGTGCTCACGGATGAGTCACTTTGCAGCTCTCTGATCACCCAGCCGACAAAAGCAGAAGTCTCTGAATAAACGTAGCCCTTTATCTAGCAACCAGATTCCTGAGAGCTGAACCCCAGAACTTCAAAATGTCCTCAAATCTTTTAATATCATTGGACACAGCACAACTCCAGCCTCTGAAATAGTGTTGCTATTTGAACTAGGGGTTTTTTTGAGACAAACGCCTGTTAATTACTATCCTCTGCTAAGTGTATCTGCTGAAACACTCTTAGATAGTCTTTGTTGTCCTTCTGGCAATTTTGTTATTTGAGATCATCCACTATTAGAAAAGTTGTGAGAACAGAAGGACTTGAGAAAATTCTAAGCATTAGGACTGCTTTCTGCATCCCACTAATGACCTGTTTAATCCACTGCTCTTTCTGCAACAGGGGCTAAATGCCAGAGCAAATAAGAGCCATACAGCAGAGGTTGTTAGAACTGCCTGCCTCCAACTGTGCATGATTTGCAGGGCCTTGAATTATGAGCATTTCATATCTCCTCTTTCATTCGTGACTTGCATTTAAATGGAAACGCTTTTTCTAAAGTTGGAGGAGGGACCAAGCATAGCATGAATTTTTTTATGTATATGTACTCGGTTTTTTAAATCCTAGGCAACTCGCTCTCTGCGCTGTTGGACGGGAAAGCAAAGCTTATGTTTCTAAACAGAGGGGAAGATTATGTAATCACTATGCCATACGCCCACTGTAAAGGTAAGTTATGGCTCTTCAAATAGGAAGCAAACAGAAAGAGTAACACAATGGTCTTACTTTGCACTGGCTCTCCCCTCTCAAGTGGCTGACAGCACAGGGACTGGTAACTGCGGAGAGCTGCGCACACGTGAGTCAGAGCACTCAGCAGGAGATCAGTAATCCTCACTGAAATCTTTCTGGTTTATCTGTGCAGAGCCGAGGAGAGAATTAGGCCCATCAACGTTAGTCTTCGCACTATGCAGAAACAGAAAAATACTGTGTGTCTGCACTGCAGATAAAGTGAAGATGGAAAGAATAAGACTACATTTCTGAGCTTCTGAGGATAAAAAGCTTTTCTTATGTTAACACTGAAATTGCTTGATATATTTTCTGGCTTTTTGAGAATAAAGGGAGTTCCTGACTTCTTTTCCTATTTCTTTGTTATTCTAATCACTGTATTTCTCAGAGTAAGAGCTGCCTCAGTGAGGCTGATACCTGCTACTGTGTGGCTTTGATCTTTCTCCTCAGGAAGCTGTGTTGGTGGCATTTCAACTGCAGTGATAAAATCAGCAGTTTGATCCAATTTTGGGTTTTGAATATTTTTTAATTTGGCACATTTTCTTCTAAATTAATATTTAGAAGAGCATTCAGCAAATGGTAAACATGTATAAGAAGAAGTCCCCTACATGCCCTCTGGTCTCCCAGATTCTGGTGAATCCCATTACAATTTCTTCTTCCTCCACCCTGTGAGAAGTGACTGGGTCTGTTTAAGCACTAGTATAGATGAGGTTGCTGGGCACAACTTTCCTTATTTTTCCTGTCCCACTTCCAGTCTGCCACAGGTGCATTATCAGTACCTGTGAGTGAAGCTATTTCCTAGCGGGTGTAATAAGTGGGGAATATGGAGTATAGTAAACATCCATTTCTTAGAAACCTCAGGTTATCTCTTTTCAAAACTTCAAGCCAAGTAATGAATTTCACAGCATGTCAGAGAGAGCCAGGTTGACTTGAGAAAGCTTCCACTGGTGCCTCTCTTAAGCCTCTTATTTTCCTTTCAGGACTTTTATATGGTACCATGACAATGGAGCTTGGAGGGAAAGTTACCATTGACTGTGAGAAAACCAACCACAGGGCAGAACTGGAATTCAAACTAAAGGTAAGAGACATTGGAGCCCCCATTTTGAGTGGGTCTCAGGCTTGCCCCTGTGCCCCAGGCAGGGCTTGACCACACACACCAGACCATTTCTATACCAGCAATGTATGTGTGCACCACGGCAGGGCCTACCTGGAGAGGAAGCCTCACCCTGCAGTCAGTTTTGCCTCATGCAACTCGATTTGACCTCAGGAAGCCTTAGTTTTACACATGACTTGTTCACCGCGGCCAGCTGGCTACTGGCCAAACTTTATTCTGAAAGTTTGGCAACAGCAGCATAGCTTCTGTTTAGGCAGGGACAATTTTTTTTTTTGCTTGCAAAATGTTTGCAAAATTGCAGAGTTTGCTTGTAAAGTACAGTGAGGTGTACAAACTACTTCGAGGCAAGTTATGATGTGAATCTTTGGTGTAGCTCTCCATCACATCCATACTCTTACCTTGCAGGTGTAATGGTGAGCTGTACTTTGTGTTTCTCAAGGCTACGGGGCCTTGCCCTGATGGCAAGGTGAGAGCTCATTGTCAGGCACATAATTTGGAGTGGCTGTCACACTGGCAAGTCTTGCACTGACTTGTTCATGTAGCTAGTCCCTCCCCTAGAAAGCCTGGTGATGCAAATTTATGGTATGCAGACAAAATGGAGACATCTTTGAACATTCCTGTTATTACATGTGTTAAAATATGGGAGGGAAAGTGATAACCTGTAACTTTTCTTGGGCAGTTAAATTGCTTTTTAAGGAGCATCCATTTCTCTTCTGCTTCAACAAACAATTCCTTGCCTGGGCATAAAATGAAAGAAGGAGAGCTGAGAGACTGCAGGACTTCAGAGTTGCCTTAGCCAACATAAATGTGAGAGATCGCTGGAGTTAGGGGAATCTTTTGCAAACTGTGGGGTTTTTTGAGGGTAATAATAATTTTCTGTCTTTATTTGCCTGTACAAAGGGAATTGTTGCCCCATGTACTTCCCTGACACTTGCACAACATTGTCTTCAAAGCCTGTTCTTCCCACAGGCCTGGTGTACTGTGTTGAGGCCAGTGGGATATATCCCTCACTTCAAACCTACAAACACTACAGAGCTTAAAGGGCTTCTCTTCTGGCTTGAAAACAGTACCCTTAATCCAAACATGACTCAGAAAGGTCCCTGTGGCTTAATTATATACTCTGCTTTGAGCATTTCTTAGCTGTCTATTTTTAGAAGATTTGTGAGTAGTTAAAGGTAAACCCCATAACTTTGTTTTTAATTTGGATATGTACCAGTTCTCTGCTGGATTGCATAGATTGATGCTCTAGATGCATGTGAAATTGGTTTTATATTGTTACTTACACACACACACACACACAAAAGTTTCTCTGCACAAATGTTAGTGGAAAGTAGCTGCTAAAATGTCTGAAGAAATGTGTGGTGTGAATAGAAAAGTTGCTCACTCTATCACTGCTATTTCCTGTGTTTGGCAGACAGGAGATGAGGGGAATTTTCCATTGTTCTGAGAATTTTTTCCTTGACTCTGGAAATACCCTTTTTCTTTGTTTTGTTTGCTGCTGACAAGAGCTTCTTCATGCTGGAGACTTGACCCACAGGCAGCAGTGCCACACTGCTATTGCTGTCCCACAAGCAGGAAGAGTCACCACTAGTGCTGCTCCTTTTCTTTGGACAAGGCTGCAAACTGTGGTTCTGGGCAATGGGAAGACTTGCCCACATACACTTACCCTGATGTCTCGCTGACAATAAATAAGTGTATTTGCAATGAAGATGAGGCCTTGCACTGCTGAGTGTTAATGCACCTGAAGGTTCATCTCCCTGCAGCTACAGTGATTTTGGTATTACAAACAAAAGGAAGAGGGCACAATGTCAGACAGTCAGAATCCGTGTTAGAATTCCTTCTGCCTTTCCCCAAAAATAGTGGAAGTCAAGCAGGTTGCACTTTCCTTCCCTCCTGCTGCATCACTGTGTTTGGTTCCCTTCCAGTCCTCACTAGACTGATCATATTTTCCATTTCTATTCTCCCCTGAACAGCCCTTCTTCGGTGGCAGCGCGAGCATTAATCAAATCTCTGGGAAGATTAAATCAGGAGAAGAAGTGCTAGCGAGTCTCACTGGACACTGGGTAACACTTGATAATCGAAGTTGCTGACAGGTTCCGTGCCGGGGAGCAGGGTGCGCGGGAGGGCTGGCAGCCCTTGGCAGGCTCCCTGCATTGGAATGGGCGCCGGCAGAGCCCTGTTCTGCCTCTTCCCGCCAGCCCCGGGGCGTGCAGGCGAGCAGAGCCTGGGCCACACCTCTCAGGGTACCTCTCAAGGTCATTTACACTTCAGTAGTCCCATCTATCTGCAGTGCGAGCAACCCTTGCCCACAGCCTGGGCAGAAGCGGGCGGGGGGAACTGTAAGGAGGGTTTTCATCAAAGCCAGTGGTTCTGTATTTAGAGCCTGAGTTAGGACACACACTGATGGCAGGAGACACAGTGTGTATTAGACGTGATTGCAGAGATCATGAGGCTTCCTTTTGTCTTGGTATGTTCAGCACTTCCTCAGTTAGATCAGTATCAGAGGAGAACTTACAGGGTTTTGAATTCACTATTTTCACAGCAAACCTTTATGATAGAAGACAGTTCAGACCCTGTTAATCAGTTGAAGGACAGAGACATAGATTCGGCCTTATCTGCATGGGCAGCCCGGAACAGTCAGCAGAGCACCTAGCACCTTTGTGCACCCAGTATACACAAGTGCTTGATTCAGAGTCACCCTCCAGCCAAAATCCAGCAACAATAAAGTTGCACAGTGAATGATGTAGTCTAATTTTGATTGGAACTCCTGGTAGCTGAGACAAAAGCAGTCTGGCTTTGGGCTGGACACCTAGGTGTTTCTCTCAGCACCTTCTGGACATCTACATCATCATTGTAGTTGTCCTGCGCTCCCTTTCCAGTCTATAGAAATTGCCACTTCTGAGACAAGATTTGTCTCATGCCAAAGGAAGTATTTAAAGTAGGCTGGGTGAAATGTGCCTGGATAGAGCCCTTTCTATAGTGAGGTCCTAACCACAGTGTAGCCTTTGGTACTGGACTCTTCCCCTTAAGGATTTTTACATAAAAAGCTAATGACCGTTTTGAAATTAGGAGATTTGCCCTTTCTAGGCATATACAAGGGATCTGCTCCATTCTGAGCTCCCTTTCCTGCAGGATGAGCTTGGCAGTGGTGAGTTGTGCTGGACTGTGGAGTACCTTGTCTGCAGTGAGTCCTGCAAACACCACCCAGGTGATCGAGGGGCTCTGCTGAGCCACGTGGTTGTGTGCTGCTCAGCTTCCAGCCTTCTGCTTATACACTCCTGCCTTGGTCTTTGTCCTGGTATTTGTGGTGCACAGAACTACAGTCATGCATAAAAGAGGTTAAATGGCTTTGAAAGGGTGGCTCTGTGACCCTCTGCTTGCAGTTGTGTGCTGTGAATAAAGGAGCTGCTGTGCTGTGGTAGGGATGGTGTTAATCCTCCCTCCCCACTGGGAGTAATGGCCTGCTCTCCTGGCTTTTCTCGGACATTGTCCAGTTTCTTGATAGAAATTCTTGCTCCTGAAAGGTAAATAAATTCTCTGCCTCAGGACCTGAAAACCCACCTGAATAAAAAAGGGAAGCAAATTGCTGTGCTTCTTTGTCCTGGGATCACAGCAGCAGCTGAGTGATTGTATATATGCCCCTTAGAGATGCATGTAGTGATGCTTGATAATGCCTGCCAGCCTCGTCCTGTCCACACGGGAGGTCTCTAGGGGACCTGGGATCACTCCTGGAACTAGCATCTCGGGACATGGCAGAGGAAGTCCAGAGGGAGACGTTGAGGAGGGATGAGAGTCCCTCAGGGTTGAAGGCATTTCACAGCTATAGATGTGATGACTTTGAGCCATGCATCAGGAAACAGGGCAGGGGGAGAAATGCATCCAGTGGGATGCAAAGAGGTTAGGCAGCTACAGGCAAAACCAGTAGCCATGACCTAAATAATGTTTGCCTGATTCTCCTGCTGTGTCCAGGCAGCTGAATGGCACCAATGCACTGCTCAGCAGCTGTAACCACCAGAGTCATTCCACTCGCAGTCAGTGGCAGCCTGTTCACTCCATAAACTCCCTTCCCTGGCTCCATGGCATTGCTGGGCAGTGAGCAAGGCTGGAAAGCAGATTAGCTAAGCAGGGACACAGCAGTATTGGCTAGCCAGCCTCAGGTCAGGGAAGTGCTGCTTAGTAGTTAGTTGCCAGTTAAATTGGCAAGGAGTAAGGATTGAAGATCCCTGGCATTTTGAAGTGCTAAATGAAATTTGGGAGCAAGAATAAAAAAACCTGGCTTAAAACTGAAAAAAAAAAAAAGGTGAAAGAATATCTCAGCTTTAGCTCTTCTTTCTAGGGGATGATATTTCAGTAGGCTCCTAGGGCTTCTGTGGGCACCCAGGTCTGGGGACAAGGTAACAGAGGGAACCATGTCCCTTTCTACTCAGATTAATTCAGCCTCTGTTTCTGGGAATGCCTCACCTCATTCATTTTAGAAACTTCTGGGAAGTGTTCAGTGAGATTTTATGGAATAGAGGAGGAAAAAAGCCTCCTAACCAACCTGTATCCTTTATAATCATCCATGAGCAGCTTCGATTTGTCAGGATTCTTTTTTGCCTTGTGTTTCTAATTGTCATTAAACTTTTCATTTAATTTTCCTTCTCAGGATGGGGAAGTGCATATAAATGAGTTGAAAAATGGGAACACAGAAATGTTCTGGAACCCGACCAGCGAGGTGCGACGGCAGAGACTGAAGCGCCACATTGTGCTGTTTGAGGAGCAGACGGACTTTGAGTCGGAGAGGTAAGGAGCTCACTGCTGCTTCCCTGCTGGGAGCAGGGCTCCGATCAGCAGGGCTCCTCCAATTCCTCAGCACAGTCCTGGAAAAGCAGTGACCTGCTTTGTCTGCACATATCACCAAGCCATTTACCTGTTTTTTTCCAGGCTGTTAACTCTGAAGTATTTCCATGAAGGACAGCTCTGAAATCACCAGGGACCTGGGCTGAGAAATAGTGGAGGCTACATTTTATCTGCTTAAAATAACAGCTCTGCCTGGACTCCAGAGATGTCTGTAACTGCTGGAGCATTTTATGAAAGGGCAGGATGTCAACCTGAAGTTGGATATCTTGTTAAGAGGGTTGTTTCAACCACAGGCTCTTAAACTAGATGCAGGAATTGTGGAAAGTCCTGGCATCAGCAGAGCAATAGTTTGAACCACATAACAGGATTTTATGAATGAACTGTAATTAAACAGATGTTTAACGCTGCCTCTTAATCTTGGCTGAGATCTCCAATGAAGTCTGCACCAGGTTTTGTAAGGGTGATCTAGGTTACCTAAAAATGTAGTTCTGGCACGTGACGTAGGAAGTGGAAGGAATGACTAAAGCACACCAAACCAGTTGTTGAGCAAGAACATTATGTGTTGAGCAAAGTTGTTGGCTTTAAACAAAGTCGTGCTGCCTCTCCAGTATGGTCAGCCAGTACCAGCCAACATCCCAAGCCAGCACAAGCAGTTTGCTGCCTGGCTCTGCGTTACACTGGCCACTTCTCTCTGCACATCTGATTTTGGTGTTGCATCACATCACACTAAGAAGATTTCCCTTCTTCTAGGTAAAGAAAGGTATTGCATGAAAATGAAAACACATGAAGATTTAGTTTGTTCTGGACACCAGTGGCCATTACAGGCAATAAAATCTGTACTTGTAACTTACAGTCGTGGAATTGTCATTTCTGCAGACAGAGCAGACCGCAGTTTTAACATTTATCTGTTAATCTTCAGAAGAAGATTCTTTTAAAGGAGATGAGAAATCTTAGTCGTGTGGACAAAGAATCTCCAATTCTCTGTTTACCAGAGTTTATGGACAGAGCTGACTCCCTTTGCTATATCAGACATTAATAATGATATATGCATCCAATGGAAGGAAGGAAGCAAAAGGAAAAGTTACAGAGATTGCTAACAGACATTCCATCAAGCTCCTTATTATGCTGACAGTTGCATGAATAAATTGCCATCTAATCCAGGTTATGTTCTGCCTGAATTACTTAGTCTTTCCTGTGGTGCTGAAAATCACCTATTTTCACAAATGCTGGAGAGTCCCTGAAGCTCATACCATCATGCAGCTCACCATGGAGGGTCTCATTGTCTGACACATGCAGCTCTTGATGGAGTAATTTGCCCTTGTCAAACAATTTTGTGCTGTCCCTCTGAGGTCCTTAGAATTTAGAGAACTTGCTCTTTACACCACTGCATTCCTTAGGATGGACTTCACACCACCAGAGTATTTTCTCAGGCTGTTATTTCCACTCCTCCCTCCCCCACCCCCATTACTGAGTTTCCTTCCTTTGTTTGTGACAGAAAAATTTGTACACAGAAAAATGGGAGTGACTTGTTTGAAAGGAAAATAAAGGAAAGTGTTCCTCTGCCTTCAGTCAGTTATCTAAGAGGCTGCATTCTTGGAAGTGCTGTGTTAATGTATGGTGGTAGAAATATAATGAAAACATCAGGATCACTGTTAAATTAAGAGCTTCACAGCAAGCTCCAAATTAAATGTGGTAATGAAGTCATCTTCTAAATGGAGAATGTGCATTTTGTGGAGCTGGGAATACTGGAACAGCCTGGATCTCCTGTGCCCATTCTAAGCACTAAAGCATACAGTAATGTTTTGGGAGGGCTAACTGCTAGTCTCAGAAGTATTTCCAACCTGAAATGAAGATTAAAGTGCTCTGATTAGAGGAACTGTGGAGAGGTCTATCACAGCTTGGCTGCAGTTAAAAGAAAGGCATAGATTTTTCTCTCATAAGAGGCAGATCCTCTCCCCAGGGCAGACACTCTGTGAGAACAGCTCATATGACAGATCACGTATCCTTTGGCAGCTGAAAACAAGAGTCAAAGCCGGTGTTCGTGCTTGCAGTTTGTGAGCACAAGGACGTGCCCCTTGCTTGTGGACTGAATCAGCTTCCTACAGGTCTGGTTGCTAATCCTATATAGGAGGACAACATGGCATGCACAGCTGCAAGATGTGCACATTAATTCGTTCTTCAGTGCTTCTAAACTTTAAATATAATGCCTTTGCTTTGGGGGTAGACATTAACACAAAGGCTTCTAAACAGAAATGCCTGAAAGGGAAAGAAAGAGAATATATTCTCCATCAATCACCTCTGAAGAAGCCACTGATCGCAGTGAATTGAGCACAACTACCTTACGACTCACACAGACAGCACTGAAGATTTGTAGGAGATGTTATCTAAGGGAAAGTTCCCTGTACTTCAGCAGGTCATTGTAATACAGCGTTCAGTGTTGCCATTCTCGTAAAGTTCCTTTCATTTACAAGCTAAACTGAGGCTGAGCAATCCTGGTACAGTCCCCTGCGGTATCGATAGCCCCGACAAGTTTCCGCTCTGAAGTTCCAGATGGCAAAATAAATACGTGGTTGGGTTTAAGGTGGTTTAACTTCCTTCCCTGGTTATTTCTAGGCTTTGGCAGCATGTTACCAGTGCAATAAACAAAGGCGATCAACACAAGGCGACGCAGGAAAAGTTTGTGCTGGAAGAGGAGCAGAGGAATGCCGCCCGGGAGCGCAGGGAAAGCGGCACGGAATGGAAACCGCTGCTGTTCCGGCAGGATGCCGTGACCAACGAATGGCGCTACAAATACGAGGAGTGAGTGCTGGCCTTGGGGTTACGAACAGACCTCGCTGCCTGAGTCCTCGGGGATGCAAGCAGGGCTACAGATGTGTATTTGGAGTCCTGCTGTTCCCCAAAACTAGGTCAACAGCTTGCCCGTTCTGAGCTCCATGTCATCGTTAGAATATATGTGCATGGTACTAAGTGGGAATAGCTGGAAATGAGGCCTTGCCATTGGTGCAAATCCCTATTGCAGGAACCAAGTGTGGACTCATTTAGCAGAGATTTTCTGCGCTGGGCAGAGCAGAGTTAAGAATTGTGCTCTCCTCTCTTGGCAAGAAGGGTGAAGCCTCTGGAGGCTAAACCCCCTCAGTTATTGCAAGGACCTGTGAACGTGGAGGGAGGTACCTGTTAGTCCTGTCACTGCATCTGGAAACTCTGGCTACTGTCAGGGATGTTTGCCTGTCCTGATACGTGTGGAATTAGTGTATTGGTCTTAACACACATAATGTGGGGTTCTTGCTTTTCTGATGATTTTTTTTTCATTTGATCTCAAAAGTCTAAGACCTTGGGATCCTTTGAATGACATTGCCCAATTTGAGAAGGATGGAATACTTCAGACAATGGAAAGACACTTATCCACAAGGATGTCAAACCACAAAGCAGAATGTATAAACAATCAAATCACACGGCACAAGGTAAAAAGCCTGTCTTGGGGAATATAGTTTTCTTTATGATTGTTTAGATACACAGCCCCTTTCTATAGCGTTTTCATGTAAGCACAGCGTAGGTTGAAAGGTTTCTTTTGGGGAAATACAGCTTATGCCTGTAGACTGGCAATATAGTGCCATCATTAACTCTGAATAATTATAATTATTGGTTGATGTATTCTACCCATTTTGGCATTTTTCTTCCACGTAATGTTAGTGACAGTGACTCTTATACTGAGCTTTGCACCTGACTGAGCTGAACTTCACTATTCAGTGTTTCCAAAGCAGAAAACTTCCCACAGGTTTTGGAGTACACGAATGAGATCCTGCAACTTCAATTTCAGTCTTTGCCATCAGCCTTTCTCACTTAGATCACTCAGATCCCTTTGCCATCACTTTATCACTGAGAGAAATCTCAGACAAGACAAGAAACGTCTTTCCATCCTTTCCCTTAAACAGAGATGAAACTTTATTTGAGTGCTTTCACCTTTGGAGTGATACATGACATTCGTAACACACTTTGTAAATGTAGAGCGGAGTTAAGAATGACCCATATTACACTGAAAAACTTGTATCTTATTATGTACATAGACTTTTCTTTCATAATACCCCTCATCTGAATCTCTCTGAAGCAGTGGGAAAGTTGAAGTTTGTAACTGCTTTTCAGACCCTCTGGTGAGAAGTTTGAATCCATGTGTTTGGTTTACCCATCTGCGAAGGAGGGAGAAACTTTCCGAAGTGCATCAAGAAATTAAGCATACAAGTTTTGTGATGTTTAGATCCTACATGCACCATGTGAAAAATCTTCGCTGGGGAATTTGATTCTAATTTTTTCTTCTTCTCAGCCTTTCTCTTACATATCTAGTTGAGTAGGTACACAACTCAGCAAAGGAACTACAAGGTTCATCAATAGTATGTGTCAGTTAAAGCCACAAGAAGAATAATTTGCATAGGTGTCTTAAGAATGTTGTCATTTGAGGAAGTGCTTCTGTATGAGGCACCTGTGCAATATCCTTAAGTATCTTCTGGTATCCTTAAGTAGCTGCCAGAGTCCAACTAAGAGGAGTTGCTGAGAAAGCAATCAAACTTCATAGTCTCTCACATATTCCCAGCACCCGAATATTTTTGTTTCAAGCAAACATACAAGTCTTCAATTTGATGGTGACTGAGTCTCTTCTAATCCCTGTTTTATCCAGAGGGCTGCCAAAGACTGCCGGCGACGCAAAACCAGTGATCAGCCGTCCAACCACAGCCAGAATACAGAGAGCAGCTGTTCAACGCCAGAGTCGGTGCAGGAGCTCTCAGATGATGATGGCAAGTGTTGGGGTGTCACTGGGTCAGGCTTTAATGTTCTTCCCTTGGTACCTTACTCCCCGAGCCAGCCCTGGGACATTTCCCGACCCAGTTAATACCATGGGCCAACAGCCCACAGGCAAACACAGAGAATGTTCTGCTTTTCTGTTCTCTGTACGTACTGCTTCTCTTTCTGCCTTACACTATCCATGCCAACAAGGACTTCCCAACTCCTGGCACAAACATGCTGCAAAAATACACTGATATGCCAGTCAACAGATAGGAAACAGGCTTTGATTTTCATTCTCTTTTCTCTGCCTTTGTTAGAGATGAGCTTGAGTGCTTGAGAGATGGAGGCAGGTGTAAGCAGTCTTTTCTCCTCCTCTCAGCTGGGGAGCATTGTTTCCTGAGAGCTGACTGGGAAGTGCCCCGGGCCAGTGTAACAGAACCCATTTCAATGGCCTGGGTCTTCTGCGTGGAAGATTCTGTTCCCTGTTTTGTTCTCCCCATGTTTCTTCTGAAAGTGTCCCCCCTAGCAGTGACTATTAGATCACTTGCTGGGTGAATCTGTGTTGTGTTTCATCACTACCACCAGAATGATGATGCAAAACTTAATTGTCCTTCAATACTTTGCCACAGGGTTTGAAAGCCTGTGTGCTCAGTGCGGGAAAGAAATGAATCACCTGAAGGAAATTCACTCAGCTGTCTTATCACTACAGAAAGCCCAACAGGACATACACAGGTAACCATTTTCTGTCGTGAAATCAATGATTTTAATGGACTAAAGATAACCTGTGGCATTTAATTCCTCACTGTGGCCTTTGGAGTGTCTCTGTCAGCTGCAGGAGTGCAGCTAAAGCTGTTGCCATTAGTAACCAATTAACATACCAGAAAGACAAACCTGCCCTCTGCTTGAAACAGTGAAGAGGAAGTCTTTTCCTCTTAAAACTCTCTTTATGGGCAATAGCATCACCTCAGCATGTTACACACCTCGAGGCACTCCTGACTGTAAAGTAGCTGCAGAAGTTGGGAGGGCCTGGGCCAGGTCCTGGCGACAAATAAATCTCTGCCAGGCAAGAAGGTGTGAGGTCTCCCTTCCTGTCGAGCATGTTATGAATTTCTTTGCTTTGCTGTAGAGATGCAGGTGTGTGGTCTGAAAAACTGGGCCACATGGTGAAAAGCATTAAATTCCCATGTTTCCTATAAATTGCTGGTTGCCATCTGAGTGAAGCAGTGATCACACCTGCTGCTGATAAAGGACTTTGCCCTGCAGACTCCTGTGGGGAGATATTAATTGCTACATCTGCTCCAGGGAGCCCTGCTGAGTCCCCTCTATGTGAGGAGTATTATCCAGCCCTCCCGAGGCTTCAGTGGGGTGGGATCTCACATGAGGCCCACCATTTCTGGATGCCAGAGCCATTGGTGATATGGCTTTAGCTTCACTGCAGCTCTTGGGTGTGTCCAGGGTAGACTCTTGTACTTGGGAAGGTTAGGGAATAGTTTTATAAGTGGGTGCTGGATGAAGAGATTTCTTAGGGTTTGTGTGTTTCCCATGCCAACCAGCATGCCCTGCCTCATCCAGCTGAAGCCAGAATTACTAATCTTTCTGTTAAAAAGAGGGAGGTAAAGTCTGTGGGGGCACACTGCCCTACCCATGAGGGTGTCACCAAAGTACAGGGATTCCTCCTGGTGTGGAAGTTCTGTGAATGCACTCCTCTCTCCAAGACACAAATAATCATACTGCTTTCTTTTCCAGAAACCTCAGTGCTCTGAACAAAAAGTCCTTCCACAGGAAGGCCTCTTCTGAAAGCTTCCTCCTGGACTCTCGCTGTTGGTTTCTCCTCTGCATCTTTCTTACGTGTCAGCTATTCATTAATTATGTCTTCAAATAAAATCACTACGTTTGGCAGCAATAATGATTACTGGCTGCAGGAGGGGGCCACTCGCGCAAGGAGCCCAGCGAGGCACCAAAGCACTTTAGAACCAACATGGCAGAGGTGGAAGAAAGTGGAAAAACAAGGTTAAAAAGGGACTTAGGAACCTGCAAAACTTTGTTCCTGCAGATTGCGTCATTTTTGCCTTTTACATGTACATCTTCAAGGACCTCTTAACCTGTATGGGCCTTAATGCTGAAGCCAAATGTAGCTTTAATTGTGCAATTTGTTTTCTATGTTTTGTCATTTTCTGATTCAATTAATAATTACCCAGCAGTATTGGTAACCCCAAAATGGTAAACACCTCAGCATTTTGGAAAGGTCACGGCAGCCTGGGTCATAGCTCCAGGAGTGAGGGAGTGCAGCTGGGGAGCTGTAAAGAACTGATGTCCACGGTGCCTGTCCGGCTGCCTTTAATTATGGGAGGGAGAACACTTGGTCCAAAAATCCACCCCCAGGATATTAAGTCATGATCTGTTCTGTCAGCACACACAGAATGGGACCTCAGGATGTGTTTTATTTTCCATTCCACGGGAACTGTAAATATGCACAACTTCCTAGAGCCATTCTTCTTTAGGAAATGGGAAGTAGTCGGTGAAAGCTCCTCGTTTGCTCACGGAGCTGACTGGTGTCCTGGATCTGGCCCATCGAGTGTAATGTCAGACACGCCTGTTTGTAAAACCTGGTCACTTATAATTATTGTTATTATTTGCTATATGGCTGTTTTATAATATCACACACTAGCATTGTAGAGAGAAATCCGCTGCCCCAGCATAGGTGAGAAGGGTGGGAGCGATGTAGGTGTACGTGTGTTCGGTCTTAGGCACATTTACTGTCAAAGGTCAGGAAAGAGGGAGGGCTTTGCCACTGCATTGTTCAACTCTGTTAATAGTCTTCCTATTTTACACCATTTTTTAAAGATTTGCAATATTTTCTGTAGACTGCAGACAATACTAAGCCTTTCTTTTCTGGCCTGAAGTAGTTCCAAGTGGTAAGTACTGCTATATATACAGCCTTAAAATACTTAGTGGTGGTGCCAGTCTGGGCTATCTTTCAATGTAAATGTTTCCAAATTTTTAAGTACATTCCTCATCATATTCCCCAATTAGGGGAAACCTGTTTGTGCTTGATATGTTGAAATAAAACTACACACAACTTTCAGTGGCAGTCTATCTGACAAATTATTTTTGATTTCGTGTTTGATAGCATTTTACAAGTAAATCACTTTTAAGAGGAAAAGCTACAGGAAAAGACCTCCAAGAATCTCAGACACAGGCCATAAGTTAGAACAGCAATAGCATTTTGAAACCCCTCTGGCTGAAATTGTGTCTTCTGATTGTAGCAACTTCCTCAAAATAGAAAAGAGAAGTGGTTGCCTTGATTTTCACTGTTGCACATATAAATGCACAAACTTGTCTTAGACTTAAAAGACCTTTATATCAAGGAGGTGACTTGGTAACAGTGAATAGATAGTTCCACAGAGAGAACCGCAGCTCTCTGACATGTACAGACGGGGTAAGAGCCGGCATCTGGAAGGTGACATTCAGGGAACTGATCACAACAAAGGGTGAGAGTGGCTTTGTTATGAGTAAAAGTCTGCAGAAAACCAAACTATTCTTCATCCTTGAGGAACCATCCTTGAAGAATGTCAACATTATTGATCCATATCGGGTGCCCTTTTGAAGGACATCGTCCTAGTCACTGTTTCTGAAGAAGTCTGACCCCTGCCACATGTGGTGTAAAAGTCGGTGAGAGGGGGTCGCCTCTGCCTGCCAGGCTACGCCAAGTCCCCTGTGCACCTTGAAAGTGTTTGCTCCTAAAGCTGTGCAGACACACCCACTAATCTCGGTTGAAGGCTTCAGCAAGTCAGCACACCTCTGGCCTGTCAGCACAGCCTTCCTCATCACACACGTCCTGCTTTGGGACCATGTGTTTGAGTTATGGATAGGAGCCTCTCTGCTTCTGTAGGGCTCTTTACATCCCTTGGGTACAACTGTATCCTGGCTTTGGGAAATGGTTACAGAAATAACAGAAAAAAACCAACAACCCAAGCCCACCTGAACCAAAGAGAAGCAGTGCTGAACAGGAAGCCTTCAGTAGGTGTAAATGTGAGTGCTTGAAATTGTTTGGATTATCTCAGTTTTACAAAACTATGCACCCACAGGGATTTCACTGGAACTTGTTACTGCAGTTGGGTAAAATAAACACTCTTACCACAAGAGAAGCACTTCAGTGAAAGAAACTATCAACCTACATAAACTAATTATGCGTCAGCAGAGGAGGATTTCCAAAATTTACTGCTGCTGCCACAGAGGATTAAAAAATAATCTAAAACGGTACAGTGTATGAATCCTTGTACCATTAATTTTAATCCAGTTTCAGCTGAAGGTGAATGTTCCTACAAGCCAGTTACATGCGCTTGGGAAATGAAAGGTATTCTTGAGGAAAATCGTAGCCAAAAATGTTATTTCTCTGGGAGGAATAACTACTGAGGAGAAAGCTGAGAACCCTTTTAAGGGCTTTAGAAAACCCATGTACGCATTTAGTTTGCGCGTTGTTGGAAAAATTCTCATTCCACTCTTTGCCTCTCCTTTTCGTGATCACAGAGCAGCCCTTCAGCACGTGAGCTTTGGGTGGAGAAACACAGGAACCGAGCCATTTCCTAGCACGGTTTCTCGCTGCTCTCCATAGGTGCGAGGCATTGTTTCCCCGGTTCCCCTGCGTGGGCGCTGCGCTCCGGGAGCGGGCGGGGCGGCCCCCGAGGGAGCGGAGAGCGGGGCCGGCCGGTGCCGCCCCCGGGGCGGATAAAAGGGGCGGTGGCGGCGGCCCCTCCCAGTGGTCGGGCTCAGAGGAGCCCGAGGCGAGCAGAACGGAGCCGGGCGCTGCCATGGGAGCCGGGCGTGTGTCCGGGCTGGTGCTGGTGAGTACCGGGCGGGGGGCTGTGGCCCGCGGGGTGGGACCCTCTGGCCGGGTCCGCTGTCGGCGAGTAGGAGCTCGTCCTCCACCTGCCCGCCGCCAGAACCCAAATCCCTCCTTTTGAGGGGGAAAACAGTCTTCCTTTAAGTCCAGTGTGAAGGAACCTGGCGGGGTTTTCTACCCTCCTCTTTCTCAAAAGATTTTAGTAACTTACCCTAACTTTTTTTTCGCGTTGTTTGGTGTTTCGTGAAACGTGGGTTCATACGGCTCTCCTAAACCTGGATAAGGAAGCGCAGCTGCCGTGGATGTAAAGCCAGCCCCGACTTGCCGGGAGTCCCCGGGAAGGTGGGGACAAGTAGCGCCTCGCCCGAATCTCAGCACACTCCCTGCCGACTTTCCTTCTCTCCTCGGAAAGAAAAAAACTACAAGTCAGGAGTAAACGTTTTAGCAGTCTTTATGTTATTTAACTGTGAAGCTAGAAGTCTTCTCAACTACACGATTATGAGGAAGACTTTCAGTGAGAGTTGAAAGAGCGGAGCTGCGGGCACCGAACTCTTGGTTTCAGCTTGGAGATCGCCCGCTGGTGGCAATTAGCGATGGGGAGCTCCGCGGCTGTCTCCCTCTCCCTGCTTTTGTTCCAGCGCTTTCTCTCGTGTGTGTCTGGTGAGGGATGACCTTCGGTGTTCCGAAAATGAGCTCGCGCTCCCCTTCCGGGAAATACCTGATTTCCCGGCGCTGGGAGGCTCTGTGGGAGCCCTGTCGAGGCGAGCGCGTCGCGCAGGTTTTTCCCTCTAAAAAACCCCAAAATTCTTAATGCTTCTGTAGGTATAGTAAGCTTTTTGTTAGTGTCTGAACTACTTGCCTTCTGCTGAAGATTACAGAGCCAGTGAGAAATGTTGGATGAGGGCTCTAGTGCGTCTCCTCCGTTTTGCGGGAGGAAGACTAACACTGATCCTCATGAATTAAAAAGACGGGAGAAGGGAGAAACGAATCCCTCGCACGCCGCAGAAGTTTCGGCCTCTGCAGTTCAACTAGTGGCAAGAAAACAGAAGTTTAAATAGAGGCGGGGATCTGCGGCAATAGTTGCCTAAAACTCATCAGCCGCCGCACGGTGCTGCCTTAACCCCAGCTTTGTGATTGCAATTACTGCTGTGCGCAGCACTTAGCAGAAATTAGTTTGGGTTTCCTCTGTGGCTTCCCATAAACTTCTGAATGTTTTTCCAAGTCTTTACCGGTTAACCTTCCCGAGATAGTTATCATGTCCTGGGAGGGTGAATCACTCAAATGCCTGTTTGTCTCTGCTGTAGGTTATGCTGCTGACAATGCTTAGAGCCCGAGCGGAGAACTGTGGGAAGGGAGAGTATTTCCATGAAGGTCGCTGCTGTGTATTTTGTGAAGCAGGTAAGACTTTGAGCAGTTACAGCTGATAGCGGCCATGTTTCTTTCTTGAGGAGATGATTGAGTCACTGGGTTTTTTTTACTTTGCATCCCGTGAAATCGTGAGCCTGATTGGAGCTGTGATGGCTTCTTGGTGCTGTAGAGGCTGGACTCCGTTTTGAAGTGAGAGCCCCGTATTCAGCCGGGGATCAGTGGGAGAGGTGTCCTGGCAACAAGCCAAGAAACCTCTGCTTGTGGTTGAGGATAAAGTGTTCAAAGTCAAGTGGTTTAGTTAACACAAAGAACAGACCTAGGAGAATTCTGGTATTTCTGTGTTTGTAAGCAAAACTTTGGTTTGGTTTTGCTCTCCCCTCCTTGCTCCGTGTGTGCAGAGTTAACAAATTTTGTACCAAGAAGAAACCTGCCCTTAGATAATATCAGAAGGTTACTGGTGCATTTAGAGGTAATTCAGACAGAGGAGAAGAGAGTTTATTCCAAGCAGTTCTCTCCGTGCTTGCCGTGTTCCTTCAGCAACGGTTCGGCCACATGGCTGGGCTGCTGCAGTGAGTCATCCTTGTCCCCCTGTGTCCCCGTAGAGGCCTGGCTGGATGCCTCATTTTGTACCGCTCCCTGTCCGAGGGGCAAATTGTCAGTGTGCCTCCTGACTCTCCTGTGCTGCTTGGTTCGTGTGGCACACGGTTGATTTGCAAGGAAGGGTTGAACTCTCCCCAAAAACTTGTGTTGTAATATCCTGTTGTAGCCCTTTGTCTGTTAAAAGATGCCCCAAGAGTGCTGCCGCTGCTGGTTCTCTCTTTCCACAGGTACTTTTGCTGCTGCTCACTGCAGCGCCTCACATTTGAGAGGGAAATGTGACCCTTGCGAGGAAGGAAAAGGCTTTACCGCCCATGAGAACGGCTTGGAAGGATGCTTGCCATGCAGACAGTGCAAAGATGGTACCATCCACCACTCTGATGAAACCTTAACCATTTCCCCTTTTCTAATGTGGAAAAGCTGGTTCTCATGGAGCATATTGAACTTAAAAATTAATGGCCCTTATGGCCACAGTATCATGTTTGCATTTTCTAACTTATATTTTATTTTTAGATCAAATAACTGTGAGACCCTGTACTCTGACACAGGATACTGAATGCAAGTGCAAACAAGGGTATTTCTGTGCTGACGAGGGCTGTGAAATATGCCAGAGACACAGCAAAACGTAAGTTTTGGGAATAAGTGACTGTTTACCTTCTAGGGAATGTTAGAGGCTGTGGCCCAATTTGTGTCAATAGCTAACACATGTTATCAGGCTGTAAATAATTGCCCTGAAGCCAAATGGCATTATTCATGCATATGAATTTCAGGTGTCAAAATATGTGAGGTTGAGACCTAGAAAGATGTGGACTTGGGTATCATTGTGCTTGTTGCTTATGGCTGTAAACTTGAACTTTTCACGTCTTCAGGTTAGTATTTCCCCAGGTACACACTTCAATGAGCTTTCTAGCACCCAGCTCAAAGTTTTGGGAGGTAGAACTACCTGTTGAAGGAAACTAACTGTGCATGAATAATGCCTCTGCTCTGTGGCCTGGGTTTTTTTTTTTTCCCTCTTCTTCCACTAAGAAGCTAACATACATGAACTTTATCTGCATTGCTTCTATTTAATCTTGTAGTATTATCTTGGAGTGTTTAAAGGTGCACTTCTATCAAAGTTATCTGTTTATGCATGTTCTGTTCATGCCTCTAAGCTCTATCTGTAAAAGAATCAGGCCTGGACAGAGCTGCATATTGCTCTGGAGATGTTGATCCAACCCTGTGTTACCATCCACTTCAGGTATCCAAAAGGGAAAGAAGTGGTGCAGAATTGCAATGCTACTACGGGCCTAGGATGTGACTTACCTGATCAAGGTCTGGTACACAAATCCCACTCAGCTTGGTTTGTTGGGTCTGTGGCTTTGGGCTGATAATACTGTAGCAGTCTGTAAAACAGTGGTTTCAACTGCTGCAACATTTAACAGCAACTGCATTTTAGCCTGGGAGTTACTTGCTAAAGACAAGCTCTCAAAGAGGTTGAAGTGACAAACCACCTTAAATTTCACTCGGTGAAAAGCTCCATAGGTTGCCAGGGTTTTCAGAGTTTCAGCAGTGACACAGTTGAAAGTTATGCATAGTGCAAAGATGTTTTCTGTGCCTGAGAACTGTGCATGGAGTAGTTTTCCTTTCTGCTGGTAGAGAGCTTCTGCCAGGCCAGAGGAAGAGGGAACTGACCCTATCCATGCTACGTCACCTGAGGCTTGCTATCATCTTTTGCGTACTTTTTTTTCTTTTTTCTTAAGTGCCTCTCCAGAAAACCTTGTAGAAGTTGTATTGCAGCTCTGTGCAGGATTCCCTGCTGCCTTTGACATAATGATGTGCAGTGCAAACAAGTACTTGCATGTTCAGTTCCGCTGAGAGTCCCAGTGCCTTTTCCAGGACAAGCTATCTGGGTGGTTGTGCTAGGGCTGAGCTTAGGTTTTTCTCTAAGACAGCAAACTGGGGAACTGTTTCAGTACTAATTTAAATTTTTTTTTTCTTACTTTGTAGGAAGCACTGCTTTTGCTTGGGTTATTCCTATTATTTTGTTGGTTGGTTCTGCTTTGCTGTTTTTTCTATTTAGAAAGCTGAAGTGTGATAAAGGTAACTGCTTGATTATTATCCATAAAATTTGCCTTCCAGAACTAGGCAAAGCATGCACTAGGGTTATCCGTGGGTTTTGTGTTGCCTTACAGAGGACCTCTATAAGCTCTTGTTCACTTAGCATGTGATTTGAATTTAGTAACTCCTATGAAATGCAGAGTAGTTTTATTCAGTAAAGAAAATGCATAAACCTTAGCTGCAAGCTTTCTTATTTTGCTGACATACCTTTGCTTCAAAGCAAGATTATCATAAGGTCCTTAAAAAGGACTTTTCCTATCTTCTTGCCTTGTATTGACAAAGAGGAAAAACCTGTGTGTGAGTTCAGATGCATGGGACAAAAAGTAGCAACTAATTAGGTCACTAATTACTTTCACTGTGTTTGGTTGTGGAGATTTTTTTTTTCCTCCAAATTGTTGCCCTTTGGTCGTTTGAACCTCTTAATGTGAACATTAGGTTAAGTCCTGTGTGAATTTGTTTTTTAGTGGAAATTGAGCTGTTTTCCTAGGAAACTTCTTTCCACTATTGTGTATTAAAGTATTTTTGCTACTAGTGTATTTAATATTGAAAATGATTGAGTTTTAAATGCTGACTTTGTTCAAAACTATCTTTACTGCAATACAGTCAGTAAGACATTTCTGCCTTCTGTATTGCAATAGCCCACAAAAGTGGCCAAAGAAACTAAATGGCTTGTAGAAGCTTTGACTTGTGTTACAAAAGTTTCTGTTGCATATAAATCCTGTGTGAATTCAGCCATGTTTAAGTTGCTGCAATTCCTATAAGTTTCTTAGACACTTACTTTGTTTTTCAGCTGCCTCAACTAATAAAGATGCAGAGAAAGGTCTGGTAAGTATGTGATGAATCAAGTGTTTAACCTCAGTCGAACTGTTCACCGTTTAATTGTACCTGATGCACAGCCCTCAATGTTTGTCTCACTGAAGACCTTTGGTAGGATGTGTTCCTGTGATGCAGCAAGTTGAGATTCATACCAGGTCAGATATTAGCAAGTGCCTGATGCATTCAATAGCTGCATGTGTCTGCTACAGCTGGTCTTTCCAATACTTCTCCTGGAAACATTTCAGAGCCTGTGAGAGGATGCTTTTGAAGTGGGGAAAAAGAATTAGACTGCAAGCTTTCACTTCAGACTGTCTCCAACTGATACCTTGATCCAGTTAATTTTCTTTTAAATTTTTATTTTTCTGCTTCACACGTGTATTCCCCAAGTGATGCCTGCCTGGTGTTTGAGCTTTCATTGTGCTTTGACTACAAATCATTGTTCATAAGGCTTACTGCTCTTGATCCAGTAAAGTGATTGAGACTTCTTGCCTTTATGCTCATGCCACAAGCTACAGACCTGGCAGTCCTTAACTTCTTGGTCCTAAGCAGTCCTTTAAGATGAGAGGGTCGGGGCTCAGCGTGCCAGTTCTAAAGTACATCACTGAAAAGATTTTCCCAAGCTAAGGCTGGCTGCTGGCATATGTTCCACTTTAAAGCTAGGTGTATACCCTGGCCTCCTGTAGTCAAATGCTATTTCAGAACCTTACTGTTTCAGTCTGAAAATGAGCTCAGTATTAGTTTTACAGTTAATGGCACAAAAAAATGTTAGTCTTGATGAGGATCTAAGAAAGATTATAAGATTGTTCTCACAGTGTGTGTACAGCACTTTCTTTTCCCTGCAGCTTCTCTTGTCCCCCACCAATGCATTACTCACCCAGTGTGTGAGCTCTTGTCTAGTGTTGCTAATTAGACATTTTGAGTAATTAAATACATTTTAACTGTGTCAAAGAAACAGAACTGAAAGATATGTTCAAAGTATCACCCTAAACTGCTCCTTTTTTTCTAAGGTCCATAAATGGCTCAAATATGTGAATCATCTGTGGTTTTTTGTTGGGTGGTGTCTCCCCTCGTGCCCTGGCCAGGTTTGCAGTGCTTCATGCATTTGTAGAAACTGATGAAGAAACCTGGTCAAAATGCTGTAGCATAGGAATAGGCAAATATAACATCTCTTTAATTTAAATAAAATGGTAGTAGAATAATGCAGTTACAAATTGGTGCATGGTGACACTTAGGTGTCATGTAAGAGCTGTCACAGGCAGAGGCCCTTAGAGTGTTCATGCTGCTGTAAGAGCTTTTTTTGCTAAGGAGAGTTACGCTGATGTAGTCCTGGGTGCTTTGGCACCAACACGCCATCCCTTCCAAAGAACCAGAGGATTCATACTGCTCTAAAAAAATTCATACTGCTGGTACTTTAATAGCTGATGGTGTATTTTGGAACAAAATAGTCAGCTGTGCTGTGCACATTCAGTAATTTAGTTTCCTATCTAAGAACTATCTTGTATAAATAAGGTCGACTTCTTTAACCTGCTTATACCTTTAAACAGAAAGTGTTTTCAATGAGCATGATATACAACTGTGTGTGTGATATGTGGGGTGGTTCCTCCTGCCATCCCTGCTTATGCATGTTGGTCACATGGTGGTGTCACATGATGGTGTCACCTGTGGGTGTCACCTGTGGGTCACTGACCTTGTGCAAGCAGAAATGATGCTGGCTTATACTTACAAAGGAAGTGTACCTTAATAAACACAAGTCTCAGGGAAAACTGTTACTCCTCATCCTCTTTTTCTGCATCTAAAAAAAACTTTCCAAAAGCTTACCAGTTTAAGTGCTAGCTATTATGCCAACTATTAGTCTGTAGTGTTCATAATGAGCTGGGGCTGTACTCCCTGGCCTATGCCTGTTTAATGAATTGCCAATGCTACAGTTGAGGCTGCCTTCCTTGGTGGCTTCTCTCTTTCCCCCCCTCACAAAAGCTGTGCAATTTACACTGGTGCTCACTGGCTTCTTTCAGCTGATGATAGCTTGTGAATCTGCCAAGAAAACTCATCCAGGCAAAGAAAGCCCAAGGTAGTGCACTTACATGGAGCTGATAGACTACCATCAGCTTGGCAAAAGTTCTCAGAGCATCAGCCTTGACACAGTGATAGGCTTGAGACCCCTGTGGCTGTTTTGTCAGCTCAAGTGCAGCAAGGCAATTTAATCCCCTCCTGTTTTAGGAGGGGTGCGTACCTGCTGTACCTAGAAAGCAGCAAGCAGGAATCTACATCAGTGAGAGCATTAGGAAAAGTTTCCTGCAGTTGTTGTGGAGGTAGTTTGTGAGTCTTGCCCTGCAGTCCAGTGGGAGAGCAGCCAGCCAAGTGAAGAGTTTGGCTCTGAAACCATTTGAAGTCTAATTCTGTAAAGGCTGTAACTTTGCCAAATTAGCAGCTCTCCTATTATTTTTCTGAGCTCTGGTGACTTCAAGTATTCTCTCCTTTCTCCAGACTGTCCTTGAAGGTTTACCTATGAAACATCTCTTAAAACATGTTCTTACTCTTTTACAGAAGTGTGGGGGCTGTCCTGAACGCCTCATTTTGTCAGAAATGAAGACACCTGCAAATAACACAATGAACCCAGAGGATGAGAACCCTGCTGGGAGCCCAGAGAATCAAGCACAGGCCATGGTTAACCTGGAAGTAGAAAACACCTCACCAGAGGAAAATAGTGTGCTTTCTGAGCAGGACACTGTCCTGTGCAGGGGCTGGAAGCGCTGTGTGGCAGTGTGGTTGAGGAGGATTGCTGAGTCTTCATTGCCAGCAAAACCTGTCCAAAATTCTGCTTTCCATCAGAACATCCTAAGTAGCAGAACTTCAGAAAATCACATGGTAAGCGTGTGAAATTATCATATTTTCTGTAATGTATGTGTCATTTCAATTGAGTTCCTAATTATTCTTTGAGTTTTCAGGCAAAAACAATAGAGGAGACCTTGCCTTAAAGATGTCGTAGAAAGTATGGGAACTGAAAGCTTAGGAAGAAAAACCCCTTCAATTCCTCGTTTAATTTGCTCTTGCCTCTTTCATCTCCCTGTCAGGATTTACGTAGAAGCTACTCTTTTGCAATAGCAGCAAATGTGTTGCTGTGTCGCTTCACTTCAGAGCCAGTAGTGTGTTTGTTTCACCATGCAATTTTCTTTACTCAAATACTGTCAGCCCTGCTATGAAATCTGCCCCCCTCCCCTGATTGGTGTGTGTGCTGTAGAAGCAAGCTGTCAAGTAGGTCAAAAATAATGGTGAGTGAAGCACACTGATATGTTGGAGTAATGGTCTGACTTTGTGTTACAGGTACAAGAACCAAAGTGTCACATAGTTGTTAATGATCTCTCTCAAAGGGGTAAGTATTCCATAAATTGGCAGGACTTGGAATTTGGATTTTTTCCTGTTGGCTTCAGTCTACTTAAAGAACAGTGTTGGGAGGCTAATAAATATTGCTTAGAGCTATAAGGCTTACAGTTTATTGTAAAATATGCTAAAATAGGATTATTGCTGCATTTGAGAGAACCTGTGCTGAACCGTTCTACTTTAGAGCATGGCCTTTCTGCATGGGAGTATAGTGCAATCATGATTTTAAGAATAAGAATGGTACAACTTTTTAAAAAATGTTTTAGAACAAGGCTGCATTGTAGCAGCGTACTCTGCTTTAATGAGTGAGGTGTAGGGCAGAACAGGAGATCTTTCTGTCAAATGTCCACTCCTGTGGAAGACCACGTCAAACCTCCATACATCTACCTGTACCCAGCAAATTGTTGTTCTGTATGTCCAAGTGATGATTTTTGCTCATGGTGGTCTTGGTATGGCAAACCTATGCCAGCAGCATTGGAAAGTGGTTAAAACCTCCTGTTGAGTAGCTCTGTTAAGGGAATGTGCCAGCCAATGAAGCCTTCCTCAAACCACCTTTACTGAATGGTGTCTTGTCTTAGGGGACTACTTTTGAGACATGTAGGACCAATACCTTTAGCTGCTTTCAAGACCACTTAGTAGAAAACCTGTTTGTCTTGCTGCTTCTTAGGTGCCAAACCTTGCCTTGTTGCTGCTGTTCAGTCTGTGCAGGTATTGGCTAAATTAAAGAGAAAGCATGTATGTTAGCTATGGAATAAGGACCAAACCTGTGTTTTAAAATCCAAGCTAATATGTGTTGTGTGTTTTTTCTTTCAGAACTGAGAGATACCTTTGAGGCCTTTATAAAGGAAGTACCACCAAAAAAGTGGAGGCGGCTTATGAGAACTCATCTGCAGGAAAATGATATTGATAAAATTATTTATAACTGTCCTTATAATATAGAGGAACAATCCTATCAGATGCTTCTCATCTGGAGAAACACACTGGGAGAGAAGCAATGTATTGTTAAGTTACTGAATGAGTTGAGGTGTATAGATACCTATGCTTATGGAAATATACTGAACACTTTACGAAGTAATAATGTTATAAGTAAAGTAGAAGCTACAGATTAATGTTTATTATTAACTGCAAAGATGTTCCTGTATATGTAGCTATTTCTACAAACTTCCTTTAAATGAGGACATCAACAAAGTGCTAGTAGAAGTGATGAGTTGGTATCTTCCTCACCTCACACAGAGCTGGAAGAGATTTAATGCCTTTGGTGTTAACACAGATTCCAGTTGTGATGTTCACTGAGGTCTTTTGAGTTGTACAATATTAAACTCAGGCGCTGGATGCCCACTTGGGAGCAAGGAGGTTGTGCTTCCCTTTGCGTGCGGCAGTGCTGTGGCATCCCAACCTGGGTGTTGGGGACAAAGAGACCACTGCTGGTTTTGAGAGTATATTGTGATGCTTTGGTTTCTGAAACGATTTTGTTTTGTATCTGACTGCTCAGCACCGTTACGTTTGGAGCACATCAATAAACGCTTGGTTGAGACAGAAGCAGGGGTTGACTCTTGGACTTTGTTCTGGCGGTGGCGCCACCGTCCCTGGAGGTGTTTAAGGAAAGACTGGAGGCGGCACTCAGTGGTCTAGGTGGTGTCGGGTCTCGGGTGGGCCTCGGGGGCCCGGGCGGTCATTTCCAGGGGCGGTGTGGCCGGGCCGGGCCGGGCCGGGCCGCGCTGCCCCGTTGCCCGGGTGACGCGGCCCGTCGGAAGTAGCGTAGGGCGGGCGGGGCGAGGCTTCCGGACGCGCTGTTGCATCAGCTCGGGAGCGAGGGCAGGCGGAGGCAGCAGCAGCAGCGGGATGGCAGCAGCCGCCAGCGCCGAGCACGGTAGGTCGGCGAGCGGCGCCGCGGACCCCCGGCGGGGCCGGGCGGAGGCTCGGCCGGGGTTGTCACGGCTCGGCGGGGGTCGGTGTGGCGGCCCCGCCGCTGTCACGGTGTCCCGGGGGCGGT